>JAOTRJ010000024.1:8936015-8948459 GCA_028564905.1 Leptodoras praelongus | reverse complement strand
ATGATATCCCTGAAACAAAATCTTAGCATGCTTTGATGCTCATGACTTCCATTGAAGTACCCTGCACCTCGGAGGTCTGCAAATAACTCCATCCAGAACTGATACCTATAGAAATGTTAACGTTAACGGTCAACAGTGATGTTAAAAGTTATGAATAACAAATGAAAAGCTGGTATGTTTTTATGCTCTTTAACTTTTGAATTTAAGTTCTTAACAGTGATATTCATGTCAGTTAATCTTTGTAATTATAACAGAGAAAAAAAAAAAAAAAAAAAAACTTCCGCTTCAACAGTAATTTTAAAAACTAAATCATTGACACCACATACCTTCCTTTTCTAAATATTGACCACCACCAATGCGTTGATTGATGGTGGATGAACCATACATATGGCTAGACACTCCTGAGTTGTAGGCAGTGTGTTGGTGCCGTAGGGTACATTGAATTGCAGCCATAATGCCGTTCTCCGTGCCGTAGTCGGTCCTCAGTCTCATAGGCACAGCACCAAGGTCTCGCACACAAGAAAGGAAATGGTGCGCAATTACTGATGGATTATTATTTGTCGATCCACATGCGAGCCACAGTACCTTCCGCGAAAATCCATCTATGCATCCAGAAATAGCCAAACCGAATGGCTTGAGTTTGTCATAACCATCAGCATGCCACATATAATTTGGCCCCATTGAGTGGTAGGTTCCTCTCATCCCGCATCCTGTAGGATTAATCTCTCTGAGTAATTCCATAACCTCATCTCTCTTGTAAATGGTACTTTTGTTTCAGCACTTGCCACATTGTTCGATAGCCAAAGAGCTGTCCAGGTCCTCGAAGCTCCAACCGTATAGCATTCTTGACAGCAATTGTAGAAGAATAGTGCTTTCTACGGTACAGTCCAGCCTCTTTAAGTCTGGTTTTGAGACATCGCAGACTAATGTTTACACCATGTAAACAGGACATCATGTCAATGATAACATCATACGAGTGGCCTTTATCGAAATACTCTATACAGTATTGCATGACATCATCCTTCGTGTGCTCGTTTAAAAATTCTAATGATTTTCCACAAGAAAAACAAAAGCGGGCCAATTGGCTAAAATGATTGCCACAAAATGGACAAAACATTTTGTAGAGTTACCGTCACGCCACACTTTTCACTCCATGTGAAAAAGTTTGATTGACATTAATCAGCAAGGAGTTTGTAAATGTGTTTTCCGAGTTTGTAAATGTGTTTTCGGGTTTTGTAATTTTGTCCTACATAAATGTAAATTTGTTTTGCACTTCTCGGCCACCGTAAATTCCTCTCCATATCCGTACAATAGCGTACATGAAGGTTAGAAAATTGTGTCTGTTTTGTGTAAAAGTATATTTTTAAGAATAAAGTCCATATTAACTGGCAGTAACTGGGCTGTTTGAGTGGATGGAAATTTAAAACCGTTTATTTGGGACCGTCCACATGTGCACACAAAATGATGACCAAAATCTGAAATTCTTCGCAATTCTAACGTTGTCATTAAAGAGACCATACGCTTTTATATATTACTTTGGTTTGAAAATAGAAAAAATAGCCTTCCCTTTATAAGGGCTTTTCCCAAAGTGTTGCATATACGCATGCGCAGTCCGCTCGCCACTGAACCAGGATGCTCGTGCACGCTAAGCGCTCGTGCACGCGCTGCTGATGCTGTGGATTTGACGGGTCGGCCGCCGGGACAGCGAGCGGAGGAAGACCGGAACTTAGGAAATAATGAACAACAAATTTGACGCGTGAGTAGACAGTAACCATCGAAACTCGTTGCTGCCGTTAATTAGTTGTTCCTGTTGTCACTGCGCATCCTGTGGGTAAAGTCCTGCTCTGTAGCTGTTTGTAGCGCAGAGAAGGAGTGAGAGGTGTGTCTGCCCCACGCGTACAGGACTACAGCACAGTGCATGCATGGCAAGTTGCATTATGCAGGCTTCATACATAACACGTATGTTAATTGGAAGCACGAGACAAACATGTGCATTGCTAGGCTGAATAGTCAGGCGGCCTCGTAGGCCGCAAATGAGTCCCCGGGTTCATCGTGAGCTCCTTGCCGGGGCATGGAAACTAGAAGCCGCCGTGATCTCGCTGACTCTCCGCTCTCCAGTCAAAGGAAAACCGCTCACGTTTTCTTCCTACAGGAGTGTTTACGATAAGTGTAGTTCTAGTAACTTATGCCGTGTGGACATGACTAAGACAAATCAACAGGTTTAAAAATAAAGTTTATCTTGAATGCCACTTGCATTCTGTTTAAATAAATGTGCGGTATGTGTGCAGAAGGTGTTTAATCCAAACAATAACTCACAAATACATAGGACAGTATATACTGTCAGCTCAAATTTAATGCAGAATGTCAGTGATAGTTGATTTGCTTGTTTTCTTGGGGAGAAATTGTACCAAAAGTTTGTCAATCTCATGGCCGTGATTCCATGTGGGTTGGCTATAAAAGGTCCCTGCTACATCACTCCTGATCCTACATACTTTTCACCTTGAATGTCCCAGTTGGTCTGATAGGACGTTTTACAGGCTACACACGTGAAATCAGTCACAAGATGACAACTTTACTATTGGGAAGGAAGTAGGATAATTCTGTTCATTTTGAAGGAATCTGCCCAGGAAGTCTGTAATGAAAATAAGCAAAACTTAGTTGTTGCCTGCTTCCCTATAGTAATATATACTTGCACAAATATAAACTTCTGTTGACATCTATTACTGTATTACTGTGGGAACAACTAAAGTATGGTTGTTGGTCTGCATAAATCAGTTAATAGTTATTGAAAATACATACAAAGCTTAAGAAAAGGACCCCCCCAGGACTTTGACCTATGACCATAGTGATGATGAAGATGAAAATGCAGGCTGAAGTTTTAGATTTGGGTTGTTGATTTTTGGGGCTGTCAACAAAACTGAACTAATTAAACACCACTTTTATAAAAAGAAGCTGTTTGGAGGAGTTGCAAGAAGGAACCTACTTCTAAAACCACCACACAGTATGCATCCCCACACCTTCACCATTAAAACTATGGCTGGCATGATGTGTCAGAGGAAACCTTTTTGGACTTACAGCATGTTTGGTGAAGGGTCTGCAAGTTAGCCACTGTAAAAATATGCTGGTGGACTTTTTGATGCAGTGGGTCTGTTTTTTGTCTGCTGGTTCAGGGGCTCTTATGAAAATTGGAGGCATCACCATTGCAGGATATTTCAGTCTTTTTGATGCTTTTAAAAGGTAATTGATACTGCAACCATTTTTTACCCTGACTTTTCTTTTTTTTTACTTTGTGGTAACTGCAGTTTGAAAGATGATGACAGTGGAGATCATGACCAGGACAACGGCTCACCGAAAGACGGTGAGAAGGAAAGGAATGAGGATGAAGAAAAGGACCAAAACACTACCAAGAGGAAGGTGTGTGTGTGTGTGTGCGTGCGCGTGCGCGCGCCTCTCTCTCTGTGTTTGTTCTCAAGTCTGGCTAGTTCATCTCAGGACATGTATTCCCAAAGTTTGTACCAGATTGCTTTGGCACATGTTTTTTGTGTGCATGTTTTGCTGTCATGCACAATGTGATGTGTGTAGCCTGTTACAGAACTAGCTAGTGAGATCAGTACAACTGTACACACATTTATTAAAGTATCAAGGCATAAAAACTTTCTCCTCTGTTTGTGTTGTAGGCTGCAGTTCCTGGGGCAGGTGAACACCCTCTTCAATATAACTACACATTCTGGTATTCTCGGCGAACCCCAGGCAGACCAGCCAGTACACAGAGCTATGAACAGAACATCAAACAGATCGGAAGCTTTGCTTCGGTTAGTCACACACACACATTTTTGTAAATTGAGAGCCAGACTTGAATATATATAGACTATAGAGTCAGTCCTTCTCTCCTTCAGCTTAAATGTTTCAATACGCATTCATAACTGTAAACAAAATCAAACACACACTCACTTATGCAATTTCCTCTTGACAGTTCAGGCTGTATTAATCACATCTAACATACAATCTGTGCCACAGGTGGAGCAGTTCTGGCGGTTTTACAGTCACATGATCAGACCAGGTGATCTGACTGGCCACAGTGACTTCCACCTGTTTAAGGAGGGAATCAAGCCCATGTGGGAGGTGCATATGTTAAAGGATTATTTCACCAATTATTCAACAGAAAAATCTGACATAATATTCAAGGAAAGGATGACCAATAACCCACAGTGTAATTTGTTTTGATCAGATATAATATTTTTGATTAATCTATTGTTATTGCTGAGGTTTTTTTTCAGTTCATTTATGTCTCTCTCTCTTTTGTCTCCTCTGTGTCACTAGGATGATGCTAATAAGAGTGGAGGGAAGTGGATAATTCGGCTGCGGAAGGGTCTGGCTTCACGCTGCTGGGAGAATCTGATCCTGGCCATGTTGGGTGAGCAGTTCATGGTTGGTGAGGAGATCTGTGGCGCTGTTGTCTCTGTCCGATTCCAGGTACTAAAACACTGAGCCTGAGTACCCAATTACACAGGCTTTTTGCTTCATTGTAGTAATTTAGAGGTCTGCAGCTTCACTCATTCAGTCTATAAATTCTGTAAGTGTGACAAATCTGGAAATGCATATGGTCTGTTGATATGTTGGCTGCATGAGAATTTAATCTTCTTGCTGCACTTACACTCGTGGCACATTAATAATGAAGCACAAGTGAGTTGAAAAGTGATTTGGGTCAGGGTACATTGCTGTAGTTGATGTCCTTAAGGGTAGATGGTTTAATTGAGGTAGGCGTGTGTGTATGTATGTCTGTGTCTAGGAGGATATCATCTCTATCTGGAACAAAACAGCAAGTGATCAGGCCACTACAGCTCGCATCAGAGACACTCTCCGCAGAGTGCTCAACCTGCCACCAAACACCATCATGGAGTACAAGACGCACACTGACAGCATCAAGTGAGTGGCTGCACACAAATCCACACATGCTTGCATTATTAACTTTATCACAAGCACCAACAGGGTGTACAAACCACACACATACACATCTTTGAACTTGATCCAAAACATAGAGCAGAAAAGACACCATTGCACTTGAATGGGAATATTTTATTTTCTATTTGTGTAAATTTTCTGTGTTTTCAGGGCATGGGAGGATTTTCATGGGCTGGTGAATGCTAGTGGTGGTCGCTAGGTCTTGCTCATGGGTGAACAGTGCCAGGGGTAGGGCCAGTACACCACCTTAAGCACATTTATTTATGATATAATGATACAAACCCTCATTATGACAAAAAGGAAAACTTCCCCACACTTGAATTTATCAGTTTAAATTTTAACCACAATGCTACATATGAAATTTGTACAGTGTGCTATTTTTTCAGTTTCTCTTTTAATATAATCATATTTCTTTTCCAGGTTCAGTTACCTTCAATGTGGATGAAGAGGACCTTCCTAGGGCATATGACTCACTTATTTATGAATTGAACATTGTTTTGAAAAGAAAAACAAAAAGGGATATTGACTACTGGAAAGCCCAATTTCCTGGTCGAAATATCTGATCAGCTAAAATGCCCCTGAGAAGGAGGAGTCAAATGACAGTTACAAATGTTTTCAAATAGTTATTAAGAAACTCTTAAGCCGGTGCAGAAACAAGCTTCAAAAATTGTCGTACTGTGGATCTGATGAAGGCTGATTAACAAAACCAATCAAATGACATTTGGTGCACCATTGTACAGAAAGTCACATTGACCTCGTCTGGCATGTTATTCAGCTTCACATACTCCACCCTTCTTAGAAAGTGAGTACTTTTATTTGAAATTGTCATAAACAGGGTTACATTTTAGTGCAGTATTTTATTTTCAGTGTTAAAAAATTGTTTTTGAAATTGTAAGAAAAAATATATTTTCAAAGTTTTTTGAAGAGATATATGATGGAGTCTGTTGATAATTTTTTTTAAGCTGTGTCGAAGCTTGAAAGCCTAAAAGATATCGCACTGTGCCTGCTTCCCAGAAGCACTCAGAATTCTGTGATTTTGCCTTGGAAAGAAATTTTTGTGACTACGCTGTCAGCTGAAAAATCCTGATTCTCCTTTACCACCAAATAGGAATGAAGAATAACTGATGTGGATTTGGAGATTGGGATTGGGGTTTGTCTACATCTATGACATACTGCCTGGATTTATAAACTAAAGTGTTTGAAATAATGTTTCAATTACAGATGACTGATAGCAATAAATGTCAAATATGCAGCTGCTGCTAACACTTGCTTGTGGAGTGATGTACTTTTGGCAGGGTTTAAGATGGAGGAAATGCTGAGGCCTGTAAGCAGTCTGATCTCAGTCTGAGATTCTAGCTACATGTAATTTACTTGAGCACATTTAACTGTCAAAACAGTCAATTGAGGCTGTTTCAGTTGTATGTTACTTCAATTTGATTATTGGTTAACCTAATGTAAAACTAAAGTTTCATTCAGCCAGGGCAAACGTCCAAAAAATAATATTGAAATATTTATTACCACTGAATTATTGCACCCATGTTCCACATGCGCCACTGTGCAGTGTGTGTGAGCTCATATCTGGCACAGTGAAACTGGTTAAAGTTGATGCCTATCTGTTGCATTTGCATGTTTCAAAAACTATTCGGAGTTTTCAAGTTTGGGCTTTTAGTGTGATTCAGTGGTTAACTACAAATCCTGAGATAAAAAGTAAAAAAAAAATCAGTGTACAGTAATTAGTTTCACAAAAATGCTGATGTGGCTCAGGCAGAATTGACAGTGCTGAATTTAGACACTGCTTCCAAAGCTCTTCCTAAGAGTTACCCTGAACACCTGAAGAGCAAGTGGCACTGGAATCATGAATTATGGTCACTTTTTGGCAGTTTGTTGAAACTGCAAAATGTGCTGGATCATTCAGGATTTGGAGTTGTGATCCATGGACTCTTCTGAGGACAGTTGACATGAAGTTCCAGGATATTTTAGCCAAAAATCTGTTTGCTTCTGCCAGGCTTGGCCATAGATATGTAAGCATGTTACAGACCCCAAGCCTGCAAGTTAAAAAAGGAATAATAATAATATTTAAGAAGAACAATAGTGTGATTGCCTACTGCAGTCACACTAATTAAATGAGTATAGACATAAGTATTGTTGCATTTTGTTATTGGACAGCAAATACATACTAGAGAGTTGCAGAGCAATGCAGTGGTAGACTCTGCTCCAAGTAATTGCCAAGTTTGACACAGATTGCTTGCCTACTGCAATCACACTAATAATAATAATAATAATAAAAAATTAATAATAATCAATTTTGGATATCAATAGTGTGATTGCCTACTGCAATTACACTAATAACTAGAGAGGTGCATTTCCAGAAGCAATGACATTAGCATCAGCACCACTAGCATTAGTAACTAACACAATTATATTAACATAAAACTGGGGGTACCAATGCACTTGTTCAGACAGGTGATTGTGTGTATATGGACACATAAATAGTGGGGGTGCCAATACTTTTGCTCAGAGTGTTCTTAGTGTATGTAAGTTTTTAGTCAAGCAGAACTTCAGAAAACTGATATGACTTTTAAAAACCTCCTTAGAAATGAATGGGACAAGAAAAAAAAGGGTCTCGGGGTGAGTGGTGTCGACATACTGAAAATTGGGGCAGTTGAAATCCGGACAAAAAAGGGGGGTAATGATGATTAATAACACTGTCAGATAACAATAGCTTAATTAACATTAAGGTGCTGCAAAAACCTCAAAAGGAGATACTTGTGATAAATAGTTTTAGTTGAAATAGCATTTTACTTTGATATAATTTCAGCCATGTTTTTTACTCGTTATATATTTTTATACTTTATAATCTGTTTGGTGGAGATGCATTCTAACTTTGCTGCTGTTGGTGATAACAGCACAGATGTGTCACATCAAATCTGTGTTATTCCGGTGACGTGTTGCCAAGTAATGACAAACTTTATGCACACAATCCTTAGTTGTTTTGTATTTGTGCTCATCCAAAAAATCACCCGTTTGATCAGACTCTGAAGAAGATTCTTACTGCAGAGATGCACATCAAATTCAGAATCTTTTACTGTGAAAACTGTCAGCAGAACAACTGAACAAATTGGAACTGGCCAGAAATGAAAATAATACAATTCAGCAAACAAGATGGACTACAAAATGCTGTACAGACTGGCTGTTACAAAATGATATTCAGGTTATTTGGCAACAGTTGAAAAGGATGATCTGAGCTCTGTCAATACCACAAAAGGTATGATACTTTGCTTATTTGCACTTTGTAATTCAAACTACAGTACTTACTACTCAAACTACTTACTACTTATTTCAAACTGTTACTTGCTAGTGTTACTATTTGTTGTGGAACTACTTTTTCCTGGAAGATACTGTCAGTATTAAAGCATATACTTAATATAAAATTTAGGGCTTTATTTATTTTGTTTATTTTGTAAAAAAAACATTGAATAAAAGCAACTCCCTCTTGTGTTCTATTGCTTAAATATCAATGTTACTCTAACTACATTCCAGTAGTTAAAAATGTATATAAAGTCTTTACAGTGGCTGGTTGTAAATTAAAGACATTTACCAGATGTTTACAGTCCAAGGATGCTGGTTTTTGAATGTTCTTTTTTTTATTCAGCTCATTTCAAAAAACATATGATTCTGGGAAAATAGAATATAATAGTTAGTGTTTGCACATTATGCTGAAATTCATTTAGGAATATTTGATTCAGATTGGAGTTTAAGAAACTTACCAAGAGAAATGTACCTGCTATAAGTAACACTTTGGTATTCACATTCATGTTCTGAGAGACTAAGGAGAAGAACAAAATTATTCAAATTCGATTCATTTTATAATCTATTAATATTTAAATAACGTTCTAAATGAATCGGACTTTCTGATTCTCACCATCCAACCCAAAATGTTCATGGTCCATGTTGCTGCTTTCATTGTAGCCTGACCACTTTTTCCATACTGTTCCAATGTGCTCACCGATCATGGAGACAACCTGAGGTTTCCACAATCCACAAAGCAAAATATTTATTATTATAGTATTAGTAGTATTTTTAAATGCGAAAGGCTATCTAGGTATATCACTTCACCTGTATATATGCCTAGGTTTTAAAGCTGCTCCTCTATATTTGCTGTCCCACAGCATTTAGTTCCATTCCAACCTATCCAGCAAAAGCTAAGTGTGTTCAAAACAACTGGAGGATTTTCAGATCTACAAAAGTATGTTTATGGAAAGGCTGATGGTATTGTAATCTGTGAATTGGAATGAGACAAGACCAAGGCCTTATTCATCAATGTTGTGGGTGGTCAAATCTGATCATAAAATAAGTTGCTCCTTATTTGCATTTTTTTTTATTTCCATTTGAGCATACAATTAAACAGCGTGAAAAATGCTTGATTTGCAGTTAATCAAAAGTAATATCAATAAATACGGTTAATATAATGTGGAGTGGGTTGGGAATGGGTTGGCCGATTAGGATGGTTTTGGGCAGGGTTGTAGCTTTCTCCCAGCATGCATTGCAGGTAGGCCCTTGATTGTGTGTCTACTATGGGTGTGAAACATGTCTCTGTATGTCACCCCCCGATGGCGAATGGTTTCTTATAGTAACTCCTTGTCATTATCACCATGTTGGTGTCAGAAGTGGTGTGGTCTAGAAGCTTCAGGAGCATTCTGATTGCCCATGATCAACTGGCTCTAACAGCTTCATGGCTCCAGCGCAATGAAGCTACAAGAGAGATGCAATGGCTGAGTTATGGCAATCTGGATACTAGACTACAAGGGTGCAAGAGAGCCCTATTATGCTCAGCTGCTCATAACTGGTTATCACAGAAATGCACAGTTGCCTAGCACTGGAAGGGAAAGTGATCCAGGCGCTAGTGGATTTACCAGCCGATCAGCACAGTGACTTGTTGGCGCTAATTGCATTGCAGCTGCACTTCGGTCAAGTTCCCACACTTTGAGAGTGGCACAGTGTTTCATGGTGGACAGCACAGAAGCAACAGTGAACCGATGGGCTTGTGGAGCATGTCCTGGCATTGCAGGAAGTGAGAACATCGAGCAGCCAGTGCTTCTCCCTCATGCATGGAACTAACCTGTCACCCAAATGAGGATGGGTTGCCTCTTGAGTCTGGTACCTCTCAAGGTTTCTTCCTCTTATCATTTGAAGGAGTTCACTGGGTCTACTGTTTCACTTTTGTGGCCTGGGGTGCTTCCTAACATTGAGAGTGTCAACTTAGATGGTTGGCAGCCAATGGAAGTTATGAACAGTCATGGGGGCCCAAGTGGATATGTGGGGCAAAATGTGACTGCGTGAAGTTGGCCTGACGTGGGTCAGACTTCTGGTTGGTCGGCGACTTGTGCATTCTTGACTTGGATTATTTGTCTGCTATGGGGTCCATGTTGGACATAAGGACATGCACATTGCTAGTCGGCAACAGAAAACAGAAGGTGGTCCCTGATGGCACAACAGCAGAGTCCCGGGGCTCCATCTGGTCTTCCCTGTGTGAAAGCGCTGTTCCTGGAGAAGTTGAACATGGGTGGGCCATGGGTGGCTAGTTGCTCGCTGAGCACCGGGGGCAGCACTCCTGGGTCAAGATCACCACAGTTCTCTTGGGGTGAAATCACTGGTGTCGGAGCCAGCATTGGTGGGTGGATCCCCAGAAATTGTGGACAGCACCCACAAGCAGCTCAACTATCACTATCACAAGCCACCCACCCACCAACTAGTTTCTGCATGAGAGCAGAAAGACAATACTGCCAAATCCAGCATTGTTCATGAACTGTGAGAGCATAGCAGTTCAGCACTCACACCCTGATACAGAAACAAAAGTGTGAATTATTGTGCCATTTCACTGATATTTTCTCAGCATCAGAGGACGACTGTAAGTGCACTGACCTCATCCGACTTCTGCTGGCGAAAAGGGAGATCGCCAAGCAGAGGATTAAAGAATAATAAGAATAAGAATAATCGAGCCATCTAACAGCCCATGGGCTGCTCCGGTGCTTCTGGTGAAGAAGAAAACACTGGACTGGAGGTTTTGTGTGGACTGTCATCGCCTGAACACAGTGACCAAGGTAGATTCTTACCCTATTCCTCGCATGTGCCCAGTTTCGAAGATGCATTGCCCAATGTGGAGCAAGTGTTTCAGAACATACATTTACATCCAAGGAAATGTAAACTGCTACAAAGCCGAGTGGACTTTCTGAGTCACGCTGTTTGTGGCACTGGAGTTGAGGACCGACCCAGAGAAAGTGGAGAATGCAGACACCATGTGTGTCTGGAGGTTCACTGTGCTGTGGCTGTTGTAGAGCCTGCTTCCACTGAACTCAATGTGTTGGGCCTAGAAGAATTGTGTGAGGATCTGGACATGTTTACTGTCATGTGCACCTTGGAGCTATCTGTGTCAACCTGCAAGCAGTGATTGTGACTACAATAGTACTGGTTACATCTTGTAACTCATGCTGAATAAGGCCTGGCATTGTCCTGAGGCAATACAAGCCTGTGAATCAATGGTACTTTCATATACTGTATATGCACATCACCCATGCTATCACAGATGCTGTTCTTTGGTATCAGGATGGATGGTGTTTATCATGTTTGGCATAAATAATCTGACAATCTGTTTTTCCAAAAACAAGCTGTAACGTGGACTTGTTTGACCACATAACATATTGCCACTGTCTTATGGTCCATCTCAGATGACTTCAGGTCCAGAGAACCAACTAGTGTTATTGCACAACTTTAATATATTTCAGGTTGCCTTTCTTGATGCACTGGCAGACTTTGTTCAGTGTCAATGGTTTTCCAAAATACTCCCAAGCCCATGTGGCCATCATGGTAGAATGATGGTTTCTCCAACAATACCACCTAAGGGCTCAATGGTCACGCACATTCAGCAGCAGTTTCTGCCTGTGGCCTTCAAGCTTCAAGATTTCCCCTGACCTCCTGAATCTTTTCATGGTACTATGAACTATAGATGGTGAAAGACCAGAATTATCTGCAATCTTACACTGAGAAACATTAAATTTTAAATGACTGACAATTCTCTAACAAAGTTTGGGACAAAGTGCTGAGCCATGAGCCATCCTTGCTTGTAAAGTCTAAGCCTTTTGTGGATGCTTAATTTATACTGTTGATCACCTCACCTATTACCAGTTTCAGTCTTTTTTTGCCTCTCTCCCAACTTTTTGGGTATATTTACAAAATACAGTTTGTCAGTGAAAACACAAAATTCTTCTTAGTGTTATTTTTTAACTTTTAGCAGTTATATACGAGTTCAAGTGACTTAACAAATTACAGTTTTTAGTTTTTATTGCATTCTTAGAAAGTGTCCCAACGTTTCTGCAAAATTGGGTTTGTAAAAACAGCACACTCCATTTAGTCAGTCAGTCAGTCATTTTCTGTACCGCTTATTCCCAGTTATGGGGTCACGGGGGAGCCGGTGCCCAGCCGGCA
>JAOTRJ010000024.1:8859650-8870760 GCA_028564905.1 Leptodoras praelongus | reverse complement strand
TCACACTCTGCTCTTACTGGTGCAATGTGCAATTAATGAAGATTTGGCCACCAGGCTGGTCCAATTTAGCCATGAAATCTCTCACACGAAAATGACAGGTGTTTCAGTTTCATTGTCTAACCCCTGTATGATCCTGGTGTGCAATGAGTAGTAAGTTTTTGAGTAGTAGTAGTAGTAGTGAGTGAGTAGTAGGTTTTTATAAGTAGTTTTGTCCAGCCTTGAATATCATTAATGGCAGTTGTATTGGTTTAGGGGTGCATTTCACTGCGGTACTGTTTACAAGCCATGATTGATCACACTTTGCAATATGAAGTAAGTTCTAAAAAGTAATCTGAAAATCATTGAAAAATGGCAGCTCAATAGAAGCAAGTAGAAGGTGAAAATCATTAATTTACTTCATTTAAAAGTTTCATCACTCCATCCATGTATTTCAGGATTTGCCTTTAAGACTAACCAGCAAAGTTAGCAGTTAGAAGGAACCTGCCCATAGAAATTGCCAAAAGTGTCTTCAGTTAAATTTGGTTAAAGGGCACATGCATTTCTACTAAGAAATTCTATTTAGAGTCATTTGTGTTGATTGCTATACCCATAGTACAAATTCCACTCTTTCTTTATGACACCTGTTTTTAGTTGCGTTTGCAGCTTGCTTCGGGTGCCTTCCTGCTGTCCGAGTCATTCTCTGAGTGCATTCACATCCCCTTGGACCGTCTAAAGCGAGCATCTCCATACCTGACCCACCGCAGCAGCTTGAGTCCCCCTTTTCACTGTGTCTCTTCCCCCTACACTCACCCCATTTCCTCGTACAGGCCATATGAGCAGAGTACCACACGCCCACCTCACTCTAGCTCAGGCCGTCCATATTCCAACGATCCACTCGCTGTGTTTCCGGAACCCTTCAATTCAGAGGAGGGCTCTGTATTCCAGATTGTGGGGAGAGTCCCACAGGCTGACAGTGGGCGTGGCTCTGAAACAGACATGTGTGAGGAGGCAGAACTACAGGGGGAAGAGCTGGCACAGCTGGATGTGGAGAGCTCCAGCTGGGCAACATCTGTGGCTTTAGCATGGCTTGAGCACCACTGTGCAGGCTTTTTTGTGGAGTGGGAGCTTGTGGCAGCCAAGGCAGACTTCTGGCTCAAACGTCAGTCACTTCCAGAGGGTGTAGAACTGGCAGGACTGAGGGCAGCTGCAAGACAGCTGTTCCTGCTGCTGCGTCACTGGGATGAAAATCTACAGTTTAACATGCTCTGTTACAACCCCAATTACATGTGACAGAACCAATTCAATCCAATTCAGCATGCTCTAGGATAAGGATCACCAGACCGTCACTGCTCGATCCATGTATGTGGTAAAATGTCTGATTCGATATGGTCTGCTACAAAGTAACATACAAGCTCCCCATAGCCTGAACATGTAATAAAATCATCACATGGTTTCTTAATTCCTTTGGTATAGTGCAGATATGTGACAAGCCCCACTTCTACATGGCTTGAAGAACTCAAAGCAAATCTCCCACTCCATGTGGCCACCGTACTAGGAGAAAGACTGTAAACACAATCTGAATCTTTATTTATAGTCCATCATTGCTTACCATAATGATACCATGTTATAACAATGAATTTAAGTGATAAATTATATTACTGTTATAGCAAATAATGTTATTTAGTCTGAGAGCTAGAACTACTTTCCTGGCAGCATTTAGCCAGATTCAGCTAACTAGCCCAAAATCATGGACTATAGAACAGTTGAACTTAATCTGTGCCTTCAGAAATTGCTTCACCAAAAATTACTGCAGGGATTTAAACTTCAGTTGTATTTTTCTTACTGCAGGAAACTTGCTGAAAAAAATCCAAAACATTACTCAGCTGTATGCGTGTAGGTTTTAGCTGACTCATTTGGTCAGTGTCCATTTGTTGTTTCCAAAAACATTTTAAAGTGCTTAATTACATGTGACAGTACCAATGCCGAGTTGGGCTGACATGCTTTAGACTGGATGATAAAGCTTTAATGGGATATGCAACAGAATCAGTAAATCCATTAGAAAATCTTGCAATAAACTTTATTTTTAAAAACAAGATGGCCATTGTGTTGCTTCCAGTTCACAATACTGTCTGATGGTTTATAGCCCTGACACGTTTAACATACACATCAGATTGTGTGTGCAACTTGCCTTTAAGTATTGTATTTAAGAGATCACACAAAAGCTGTAACAAGTCATGCAAAAATAACTCCAAACACTCAACATAACTTAAAAAAAAATCTAAAGAAATCTAAAGAAATAAAAACAGATACTAGGCTATATCTGTTCTACAGACAAAAAAAGACAGTCGCCAAAAAAACACCAAAAAAAACCAAACAAACAATGGAAATAGTTTTATGCCGTTTTGTGCCCTGTAATGTATTCCTGAATAAATTATTTGGCCAAAGCTTATTGTCACACTTGGAGCAAATGTTAAGAGCAAAGATAAGTACCTGTCGACAAGACAAAAAACAACCATTTAAATCAGATTAATCTACAATCTGATTTTTTTTAAAGCTTTTAGTTGAAAAACATTCCATATAAATCTACAGTGTACAGCACACTGCCAAACTCTTATCTTGTATGTACATTCATTAAGAATGACATCAGGTACACTGACTACATAGGTGCCTATGTACCTTTAAGGGAAACAGTTTATAAGCCCCTTTCTACTCTGTCAGCCAATGGAAAAATATAAAATCACCACTGACCAGATACTTGGGTAGTGATCATTTTCATAGTTAGATGAAGTCACATGTCTATATGTAGACATGGAAAGTGCCTGTGATAGAGAGAACTCATAAAATGGCCAATGAGACTAATAAAGACTAATAAACTGGAAATTCAATTTATATTATAACTTAATATTGAAAATAAGAAATTTGCAAGTATGATTAAAGTATATGACAAAAGACATACTATTCCACAAAGTACACAGAACTTAACGTCTGTGTTCCTGTTGCAAAAGGTCAGCCTGTTTCTTTTCAGTCTGGAACATGGCCCCCTCATTCTGTCTTGAAGAAAAAGGTCATGTCAAGTTGTTTTGTGTCTAACGTTTTGTGACTAGATTTCAACTGTAAACTGCATGTTGGTCTGTGGAGTTATTGCTCAGCCAAACTGTCCAAAAGGTCTTCTCCACTTTACACCCATTCATTATACATTCTGTCATGTTTTTAAGCCCACTTCCTTATCAGTAAGAAACACCAAACATATAGGTAAACAAGTTGTGCATCAAACCTACCAAACTCCCTGAGATCACCTTCCTGCCCAGTTTAACCGTTCTGACACAAATCAAACAAACCTGATCCAGCTAACAAACATCTTCTAAAGATATTATGTATGTTCTGCATTCACTGAATAGGTGACTTTTTGAAGTCAGTAAAGTGTTTGTACTTAACTATTTAAATTAACTACGGTATTGTCACACGTAATGCAAAACTATGTGAACATGCGGGAATGCAAAGATTACAGTGTCCAAAAAAATATCATACCAAACAATGTCACAATTTTATGCCAGATGAAATCTCGACAACTGATTAGCTGAATCATATTTGATCAATTTGGCTGAAAATCAAACTTTTCAGGATCTCTAGAATAAAACTGAAAACCACTGCTTTTAGGAGAGACCTTCATTCCAATGTCCCAAAATCACTAAGCAACACCATGTGTCTTTTTAAGTCACATGTAAATAGCTACATGTAGAAAGTCACCTTACATGCTGATCGATGTGGCATTCACATTTTCCATCTCTAAAAAGTTCTTTAAGAATCTTGAAAATCTGAGTTATTTCCTCCTGCTTTTCCTGCACACTAACATCTTAACCAATCTCCTCCCTTAGAATTCACAGTCTAATTTAACAGCAGTGCTAACATTCTCCCTCTTTCATCCGGAAGAGAGGTGTGTATGGAGCAAGAACACTGAAACATGGCTGTCAGTGATGCAGCCCTCACTGGCGTTTGGCCTTCTGGGACTCTGAGCCTGTATCTGGTGGAGAAGGGATTGGGTTGAACCACAGACATAGCAGGATGATGAGATGGCAGGTGTGCAGAGACAACGAGCTGTAGGTGGTGGAGGGATAGGTGTTCCACGCCAGCTCTATCAGACCCAGTATCAACAACCTGAGAGAAGGAGAGAAGAAAAACACAGTAAAAAGAAAGAAGAGGAAAAACATGAACAGATGAGAAGACAGAAAGCTAGTAAATGTTACAAATAAAACAAGTGCAGCTGTGTAAAGAGAAACTGCAGCACACATGATCACTTATTGCACGCATGTCCTCACCTGAGCAGAGCCAATTTCATCCCACCGCTCCACAGCAGGTAGGGCAGAGTGTGGAAATACCAAACGTAGAACTGGTAGTGCAGTGAGCGACAGAAGCACATGCCAATGAAATTGGAAGAGAACATGATGAGAACGATCTGTGAGAGTCAGTTATGGAGCATTGAACGATTGACCAGGTAAACACATACCAATGAAGTACAAGTCAACAAAAATTAATGCAAATAACAAAGAGAAGCAGGGAGCAGAAAGACTACTGACACTTTTTTGTCTCTCAGAATAAAAGATGGCAGCAGAGTTCTGCAGATTTAAATGCTTTTGCTTCTTCTGCATGAGCCAAGTACAAAATACAAAATTGTCTGATTACTTATATCTCCCTTACATGGACAGAATATATTTCCCTAAATGCTTTGCCAAACACAGTCCTCCCAATTTAATGCTGACATTCTGTAATTAAACCTCCTGTTTACAGATATACCATCAGTAGTTTGCATACACTCATCATGGACATGAATGCCATGGCATTACTGGGCTTTCAGTAATTTCTTTGAACTGTTCTTTTTCTGGGGCATAATGAGTATACAACGTATATCTTTAATAGACAAAAAAACAAGAATTTGGTGCACAAGTTTAATTTTGGGGGTTTTCTGAAATCAACACACGGCCAAAATTATACATACACTCACCCAGATTATTAATTGTGCTGAAAGTGTCTTTAAACTTGCTAAGGCCAAAGACCTCTTAACTTCCTGTTAGTGATCATCACTGACTACAGCTAGTAGCTTCTCTGTGCCCACATAAAAAAGGGGTTGTTTGACAGTACTCACTGGAATGACCAACAAATTGAATGTGAAAGTCCAAGGAGTTCAGTGGAGAGCTTATCATCATAGATTTACAGTCAGACATGTCTCTTGGAGCCATTTCTAAACAAATGCAGATTCCATGATCATCGGTTTAAACAACTGTCTGTTAGTGGAAGTTATTGGCAAATGTAGCCACTTTGCCGAGGTCTGGAAGAAGATCCAAACAGACCCCCTAAGCTGAGAAAAAACTGGTCCGGATGGTCAGAAACAACCCAAAAACCACCAAAGGCCTACCATGAAATAGAAGTTGCTGGAACACTCAGCAAGTTTTGCCTCACTATGGACTGAGAGGCTGCTGCCCACCATGCTTTTGCTGCCATTGGAACTGATACCTTGCACAACGTAGAGGAAGACCCCCCAGGAATTCTTCAGCATAACCTCAAAGCATCAGCTATATGGATGAAACTTGGACACAACTGGGTGTTCCAACAGGATAATGACCCCAAACACACTGCTGTAAAATGGATAAAGCAGGCAAATATTAAGCTTTTGACCTTCCCTATCAAAAAGTCCTGACCTCAACCCTATCAGAAATATTAAAAGTCAAGTCTATGCCCAGAAACCAAATATTTTAACGGAAGACCAATTATGCCAAGAGGAGTAGTCAAATATCCAACCAGAATTCTGCCAGAAGCTTGTTGATGGCTACCAAAAGCAACTGGTCATGGTGCAACTTGCTAAGGGACATTCAACCAAATAATAGGTGTGCTTTATGTATATTTTTGACCCTGTGTTGATTTCAGAAAATCTGAAAAGAATTTTAACTTTTGCACCAAATTCTTGTTTTTATTTTCTATTAAAAGGTTAAAATAGCTTGAAGAGTTCATTGAAACCCCAATATAGCATGATATTTATGTCCATGATGAGTGTATGTAAACTTCATAGCTGTATTTCTTAATGTGCTCAAGTATAAAAAGCCCCAAACTCTGAAAAAGTCAATTATAATTACTATAATCAGCTTCTAGACTGAGACACACAAAAAGATATGATCAGCACTGAGCTTCTGTGTCACTGGCTTCCGCTCTGATGGATCTTTCAAAAGAGCCCAAACACTGCTGTCTGACCTGTAAAACAAACAAAAACACACACACACACACACACACACACACACACACACACACACACACTCAGTTTAAGCATGTCTGCCTTTCTCTTCATGAATAAGCTTATACCACAGGATAGAGGAGTTGCATGGACTATTTGACTAACAGCAGCTATGGAGATGTTGACCAGTCGGTGGTTACAAAAGCTGACAGTAAGGAAAACAGGACTCTGAAAAAAAAATTACATGAAGTCAGTTCTACTGACAACTGCACATTACTACACTGAGGGAAAAACATTTTCCATACATTCTTCTTTGGCTTTAAGGGACCACTAACACTTTGATATCACGTTGCATGAAGGTTATACAAGAATTTAATCTGGTTTTAAAACTGCAGAGACACTGCTGCAGACTTCGCTTCCTCCATTCAACATTAAGGTAGGATTTTATAATTGAAGGAGTTTCTGTGCTGCCCTCAAAAGCAATGTAGCTGGAATCTTCATTTGTAATCTGTTTACAGTTTTGCATTTTCTATGCTGCATAAATAAAGCAGCCTAAAAATAGTGATGTCCTGAAACAGTTTTTGCTTTAACTATGGAAATGACTACTTTGAGTTAATGATCAACAAGTAAAAATTAGCAGTCGTGCAACCCCTACCACAGGAGGCTTCTGTCACTGTGGACCATCACAGAGTCTCTTACCGCTTCCATCTCCTCAAAGCAAAACAGACAAGTGTGGTCATGTGAGCGACTAACAGCGCCAGATGGAAGTACCTAAAGATGGAAACACACATAAAAACATAATTATGTGCCCGAACATGTTCTTTTCTATTCTACGTGCTCTCTTGACTATGTTTAATTATTAGGGACAATATGACATAAAAGAGATTTGCTTTTCACACAGCTGCTTTTTATCATTTTTATCATCCGCATGCACAGAAGCTACAGTAATAAATGCACATATGCTAATGCACCGTAGGGTGAAGAGAATACCTGCTGAGGAAAATATCCTCTGGCAAGAAACGCCAGTTCACTGTCCACTTAAACAGAAACTGACGGCCCAGATCAAAAGCCCGGCTCATGTAGCCTACAGGATTCACCAAGAGGAATGGCAAACCTAACACAAGCTGAGGACAGAGAGGTAAGGGAAGTTAGGACCAGTAGTTAGAGAAAGAGAAGCAAGAGGAGAAGAGGAAAAAAGAGATGAGAAAGTACAAAAGACTAAGGTGAAGAGTTGCTTTTATTGTTACACTGGTTAACAAAGATTGTCCCATGCAAAAAAACATACCTGTCCAAATATGTATTCACCCATACTATTGCTGGACACTAAATAGAGATATTTCTGTGGCCAATTAGAGGAAAATCATACACTTGCACATTTTAGAAGTACACTTGTTCATATTTTAAGTGCAATAACAGCCTTATTTATGAATAAGTAATATACACAGTCACTTAAAAACCATGTCTGATAGAAAGATTATAAAAACAGACTCAAATTCAGCACACAAAGGTACTATACATTGCACCTATTTTAGTTTGTAGGACAAAAGGTACAATTTTGTTGCCCAGTTATTTATAACTATTTCTTGTTTTTAAAATGAACTAGCAAATAGAGACCCTCACGCAAATTAGGTATGATGTGGTGAAACAACAAATCCAATGATTGACTAATAGATATACAGTCATTCACAATATTGAGTACACCCCTCACATTTCTGCAAATATTTTATAAAATCATTTCATGGGACCACACCAAAGAAATGAAATTTGGATATAATTTAGAGTAGTCAGTGTACAGCTGGTATAGCTGTATAGATTTACTCTCTTCTGTAAATAACTCAACACACAGCCATTAATGTCCAAATATCTGGCAACACAATTGAGTAGACCTCACAGTGAACATCAGAATCAGAATCAGAAGCTTTATTTCGCCAAGTATGTTTCCACACACAAGGAATTTGGTTCCGGTTGATGGTGGCTCTCTAGTACAATATAATGATACGTATAATTTAAGGCTATACAACATATAAAATCTATAAAATAGTGATACTAAGGTACAGTGTGCTTTCTAGTGAAACAATAATGTGCATGTCCAAATGGTGCCCATAGTGTCAATATTTTGTGTGACCACCATTATTATCTAGCACTGCCTTGGGCAAGGAATTCACCAGAGCTGCACAGGTTGCTACTGAAATCCTCTTCCACATCCTCCATGATGACATCACAAAGCTGGTGGATGTTAGACACCTTGCACTCCTCCACCTTCCACTTGAGGATGCCCCACAGGTGCTCAATTGGCGCAATTGGGTTTAAGTCTGGAGACATACTTGGCCAGTCCATCACCTTTACCTTCATCTTCCTCATCAAAGCAATTGTCATCTTGGAGGAGGGATGGACTCATGCTCTGCTTGGAATTCATGTTTCCTTCAAAGAACCACAGCTCCCCAGTGCCGGCAGCACTCATGCAGCCCAGACCATGATGATACCACCACCATGCTTGACTGTAGGCAAGACACAGTTATCTTTGTACTCCTCACCAGGGCACCACCACACATGCTGGCCACCATCTGAGCCAAAAAAGTTTATCTTGGTCTCGTCAGACCACAGGACATGGTGCTGGTAATCCATGCTCTTGGACTACTCGTCTTCAGCAAATTGTTTTTTAAGATAACCTCTGAGTATGACGCTGAACACGTGGACTCAACTTCTTGGTCAACCCTCGAGAGGCCTGTTCTGAGTGGAACCCATCCTGGAAAACCGCTGTATGATCTTGGATGCTGTAACTCAGGGTGTTAGCAATCTTCTTATAGCCTAGGCCATACATACAACCATTCTATTTCTCACATCCTCAGAGAGTTCTTTGCCATGAGGTGCAGTGTTGAGATGTTGAATGTCTTGTGGCCAGTATGAGAGTATCGTACCTAAAGCACTATATTTAACAGCCCTGCTCCCCATTCACACCTGGAACCTTGTAACTCTAACAAGTCACATTACACCAGGCAAGGACAATGACACAATTGGGCACAATTTTTACTCTGCAAGCTGTACACTGACTACTCTACGTTATATCCAAGTTTCATTTCTATAGTGTTGTCCCATGAAAACTTATAATAAAATATTTACAGAACTGTGAAGCGTGTACTCAATATTGTGAGGGACTGTAAATCATTCAGTAGCCTATATCCAACTTGGCTATCTACATTTCTTAATGGAACTTAAAAACAGCTGGAACGTTAGTGAGTGACCTGAGGCTCATGAATAGAGTGTGAATGTCTGGACATTTGTGTCTTGTGAGAATGTGAGACCTGGATGATGGCACAGAGTGTAAGCTTGGGAAGGGTCTTTATCAGTCCAAACTCTGACAGGAGGATGAAGAGAAGTCCTGGAGCAAAGAGCATCACGTTCATCTTCACTGACACGGCCAGGCTGTCCACATCAGAATGCAGAGTTTAGGGAAAGAATTTTAAGCACAAACACAATCACTGCAAGAGATGATTAACCCATAACAAAAGTCATGCATAACATGCATTTTTCTTTTTTAATTTAATTCCATTTATCAAGCCAACCCTGTCCTTGTCCATGTCCTTTTACCTATAGAAGGTGCAGCCCAGGGTCCAGTGTGCATCCAGAAAGAGGTTGAGTGCTCCAAACAGCAGCATCATGGCCACAGGGTCATTAAAGAGTCGCAATACGAAGATGGAGTGGATCCGATATGATGCGCAACACACAAAGAAGAAAACATATGGTGGTACCTGAAAAGACAAGATGTAAAATACCTTTTTATATAGTTCACAGAGGCTGAATTACCCCCTTTTAATATATGAGGAAAACAAACATAAATTTTATTAACCTGTGTCCTATGAAAACGGATCATATTTTTATGTTCGAAGCACAAGACATACTTGGCATATTTTACCTGTAATATTTTGCATTTGTGTCATTCAGACATTACACAGGATTCTATAACTTTTCCGTACTGATTGGATCATCCATTTCCAGTGTTAATGGTTGTGTATTCCAGATTAGTGTTATTAGTAGATTAGTATTTTAATAAATCTATCCTCGTGAGCTAATCTAATCTGTGTGTGTTTAGCAGGACTCACCTTCTTTGTACGATGGTAGATGCGGAAGACCAAAAAGAGGGTGATAAGATAGAAGCCAGCAAACAAATACTGGGCCAGTCTAATATTCAGCCCCTGGTCTGTGATGTAGTAAAGCGCTGTGAAAATGTACACAAATCCTGCTGGGTACCTGAAACACACACACCACAGATATTCTAAAATGGGTTCAAACATTTTATATAGTAATGCTACTTATTCATGTTTCCTTTAAACTGAGCCAGTAATGTGAATGTGGAAGCTTTACATCATCAGTTTTAAGAGAAAAAAGCTGCAAAAAGATGAAGACAGAATAGAGTCAACACTAAACTGAGCCATGTTATGCAGAACCCAGAGTGGCTGACTGAAACTCACACTAGAGGCCCTGTGTCTCCCTTTAACTGGGTGTAGTCGTAGGTGCCATTAATGACGCCCTTCACCTCATCCATGTAGGCTTTCCAATCAATCTCTGTATCTGTGGAGGTAGACAATGTGTTTGGGAGATACAACAGTAAATGGACAGGCTTTAACATTCTGATAACGGTGAGCACATTTCACTCATTACTCATTTGATCACTGTCTGAGCTAACATCTGTGGGAAAATAATTATTTGCTTTTTAACTGAGTCAGCCTCCGTTAGCTAAAGTTCTTGTATTTGTGTCATTTTTGGTCTTTTTAAAATTTTGTCAGCTGCTGTATGTACAGTGTTTTCTGTTTTAATGATGTTACAGCGCAGATGCGGGCGGCACGGTGGCGCAGTGGATAGCGCTGTCGCCTCACAGCAAGAAGGACCCGGGTTCGATCCCCAGGTGGGGCG
>JAOTRJ010000024.1:8834370-8844529 GCA_028564905.1 Leptodoras praelongus | reverse complement strand
TGTGTGCCCTACGATGGATTGGCGCCCTGTCTAGGGTTGTTCCTGCCTTGTGCCCTATGCTGCCGGCTAGGCACCGGGTCCCCCGTGACCTGAAAAGGAATAAGCGGTCAAGTAAATGAATGAATGAAAGTTTCCATACCGTAGTCCTAGCTTTTCAATGTGTTTTATGTGTCGTACCGCACATCACAGTGTGCTTCATAAGACAGATCAACTAATCAGTAATGCAATTCGGTGTCTACCATTTTTATTATAAAATTTTATCGATTTCATCAATTAGATGTTTCAGGTCTAGATGTGAACATTTTGAGAAAGACGCGTATAGGTGCACCGCAGCGTTTTAACCCAGAGTCTCTTCTAATCACATGGCCGAGTACAGTAAATACACACATTCCCTTCCTGTGTTTTCTAGCTTCGCCTGAAGGGGACAGTCTTGCTTCCCCCCTTCTCTCTCTCTCTCTCTCTCTCTCTCACACACACACACACACACATACACACGGATGACTTCACTCTTCCACCTGGGTTTCCTTTATGATCGCGGGATCTCCCCCATCCTCCAGCAGACACACAAACACTCTGCGCTCTTCCTTCAGCTCTTCCCCGCCAGGACGCCCCGACTCCGCGTTCTCACGCACCCGAAATAAAAACCCTGCTCTGTCTTAAAACCACTCTGTTTGGCGGATATTCAGAGGATTTGTAACTATTACTCGACCTTGGAGCGCTCCTGACTTGTCGTGTTATTCAGCTCTAACTTCTGTGCCATCATGTCCGAGGTTCTGCCGTACACCGAGGGGAAGATGAGCGGCTACGGCGCGGACAACGACGTCAGCCAGATGTCCTTCAGCTGCGGGCTGCAAGATACGAGCTCGTTTTTCGGGGCATCGCAGGCGAAAAGACCCCCAAAACTGGGCCAGATAGGCAGAGCAAAGAGAGGTGAGGACGAGCTTATAGATATTGTAATTCTGCGTGTTTATACACCCATGCTTTGTTACTGGACAACATTTAATTCGGTTATTCTAAAGAGCCTGTTGGATATTTTCAAGGCAGGTGACTGAAAACAGAATCTGCAGATACACACACACACACACACACACATTTAACACCTTTATTGTTTTGCTTCATGATCAAACTCTTTTTTGCGAGTTTTGCACCTATCATTAAAAGCGAGACAAATTGGTATTCGTCAAAGTTAAAAGAAGATTCTTCAGAACAGAGCAGTGTGTGTACACACGTTTGCGGATTTTGTGCCTTTGACGAGGGCGAAGTGTGGAATCAAGCCGACTGCGTAGCAATAAAACAATATTTATCTCTTTGTCTTTTTTCCTCACAGTGGTCATAGAGGACGACCGAATAGACGAGGTCTTGAAGGGAATGACGGACAAAGCGTCCCCGGGCGTCTAAAGCTCCTGCGACGCCTCAGACATTTCATTTGTAAACATAACCGGGTTGAAGCAGTGGTCGGCTGTGCGTGAATGAGGGAGACGGAGAGACACGACGCGCTGCCTAAAGGCGACACAAGGGTAAACTAGAGAGGTGGCGACGACGAGATTCACTCGCGTCGACATTCTACAAAGCGAAAAGCTGATTGATAGTTTAAAAATAAATAAATAAACAAAAGCATAGCTGCGAAGAAAGTCATCCACGCTGCCGCGGCTGCCGCGGGCTCCATTAACGACCTCTGACTCCGCTTTCCACGGTGGACGGACTTGCCATTACCTGCTCCACGACCATTTTCTTCCAAAATGCGCAGTATAAGCATTGAC
This sequence comes from Leptodoras praelongus, assembly GCA_028564905.1. NCBI lineage: Eukaryota > Metazoa > Chordata > Actinopteri > Siluriformes > Doradidae > Leptodoras > Leptodoras praelongus. Next base: position 8,842,769 of record JAOTRJ010000024.1, on the reverse strand, counting down.
CTTCGAGCACGCAGGACAAAGCACACCTCGAGCTTTATTATCGTACTTGTACAGTATCTAAAACTCGAAAGACTTATGTTTAAGCCTGTAGCCCGTTCGCGCTTCAAAAAAAAGTGAAAAGCGACGGGTGTGAAGTGAAACAGCACCTGCGCCCTTCTCCCAGTGTAGAGTGCATTCCAGCTGTTACTAGAGCTGTTTATATTCTAACACACACACACACACACACAGACCAAGACATTTGAAAATCACAAGACCCAGTGGATGGTGCGATGTTAATAACTGTATTTAATTTCTTCATTCAAAATGACTCATGTCTTCGTAGACAACGCGTGTTGAGTGTTTTTGCCCGGTTTTCGTGGTGATGGCGCCCGATTCCGCCTCGATGGACCACGATGGGCGGGGCATTAAATCAAAACGATTTCACACAAATCAAAATGATTCCAAACGAATAACAGAGAGCAGCTCATAAAAATGGCCCAGTGTAATTAAATCTCAGCAATCAAGTCAATGTTATCTTTTACAAAGATAAATGGCGTTGTCCAAATTTTTGAGTTCTGTTTCTCCATCTCTTTGCATGAACTTTTACCTTTGGTGCCAATGCAGTTGACGTCAAAACTTCTCAGCCGTATTCACATTACTGCGGAAAATCAACGTAGCACATGATTTCCTCACTGCAGCACTGTCCATGGAGCTGCATATAGTAGTATGGTCAAGTTTGTAAATGTGGGGTGCAAAGACTATACTAAGGGGTAGCACCACTCAGTTATGTAGCTATAGAAAAACGCTGAAGTTGTTTAGGGCAAAATAGGTGGCCATATAATGAAACAACTGTATTGACCCTGTAGTTAAAATACTAGTATACTTATACTAATAGTTCTAATACTAAAGCCACTTGAAATGAAATGCCTACACCATCACAATGATCACTTAATCAACATAAGCTAGATGCATGAATTGCATAAGAATAACAGACATGTAGAAATGGGATGTGAGGTCCGAATCGGAGTGGCATGATTAATTTAAAGGGTGGCAAGTGCTACAGCTGTACCACCCATTTGACCTTCCCTCTGGCTACATTTCAAACAGGTAGCATATTAGGCTAACATTACATAGGAAGCTCTAACAAGGCTACTATTACACAGACGTTTTTAAACAAACCTTCAGGTTAACTAACCTTACAAGATGTTAACACCATAAAGTTGTTTTTTTTTTTTTAAGATCAGTGCACAACTGGGGTTCAAGTATATTTTGAACCTTTGTCCTTGCACTATACCAGCACAGGGTGGAAAAGGTATAGAGACAATTCTCAATTCAGGTTAATGTCCATGCAAAACATTTTCCACAATGATATGAATACAGCAACACTCCTGGCACGTTTCTTTTTAACAGAGTCAGTTTTGTATTTTTTTGCATCTAAGTATTTATTATATATAGCCTCTGCTATTTTGTCTTAAAATTCAATAGAAAAATGTTTAAAGGGATGAGAAGATGGCACATCTGAAAGGGTTGTAAAGTCATTTAGTTTCAGACATGGGACTTCTTTTTGTCTTTCTTTCTCTCCCTTCAAAGGGACATGCCGAATGTGTTCGGGGTTTATTTGCACAAATCAATGTTACTACTATAAGAAATCGTATACTGTGACTTGAGCTTCGTTGATTAATTTGTTAGAAAATGTTGACTTTAGACTCTACTGCACTGTTTACGACTATCCTCAAATAACACAGTGTTATTTGATGAGTTTCTGAGCATTATATCTATGCGTTTTGTTGTTTATTTTGTACCATTCTTATAAAGAACTTGATTATGGTTTGTTGTGCATGAAACCAACTTTTCAACAACTGGCATCGTTTTATGAAGCAAAGAAGCAACAAAAATGTAATCGCATTCTGAGAATGATTCATTGTATATCATGATGCCATTTTCACTGTACTTGGTGAATTAATAAATGGTGGGAAGAAACATGGACTTTTTTGGTTGAGTGGCTGATATTTTTCACTGTTGACAAGCGCTGGACATAGGGTTAATTATTAAAGCAACCCATTCAGTACCTGCTTCCACACTGAAGATAGAGATCTAGAGATAAGACAGATAAATGATCATTCAACAATGACCCTGCTTAGTTGGGTCAAGAGTTTGAATTAGAACACAGACAGCACATGAATGTCGCTAATGTGCTGAGTCTACCATCCAGAGATATAGAGGGTCAGAAATGTATTCTAATTATATTCAATAAGGAGATTAGCAAATAAAGAAATCACAGTTGCATCATCTAATACATTCAGACCAGCACAATGTACAATGTCTGCCAACTGTGCACACAATATAATATACCTAGGAAAAAAATGCTCAATTCAATTTTATTTATATAGCACTTTTAACAATGGACATTGTCCCAAGGCAGCTTTACAGGGACATAAAATCTGGACATAACGTTTAAATTTCTATGCATTTTATATACATTTTATCCCTAATGAGCAACCAAGGCAAAGAAAAGCTCCCTGAGATGATGCATGGAAGAAACCTGGGTGACACCAGATTGTGCAATGTGTGCTATATAGTAAAAAAAAAAGTGCAATTGTGTAACCAGGAAATTCCTTACAGTTTTAATTACATTTTCTACTGACAGTCAGGCTTCAGCTGTCAGTTGTGTGTAGTGTGGCAGGCAGTGGGATTCTGAAGCATGCATTATAGTTACAGTACTGAGGTGCATCACACCAGTGTAAAGTGCACTATGTTGAAGCACATGCCAAATGAAGATTTTTGTTTTTGTAAAAGTCAGTAGGAGGAAATGTTCAATTCAATTATCATTTCTAAAGCACTTTTAACAATGGACATTGCCTCAAAGCAGCTTTTTTTGGTCATTAAAACTACTTGCCCAGCTGGCAAATAAAATTGAACAGCCCATAACTAATAATAGATTTTATATATTTATATAACAGATGCATGAGTGACTGGCTCCTTATAGTTGAAATGCACATACACAAGGATTGCAACAGAAAAACACAAAGTGGAGTCATATTTCACCAACACCAGAAAAATGCCTGGCAAACAAGCAGGTCTTTAAGTAGTGAGATATTTTTCCAATCAAATATTACAGTTCCTGCAGAATGGCCATTTAAGCAGGTGATGATGATCTGGTAAAACCAGGCATATCCAACCTTGTTTTAAATTCTCTCATTTATTTCAGAATTCAAAATCTTTATTTCTTTGAATTTGATGTTTTGCACAGAGCAATCTCTATACAAAGAGACACAAATAACACAACTGGAAAAACTCCATCATCATCATCAATGTTTTCTAATCATAAGAGTGCTATAGAGCCCTTCACATGACATGAGCTCAGTCAGGGGCAGGGAGCTGGGTAAACAAAAAACTAGTACTGTGGCTGGTGGTAACAAGAGAATGCACATCTCAGCACTCACTATAATTCTCTCTCTGACCCTCATATCAGCTTTCCTGAGTAGATCAGACATCATGTCCCACCTCTACCCCCTAATTCAAGGCACCAAAGCAGCCAGGTGATTTAGTAGAGAAACCAACAGGATCAGCTGATACATAATACCTGCAGCTCACCTGATACAGTACCATAGCTCAATGCTGCTGTACAGAAGATGAAAAGACCTTTATGCAGCTTAATGAACCATCACGCATCTCTGACTGCTGGACTGCTCAGCACAGTTAAAAGATTTATGAGGCAAATCATAGCATTTAGCTGACATGCACCTCAGTACTATTTTTAACTAGAAGTGTACCCTAACTGTTACAGGATAAAGTGGTTAATTACCCAAATGTTTAGGAATGATTCCACACAACTTGTAGTTAATTTAGGACCAACTGAGATACTCTTCCATACTGGGATTGTTGAGGAGGAATTAAGGTGATTATACTTTTTATATTGTAATAAAGTTGTTTTTTTTATACACTGTGAGAGTAAAAGTTCACTATAAAAATCCACAGAAACTTGTACATAAAAGATTTACAGATTACAAACTATTAATTAAGAATGAACCATTCATTAAGGTGTTGCAATAAAAACAGGAATAAATCAAAAGTTTAAATTTTTCCAAGATGTATATAATAATACTGTATAACCCTGGAGTTACACTACCTGAGCTTGTATCATAAAAATACTGTTTCATCACATGAAAAGTCCATTAAAAGATGTAATCTCTTCTGATTGCAAGATGAGTTTAAATTCTGCAGTCCTGCTCTGATCTGCAGTACATCTGCACAGGAAGTTCTGAAATGTAGGCACCTTTTTCCAGCCTTTAAAAATAGCTAGTAATTAGATTTCAGAGCAAAATTAAAAATAAATGATTTCTGGTTTATTAATGACTGTCACCAGGTCCTGGTGGCCAGTACAATATTTAAACCTCATTTAAAACGGGACATGTCTGCACCCATACACTGTTTCCTGAAAATAGCTAATGAAACAGTTTGTTGTTTGGTGATTAATCTATGACAGGGCTGTCTCTGTATGAATGTAAAAATGTCAAATGCGTTCAGCCTATTTTATATCCACAACATAGCATGTTGGAAATTAGGCCAGACTGGAAGACAGAGGCAGAAAGAAATCATGAAATAGAGGGAGACAAAGGGAAGGAAAAGAGGAATAATCTCAAATTATGTTTTTAAAAAGGAGGAAATTACTAAATTAATTAAAATTCCTACTGATAAACATTGCGTGTAATATTATGAATGCCAGAAATTTATGACTCAAGTTCACATCCAAAGCTAACAATATCTCACTTGACCTCTCTTTGAATCTCACTTTGCACTTTCAGAAGGCCGAGGAGAATTAGAGAGTTAAATACTGGCAAAAAATTATGATGTTCCATCTATAGCATTGCCCACAATGAATCCCTAGTAAAACATTTAGAAGAAGTAGAAGTAACTTGTCAGAAAAGCAGATGTCATGTTTCCTTTGGTTGAGCTCAGTGTTGCAGGCCTTCACAGGTCAATGTTACTGAGGAAGTCTTCATTCTCAGCTTCCTGAAAAGTGACCACAGTGGGCATGTCTTCTTTCTGGGAACACACCCTGTTCTCCAATGCAGCATCTTCTGGGCTAAGCTCCTCCCCTTTGGTGAGGATGTAAAGAAAGTAGTGGAAGCTGTCACCATAGTGATAGTGGTTGATGGACCAGCCATATTCTTGGCAAGCATACAGTTTCTTCCGGAAGTGCGGCTGGGCAAAGGTCATTGACACAAAACGTCCCCCAGGCTTCAGGACACGACTGATCTGTAGATAAACATGAGATAGAAAAAAATTAACCATCAGTATTATTTATCTTCAAATATCTATTACCTATGCTTATACAGTATATGTGGATATCTATACTAGATAGACAGATTTGCAGACAGACAGACAGTAAATAAAAGAAAACTGTTACCACCATAACATATAATAACAATAATAACAATTAATAGCACTTGGCTTTACACAATCCATACAGAATGAGCCATTAGCACAGTTGGAGATCAAAATCAAATCTCAAGACCAAGGAATACAATCAGCTTGAGATACATCCATGATCATATGGGTATCCTGTGACAATAAGCTATGAAGTATCTAAGCATCTGCCTTGAGGGACACAAAAGACACTACTTGGTGAGGATAGTGATGATGTGCAATAGAAATAAAGACGAGGTGAAAAATAGCATGAGACCGAAATAGAACAATTCTTATCCTCTTGTGACCAGGGAAGAATGCCAGCTGTCAAAATCTGGATTCCAATTAAAATAATGTCTGGAATGTTCCTGGATGCTTATAAAACCAATAGTAATTATGCACTTTTTAGGTCAGTAGATATTCTGTGACTGCTTTGGGAGCCTCAGCTGGGAGGTCAAAAAAGGAAAAAAGTTGTTCTTCAAACCTCCAATAGTCTAATTATGTAATAATGGACCACCATACTCAACAGGGGAAAATACACTTTGACCTCCAACTTCTCTATAAAGTATTTAAAAATGTGAAGGCAGGAGAGGCTGACCCTGACAGGAACAGTAACTATTCAGCTGTTTCACCCACAGAGAGCAACACACATTTAATTCAATTACAGCAAACCTGGAAGTTTTTACAGTCTCTTACAAGTATTGGAACAGCAAGGCCTATTCTTTTGTTTTGGTTTTACACTAAATTTGGGTTTGAGTTAAAAAGATGAATATGAGTTGTTGAATCAGAATTTCAGATTTCATTTCCTGATTCCTGATATTTACATTTCCTGATATCACATCTAGATGAGTTAAACGAGGCACCTTTTGTTTGAACCCTACCATTTTTTTTCTGGGTGATTATGAAAAAATAGGAACTTGTGATTGACAGGTGTTCTTGTTGCCCAGGTGTTGCCCAGTTAGATTGACTGAATAAATAATTAATAGCTCTAAATGTCTACTTGTGGTGAACCCTGGGTTTTGCCTGTGAAGACTGCATTTGTTTTTAAAAAGGATAAACCATCATGAAGACCATCATGGAGAACAATAAGCCATTTTGATGCTGCAACAAGAAGGAACACTAATCAGAGTCACTGCATAAGGACAAGGCATAGCCAATACAACAGTATGGAATGTCCCGAAAAAGCCACTGGTGTATGAACAACCAGACTTTAAACAGAACGCTCATGCTCCCGCAAAGCATTCACACTGTCATTTGGAGATCACTAGTCAAGTCTTGATGACGCCATAGCTGCCCATGGCCAGGAGTTTAGGCGGACTTGTTTGGCATGTACAAAGCCCTGACCTCAACCTCACTGAACACCTTTGCAATGAACTGGAACAGATCCAGGCCTAATTGTCCAACATTCAGTGCCCAAACTCAATAATGCACTAAATGGGCAACAAATCCCCAGCAGCCAAATCTAGTAGAAAAGAAGAGTGCAGGCCATTGTAGAAGCAAAAGGGAGACCAACTCCATATTAATACCCAGCAAGCACATGCTGATAATGATGGTCAACTGTCCACATACCTTTGGTCATATTAATGTTATTTCATATAAACCGTAGAAATACTCATCCACTCATTCTTGAGACATTGATGCAACATGAATCTTGGCCAGTCGGACACAAAAAAATGCTGGCAAACTAGTTATTAGATCAAAGTTATGTCATGTACAATTTGAGTAAAACTAATGTTGTATTTTTGTGTATTTAAAAACAATTGTATCCTAAAACCTTTTGGAAAAGCAATGCTCCTAAGGTCTATAATCATGCATTCCAAGTGGGAACAGTTAATAAACACCCTTAAGTGTAAAACGTAAGGGCAAGTCAACAAGATAAACCATGCACATTTTTGGAACTTAATCGGTCTCAGTCAAAATCTTAGCCTTAGCCTTAGCCTAAACCTTAAGTGTAGTCAGATATTGCTTATATGATGATGGGAAAAATAATATTCATATGCTACTCAGCAAGAGCAAGAAACACACACACACTCTCAGACATTTGCAACCCATCCCTTATTATATCTTAACCTTGACTGTAGTACACTCACATTTATACTAATGATGCAATACAAGTAATTTCCATCTTAACCCCTCATTATCAAGGAGAGACAAAAAGAGGGAGAGCACTTCACTTTTACTGCTTATTATTTTCATCAACCTCACTTTAATGTCTTCACTGAGTGCTATTTCAGTGTCAATTGTATGTATGACTAACAGATGCTTTACTGCATTGACTCATTGCCAGTGTGTAAGAAAGGGAACATAACACTGACTGTTGTACTGTCCTTCTACTTCCTTCCATCTGTTTTAATGTCACTTGTACAATGTCATGTACAAAGTTAACTCCCAAACTGCACACTGCCATCCTGAATAATATGTAAAAATACAAGGAAAGAGCACCACCCAGCACTTTAATCTGTTGCTTTATCTTTAAATATTCTATCCCCTGTTCTCCATGTTTACTATATTGACAAAAGTTTGTGGAGATATCATGCCTCTATGCGTTTCTTCCCCAAACTGTTGCCACGAACTTAAAAGAATGTATAAAATGTCTTTGGATGCTGCATTGGAAGTAAGTGGCCCAGACATATTCTAGCATGATAATGCCCTATACACAAACAGGTCCATGAAGACATGGTTTGCCAGTGCTGTACTGGAAGAACCTCAGTGGTCTACACAGTGCCTTAACCTCAACCCCACTGAACATCTTTGGGACAAACTGGAATATGTGCCTGACCTCACTAGTAGTAAATAGCCTTCCCAGAAGACTGGAAGTTACTACAACAGCAAGTTTCTCTATCATGAATTCTCAACTTGGTTACTCTCTCCATGAGAATAAATCAACTGACTAACATTTACTAGTTTCCCAAATTAAAGAACAAATAAATGTCCAAGGGCGGCACGGTGGTGCAGTGGATAGCGCTGTCGCCTCACAGCAAGAAGGACCCGGGTTCGATCCCCGGGTGGGG
>JAOTRJ010000024.1:8681971-8694290 GCA_028564905.1 Leptodoras praelongus | reverse complement strand
CCATGAATAAAGAATGGTACCAGAATGTCCTCCGAGAGCAACTTCTCCCAACCGTCCAAGAGCAGTTTGGTGATCAACAATGCATTTCCAGCATGATGGAGCACCATGCCATAAAGCAAAGGTGATAACTAAATGGCTCAGGGAACAAAACATAGAGATTTTGGGTCCATGGAGATGTTTGAGTGCAAGCAGAACAGCCTGCATCTCCCACATATCTGCGTGTTGTTCCCGACACCAAGAACTGTGGAAGCTGTAGGCTGTGTTCTAGAGGTTTCTGCACAACAGGGCCAAACAGCCATGCTGGAATGACAGAGTACAGAGCTTTTCTGTAGGGTTACAATGGTGCAGACTGTGGCCAACAATATTTGACATCGAACAAGGTTAGGTAAGAACATTTCCCTACCCAATTCCATGGTCTGTAGGCATGTACAATGTGCACTGGTGTGTCAAAACACTTAATTAAATTATCTGTCAAATGTCATTGTAGCTGGGGACAGCATGCATGGGGCCTAATTGTTTCTTCATCTGACGACACCACCAGGGTGGTAACTATATTGCTCTATATTGGGCATGTGGTCTAGGGAATGGTTGGATGCATCCTGCATGTCAGCTAACACAGGTAATGAGAGAAACATCTGAGATCTGTCCAGCATCTCTGCACCTCTTAAGTATATGGAGCTGAGGGTGGAACAAAGAAAGCTGAGGACAGAGTCTTCTTGAAAAAAGCACTCAGAGATATCAGTGGGTTCAGGAATCCTGGACAGTTACTGCATCCATGTCAAAGCCATTTTTACACCCAGCCTAACTGACATTTTGCTAGTCTCAGAGCCCTTCAGTGAGCTGTTGCTCAACCTCCATGATAAAGAGGGTGCCCTAGTGGAGAGTGTGTCCTCCTGATGAGTTTTAAAGGCTGGCAACAATACTGGGAGTCAGTGCCTCAGGGGGAGACTGCTGCGTGGCTGTAGCAGGACCACCAACAAGCTGTGCACCAAGTGGTTGATTTTGCAGAATTAAGACTCTCCTACACAATGTGCAGAGGCCAAAATGTCCACTTTCAGGGCGGATAGTAAGCTATCTTGTTTTCTGCATTTACCCTTATCAGGGACTTCCCTTGAGTTGGTCCTATGGTGCTTAATTTTCTGTCTGTGCAGCTGGTGGTTGAGAGTTCATCCTGCCCTCTAACTGGGCCAGCCTGGCTGGCTGTGCTGCTAGACTATATAGGCTGCAATTCATGCATGTCCAATTCCTGAATTAGTGGAAACCCACTGATAAATGGCATAGGTAGGAAAGGAAATTGACCTATTTGTTGCCAGATAACACAATTCGAAGAACAAACTCAAACTTAGTTGAGAAAGGCTCGACACAGTCTTTGGAGGACAAGTGTGCATAGCTCCAAACCACTTTGGACAACAAGACTACCAGCAATTCCTACACACCCCTGAAACCTGACATGAGATTTCAGATGGCATTTCCTGGGTGAGCATGCCATACTAATACTGTAGTAAAGGGCATATAAACACTCAATGTGCACATAGATATGATGGAAATCTAGGTGCTTAAATCACCGCCTCTTGTGGTCAGTAGAAATTAAATACAACTACTTTTTCATTTACAACTAATTCAAACAAGAAACAAACAAAAAAACCCTGACAAATCCTGGTCACATCTTGCCTAATGGTAGCACAGTAGTACATTGTGACAAGTTCACCAAACATGCATCATCTTCATTTTTTTCCACTGTTATCTGTGCTGAATATAACCCTAACCCTATACATACATTAGATAAAATAAAATATTAAATATCCTAAAAAATATTGTTATCCGTCAGGAGTATTCAGGGTAGTTTTGTCTGGATTTCAACTGCTGCAATTTTCAGAATATCGACATCGTTCCAGCTCAAAAACGTCCGACACGGTCGGGATCGGTGCTCTTGTATAAGGCTAAAGGATCCGTGCACTCGTTTACCCTCCACACTCATTTTTTATTGCTCGATCTATTGATTTTCATTTCAGTTTCTAATTTTTTGTCACCAGTGCTTCTGCTTGAATAACACGTTGCATACACACTATGACCAGTCTGATCAAATATATTTACACTCCCAGCTACTATATGCTTACACACACTCCTGTGTTTGATCAAAAGTATTGGCACCCCTAAACTATGTACTTACACAGACAAACACACGCTAATTCGAATGGTGCTTTTGCTAGTCACTGCTTCGCTGCAATCACACTCGCATTTTCTTCAGGATATGCACCTCTAGTTAAATTTGCATTTTTGCATCAACAGTTTTAATAAAATCTTAAATTACATTATAATAAATTCACAAAAATGTTAACATGCCCTCCAGAAAGAGATGTTTAAAAATAGTGACTGTGAGAATGACAAGTGAAATACACTGACCACACTCAACATAACAAAAATGGAGTCACAGCTAAGGCCACTATGCCAAAAATATGTACCTTGAGAATCATGGCTTCCACTACTGGAGCAAAGACATTCCTCTGCAATTCAACTGGCTGGAAACTCACACCAATCTGAGAGAGAGAGAGAAGGGGCTAGATTATTAACAGAGATAAATTAAGTCTCCTGTCGATGTAACAACAGAAAAGACTGATCTAGTGATTGTTTGAAACAATCACCTGCTCTGCTGTGTCTCTGATGAACTGGGAGGAGGGACATAACCCCAGGAAATATTTGGGCTCCTCCTCTGCATCCTCCTGCTCTTGCTTGACCTTGACCTTGCTTCTGCAGACCTCATTGACAGCGATGATGTCCACAGGCTCAGTATCTGCCTCTTCTGGCTCAGTCTTTAGAATTCTCTGCAACTGCTCAAGACGCTGACACAGTTCCTCCCCATCCGTCAGAGTAGATGGACACTCTACACACACGCGCGCACACACACACATTTTATAAAGTGAAATAGCTATGTTCCAGTGTAATAATAGACAAAGTTGTGACTACACAGTTTTTAACAATACAAAGTGTTTACTACACTAGCTGTTATTTTGTAATTGGGATTATTTTACTTCAAAGCACAAAGTTGTTATAATGACTATGCAGAGTTAAAATGATCAAGACAGTGTTTCAGTGTGCTCAGACTTTGCTATAACCACAGCCTGTGATTTTATTTTTATAGCCAGTTTAAGCTGAACTGACCAGCCAGTAAATGGTTAGAGAGTTGGTAATCTTTTAATATTCATACTTTTTATATTTACAATAATTTTAGCAGAAAGATTAAACATGCAGGGCTCAATAGATTTAGAAAGCCTTTTGGTTCCATCACAGATACACACAGACACACAAAACTGTCATGAACACAAGAAGAGAGACGTGTGTACAGACACGTGGTGAAAATAAAAAGATTTATGTGTAATAAGGGAAATGTTTTTTTGAGGATCAGCATCATCTTTATAAATCCCTACAAATTAATCCGTGTCTGTGCAGAAACGGATTTACAGACATGCACAGGCGCTGAGCTGCACAACTAAACAGCATTCTAAAAGCCTCTGCAATTAGTTAATGAACAAAGGTCAGGATAATGCTCTCCTTTTAGCAGAACAACTGCACTGCAATTAAGCATTGCCCTTTGCAAAATAATCATCATAATCAGATTTAATGAGTTTCTTCACTGTGAGAACTGAGGAGACTGGTCAAGCCCAGATGTTCTCAGTGAGAGCACTGTGCCACCTAACATATCACTGTGAAACTACACCTTCTTGAAATAAAAATGGAAAACAACGGCTAAAAGGGCCATTCCAGGATATCAGAGTAGATCTTCACACTACAACCATTGCATACAAGTCTTAGCATTATGTCTCATAGGTAGCACAACTTTCACTCTGCCCGGTATTTAGCCGTCACAGCTAGTAGGTGCGAACTGAGATCTCATGAAGGGTTTTCATTACTATTGTAAAATATAAGTTGATTGAAAAAGCATAATGAGCACAATTACTGATAACATTATCAGCATCTTGATCAATCACATAAAATGAGGCATCATAACTCTGTTCTAAATATCAAATTATACATGCAGAAACACACACACCTGGCTCACTGTCAATCTGGGTAAGAATGTCTTCTATGGACTCCTCCTCTATGCGCAGGGGTTCAGGGTCAGGGGGTGTATAACCACGGAGGCGGCACCACTGCACCACTTCCCTGGTTTTAGGGGGGCTGAGGGCCTGCAGTCGTGGGTTCTGGTCTAAAATATCCTGAACCAGACGCTTCACTGCTACTGCCCTCTGGAGCTACACACACACACACGGAGGAGAAGGCAAGAGTGGGCATAGATTTGACATTATGCTGACTTGAAAGCTTAAAGTGCAATGTCATGTCTCAGAAGCTGAGATAAAATCCTCTCTCTCTCTCACACAAAAAAATACCTCTGCTGCTCTGCGTTTTCCAATGTTCCAGGAATAGTACTGCTCCACAGAGGTAGCACAGAACGGGTGGGAGTCTTCAGCTAAGCACATGTGCACACAGCATTAATAATAAGTAAAATTTAATTGGACAGGTGAAGAAAAACCACAACCAGAATCTCACAGACAATATTTGCTCGTTGGGTCAATATTTGATAATATATTTAAATATAAGTAAGGCGAGAGAAGCGGCTCACTTTTCTCTGAGACAATCAAAGGAAATTTCTTCACTGCAGCCGTCAAAAGCTGCAACATGGTTTCAATATGTTCCGTACTGAGAGAGAGAGAGAGAAGCAGTAGCAGTTGTGTTATGAGGTAATAAACAAAAGCAATCAACATTTACTCCAAGTAGGTGAGTAAACAGATGTAACTGCAAATGGCACTAGACTGAGGGAACCGCTCTGTGGATGAGAGGGTTCTTTGTTTAACCAGCATCATTAATAGAAAGCAGTAGGGTGGTCAACCTGGGTGTACAGAGCAGTATCAGTGAGAGTGGCCGTGAAAAATGAGCACAATATGCCATGAAATGCACCCTAGCTTGCAAGCAATGTGTAGACCCTGGGAAAAGAAGCACGCGTCTCAATGCCCAGTACTTGCAGAACTGAAGTGCTGTTATGTGTGACAGGTTCTCTGAATGTTCGCTGCACTGCTCCATAGCTGCAAATATCTTTGTGCATGCCCAATTCTTACATACATACATACATACATACAACCGAGCAGCTGATTGGTGAATGCTTTGCTTGAGGGTTCGATGAACACACTATTTTGATCATGGTGGTACCACTGAGTCCTCAAACGAGATGCAACAATCAAATTATGTTTGAAAATGGTGCAAACATAAATCAGACGCTGCACCCAGTACAGGGTCCGCCTTATTTCTGCTTTTGTCCCTTAAGTCTGGCTCAGGAAGTGGGGCAAAGTGGAACAAAGCAATATAATTTGGATTTTTCTCAGTGAGTGCATGAACCATGTGAAAGAGGTGAATTCTCATTGAGGAAGTTTAACTGCTCACTATAACCATCATTATATTAGTACGTGTGCATGTTAGTGATAACTAATAAGTGAATTGTGGATTCCTGTGGGTCAATGTATGTGGGCTTGTGAGTTTGTGGGTTTTGTTAATTTACTTTTTCATGTGTTGTGGCATTTCTGTGACTGTCCTTACTTAACGAGTTCATGTGTAGTGATCTCTGTGCCTTGTTCCACTTTCACAGTAGCAGAAGTGGCTGTGGGGAGGGGGGTCGATGCTGCGGGTAAAGGGGTAGACGTGGGCGTTACTGGGGTAGTGCAGGAGCTGGACAATCCAGGTTCTGTCTTCACTACATAAAAGAAGAACAAAAACAAGGCACAAACAGTCGAACATTAAAAAGCATTAGTACAGATTTATAGACGCAGATAAAGCACATTGTGATTCTATATACATCAACTATATGGCCTTCAACAGGGTACTGTACATATATGTGGCTCACCTTGAGCTAGAGGTGTTGTGGTAGAAGGAGAAACTCCACTCTGAGCACTGGATGCAGCCTTAGAACCAGACTGCACTACTGTACAAGACATAAATATGCTTATTACTGAAACAATTTCTGTCGTTCTTAATGAAGTCTGCATTTTTTTATTTATTTAGAAAGTTGCAGTTATTCAGAATTTTTTTTAAAGGATCTATGCCTAAAAAAACATGACACATACAGTTTGATGTCTTTGCCTCCACCGATTCTCTACTCTCTATTATGCCCCATCACTATAGCAACTGAGAGGGCCATTACAGGAAACGGCTCATCTAGCACTATGATGTTCATGTGCCCTTCCCACACAAAGAGCCAGAACTGGCTATCATGTTGCCTTTGGATAGAGGAGCAAATCAATCTGTATTGTAATTACAGCCAGTGAGGGAAAGAGAGAGGGGGTGAGAGAGAAAAGAAGAAAGAGAGAAAGCAATAGTAATAGGCAATAGAATAGGCTCAAAAGTGGCATTTAAATAAGAAATAAGAGTGCCACAGAAAGTATAATCTATACTTTAATATACACTAACCAAATATATTTTCTCTAGAAAGACAAAGCCAAATGAGCCAGTGTGAATAAAAAACACACACATTCTACAGACCTCACAAGAGCTATACACATACAGGTATATTACTCCAACTCAACTTGCTGCCTTGAAGGCAGAGTCAGAGTGATGTGGCTTTAAACTGGCAAACCTGTTCTGGCTGTTGGAGTGAAGGTGGGCAGTGTTTGCAGTGTGTAGGATGAATAATTCTCAGGACTAAATATGTAAGATGGTTTTACACTGCATATTTTTACAAAATAGATGAGTATGTATAGCGAGGTAAAGAGAAATGACAGAAATTAACGGAATAAGAATAATACATTAAAGTGATATGAGGAGAAAGAAATATGAAGAATGTATTATACTATAATAATATAATAGATAATATATATAATCATTTATTATTACTACTACTACAAGGTCACTGAAATATAATGCTATGGAAAAAGGAGAAGAAAATAGTGATAAAGAGCAGGTCAAGTAACTTTATATGCAGAGTGAAAGATGTACATAGACATATACATACAGTCATTGTATGACACATACAGTCAGTTATTGAGTATTTTGCTGTCTACTACAGTATATTGAAATTAAACAATAAATATGAGCTCAAAATGTAGATGTTGAGACGTGTAGTCCCCACACCCAGCTTTTACAGAATTAAAAAGAAACTGGACAAATCAATGATGATAGTCTGGGAGCCACAGACATCAGTAGCATCTGGATTTTTCCCTCTAATGCTCTGCAGGCCTTTCCTGCACCCGTCTTCTGTTCCTGCTGGTTCTTGGGGCATTTTGCCTTCTGTTTTGCTGGAGTGAGTGAGTGAAATGCATGCTCAGCTGCATTCAGGTCAGGATTCTGATTTGGCCATTACAGAACAATCTACATCTTTGCTTTCATAGTATGCTTTGGGTCACTGTCCATCTGCAGTATAAAGCACCATTCAATGGATTTTGTGTGAGGCATGCACCAAGGGCATTTGGCTAAATCTGATCAGAAAACAAGAATTCATCTTCCTGCTTTTGTCAGAAGTCATGTCAATAAACAACCAATTTCATTGGGAGCTGTACATGCCCAAACCATAAGACAAATGTGGTTGTATGCTTCAGATTGTGAGTAGTGATGGTTTCTAGTGATGGGTTTCTTTTGCTGTTTTTGAGCTCAACAGTGCATTCTTCCTTTTTAACAATGAGAAAAATAGTAGATTTGGCCACAGCTAATATTTCTGATATCTCGCTGATGGGTTTTGTGATGTCCTATTAATGGTTTGCTTTACTGGCAGTGACATCCCTTTGGACTTCATATTGAGAGTTAACAGTAACTGATTACAAATGCACATACCACAGCTGAAAACAACCTTAGACGTTTGGTCCACATACGTACAAGTATTACAGATGAGGGAATAACACAAGCCTGTCCATATAACAGCCGAACTGCCCAATTACTTTTGGTCTCTTACAGTGTGCTCAAATTATAGATGAAACTCTACACCTTAAGCTCAGTTTCATGATTTAATTTCAACACCAATATATTGTGGCAGACAGCTAAAATAACAATCAATTTGGATGTCAAATATCTATACAGCCCTGTTAAAGTGTCAGGTTTCTGTATTCATGTCCTCCTCCCACCTTTAATGTGATATAGCCACCAACAAAATGCAAGTAAAACACTAAATATTTTAGGGGGAAAATGTTTATGTGCAAATATCACATGGACTGTTATACCCACACTACCCAAAGCGAGGTAGACTGTGTTACCTTTTCCCACAGGCATTAGGATGGTCTGCAGGCCCGTGGATGCCCCACTGATGCTGAGCTGTTTAAGCTGGTTAGCTGGAATGGTCAGCACTGTCTGCTGTGAGCCCGACTGCCCAGAGTGTAGCTTTAACATGCCTATAAAATGTTAAACACATAAATAAATAAATTATATTTTTGATATGCAGATTTTTAGCAGTAGGCAAAATGGCTGTTATATGCTTTCATACACTTTACAACATTTTACTAATTACTTTTTAAAACTGTTCTTCCACTTGCTTACATCCTCCTCATAATGCAAACTTCATTCATCTGTACACTAAATGACATGATGCTAAGATAAACGGTCAGTCACCTGAAATCGCAGCTGCCGTCTTCCCACTGACCGTAGCTCCTCCCACCAGAGATGCAGCACTGACCAATGAGGGACTAGCACTCTTGGGCACACTTACTACTGCTGTCCCTGCCCCCTTTGACAGGCTGATGAGTGGCACGTTGATGCTTTTGGACATTGTTACAACAGCCCCTGTGTTTTTGGCTATGTTAGTTGCTGAGCTAGCACTCTTAGCGGCGCTGATTACTGCAGCCTGATTGGCTGCCATCAGTACAGAGTGTTGTGCAGCTGCTTTAGTACCCGAGGAAGCAGAGGACACTGTAGCTCCCTCTGTTGACTGGAGGATGAAACACAGAAAAGAGAGTGAGTGAGTAAGGCTAGATTCACATGTATGTACTAGAGGCTTCAGTGAAGAAGTTTCTCATTCCCTTTGATAAGGGGTGACGTAATGTGCCACAGTACTGAACAGTGTGTGTGTTGTTTTGCTTTGGTTATTTTGCAAACAACAAAAGTTGAGGAAAGTTCAATTTTTCAAGCAGTAGTGCAAGCAGCATCCAATCAAATCATGATTATGCAAATGTTTCAGCGCAGGTGATAACCAAGTTTTTTTTATATATAAATGCAATTGGTTTGACTTTTTTTCAATTAGTTTTTAATATACTTACCAAGACATAGACACTGCACAATCTGATAAACATATAAGGTTTGCAAGTTAGTATTCTAACTATACTAGACAGTAACTTGCTATACAGTAAACAGCAGCAAATAACAGCCGCATGACTGGCTGCTGTCGAATGCCACAAGTGTCAGGCACATCCACTGGCAAGCATTAATGCAATGCATACATGTTTAAGTATAAATACCTGCCTAACTGAATGAATAAAAAAGAATAAACGTGATGGACGAAATACATCTCAAACAAATAAGGGACTAAATTAAAGTGTTTTATACTTCCCAATACATAGCAAAAATGCATGTAATATTCATGAAAGGAATACCACACACACACACACACACACACGAGTATCTCACCTGCTGAGAACTGGAGGTAGCAGCAGTTGAACTTGAAGTAGTGGCTGTGATGATCCCCCCAGTCATCCTCAAAGTGGTACTGCCTGGTTTGGACAGGTGTGCAGCTGTCACTGTCTTCACCGATCCATCAGACAGCTTTACCTGGGAGCCCTGGGAGCCGCCAACCACCTGCCAATCAAACCGCACACCATGACAGCTCAGCCAGACTTGACGGGGCTTAAACAATTAATTCAAATTCAAAATCACTAATGTGTTTAAACATTAACAAGGCTCCTCTGCACCTGCTTTGGAATTTTAAAGTTTTATGGAAAAAGAAACGCAAGGAAAAAAAATGATGCTTGGGTGAGATTGCAGTAAAGAGCTGATGCAACACTTTTTAGTGAGATTTCTCTTATAAATTTAACACATACTTGGTGAGAAAGCAAGTGCAAGTTACAGACGTATGCCTTGGCTGAAGCGCTTTTGTTTATGGAATCACACTGGACCCTCCCCAGAGAATTTGGATAACAGCAGACGGACACAATATTTTAGGAATTTTGTGTATGGTTTTGATCTCTAGCAAATGTCCTTAATGTCTTAAATATCCTGTAAAAAGGTCCATAAAAGACAACTGGCAACCCATTAACTCTGTCAGTTTTTTTTTTGCTGTTGACAGTCCTACTCTAGTCTGCTTTACTGAATGCTTCATTCCTGCCTGACGAATGTGCACTGAAACAAATACATTGCCATGACAAAGTATTTTGCCCGCTTCCCAATTTCCTCTATTTCTGCAAATTTGTCATCTAATGCTTTGCAGCTTTAAAATGTGCATTCCATTTACTGAAGATAAAGATTGATTCAAAGCCTATATCACCCATGTGAACAAGTAATTGCCCCAAAACCTAATATCCGTTTGTACTACCCTCTGCAAATAAATGTTTGTGATAACTAGTGATGAGTCTTTTACACTGCTATAGAGGAATTTTGGCCTTTTTGGGAATTTTGGGATTTCAGCTACACTGGAGCGTTTGTAAGCACGAATTGCCCTTTTAAGGTCTTTCCACATCTCCAATGGGATTCGAAGAAGAACTTTGACTCGGCCACTCCAAAACCTTCAGTAAGTTTCTTTTGAGCCGTTCATAGGTGGACTTGCTTGTGTTCTTTAGATGATTATCCTGCTGTATAAGCAAACTGTGCTTGAGCTTTAGGTCACAAACTGACAGGTGGACATCAGTCAGGATTTTCTGATCGAGAGCAGAATTCATGGTTCCATCAATTATGACAAGAAATCCTGGTTCTGCAGAAGCAAAGCAGCCCCAGAACAGCACACCACCACCATATTTGACTGTAGGTGTTCTTATGGTAGTATGCAGTGTTAGCTTTACACCAGATGTAAGAGGAGCCATGTCTTCCAAAATGTTCCATCAGTCCACAGAATTATTGTCCCAAACATCTTGCTGGACTTCTAGATGTTTTTTGGCAGATGTGAGACGAGCCATTGTGTTATTTTTAGTAGTGTTTTGAGACGTGCAGTGCTCCCATGGATGCCATTTTTGCCCCGTGTCTTTCTTACTGTGGAATCGTGTACACTGACTGTAACTGAGGTAAGTGAGGCCTGCAAGTGTTTAGATGTTCATCTGGGTTCTTTTGTGACCTCCTGGATGAGTTACTGATGGGTTCTGGGTGATATTTTTGTAGGCCAGCCACTCCTGGGAAGGTTCACCACTGTTCAAACTTGTCTCCATTTGTGGATAACGGCTCTAACTATGGTTCTCTGGAGTCCCAGAGCAACAGCAATGGCTTTGTAACACTTTCCAGACTGGTAGATTTCAGTGACTTAGTTTCATCATGTGGCATCATGTGCTGGTTTTTTGAGACTTTCTATCCTGCTTCATGTTTAGATGTTTAGATTCAACAGGTCTGGCACTAATCATACCTGGGTGTGGCTTCAGTAAATGGAATGATCATTTACAAGGTGCATGATCATATTGTCTATATCTTATATTAAAATTAGTTTGATGACTTGAAACATTATGTGACAAAGCTCAGGAGTTTGAGGCCGTACATGCACATACATTTTTATATATAGATTTTCTGATCACATGGACCACAGATCAGCTACTTCAACCATTTACACAACATTCAGTGCTGAAAGTATACTGCTGCTTCAAAACAGTCAGAACACCGCTCTGTGCAGCTCCACAGCCATACTGAGAAGCAGATGTACAACCAGAAGCACTGGTTTCTGGCAGACACACACCTGTTTGACAAATTTCTACTTGTGTCACGTTTGCTTACACTATGTACCAGGTTGGCCAGACATAAATTATATCAAAGGGTTTGTAATATGAAATGAAGTAAGTCATGAACACATATGCCCAGGCTTTTCTTTCTTCTTCCCACTCCACTCCAACAGTAATGTTATTAGGTGTTCATATCACTCTGACAGCATCATAAAAAAAAACAGGATTTAGGTGAGCTATGAATAAAACAAGCTTCAGTTCTGAGGAGAAGAGCATGTTAACATTTCTTGTGCAATGTTCAATGGCTTCTGCAGTATAAGATAATGACTAAAAAGAGTACAGGACTGAAATAAAGATAAGACAGAGTCGATTAGAATGTGTGCGCTAAATTAAAGCTCAGGCTTTTCTGCCTTGTAGCAAGCACACACAACTTTTGTTACTAGTATGGTGATTTCAGTTTTAACAACGTAATAAAACAACGCTACAACATAGTAGAAAAAATCTGCATG
>JAOTRJ010000024.1:8609547-8624085 GCA_028564905.1 Leptodoras praelongus | reverse complement strand
CATCATGCTCATCTTATTGTGCGTCCATATAATCTGTATGTCTGGAACTCGTGCACTGAGAAACATTCCACGGTGCAAAAGTGTCTCATCCGTTAAATGTGTTAAAATGCGTTAATTTTTTTAGTTCGTTATTTTCCCTGTAATTAATTAATAGAAATTAATACGTTAAAGTCCCACCCCTAATAATTATTATTATTATTTCCGGTTCCAGAAGCTGGAACTCAGGGAGTAGAGCTTTCTCCTCTGTGCTCTCCTACATTAGGTTTGCAGGTCTGGTGGCACAGATGCAAGGTGTTTAATTTTTAATGCCATGTCAGTTTCAAGTGCCATGTTCATGGCAGGAGCAAGGTTACAAATAAGAAAATAAAGAATAAAAATGTATAAATGAATACATGGGTATATGTAGGAAAGGCAATTAGACGGGCAAGCCCATAATTTAACACAACTGAATGGTATATTTTAATTAAACTTAGCACAAAAAGTAAGGACGTTTCTTGCTTCCATGCTTCTTGGCAATAAATCTTATCGAACAGGCCCTATTCGGATCAGTCAAACGTGGCATGCTGATTCTTGGATGCCTACAGACCACTGTAGCAGGGCCCATGCTCACAGGAGCAGCAC
The DNA here is from genome assembly GCA_028564905.1 of Leptodoras praelongus. Taxonomy (NCBI): domain Eukaryota; kingdom Metazoa; phylum Chordata; class Actinopteri; order Siluriformes; family Doradidae; genus Leptodoras; species Leptodoras praelongus. The sequence goes on along the minus strand of JAOTRJ010000024.1, from coordinate 8,623,464 downwards.
CTGTGGGTACCAGCAGCTCAAAACAATAGCAACAGCAAAATAAGCTGTTTGGCAATGGCAGAGAAGATTTGGTACATTTTCATGGGTGCAATTTTTCCCCACATTCTCAGCTCTACTGCTCATCCCACAAATGCATGTTCCTTACAAATGTGGCAGCATTTAAAAGGCAAATTAACAGGCTTTCCAATGGTATAAGATTTATTGCCAAGCATTGTTACAACAAAGAAATAATCTACCAAACAAATTTCCTACTTTTTGTGCTTTTAATAAAGCAAAAAAAAACAACAGACATGCAAAGGGTTTAAGCCTTTCTCCTTATTTAACGGTATACATAGATTACATCTCCAGATTTGCTTTTCTTAATTGTTCGGTATGGTTTAATGCCATATCAAGCCTAGTGTTATTTTGTGGCAGGAAGGGTTTTAGTTTTCCTTTGTTGTTTATTTTATATTTGTTTCAGAGTCTGAATTTGTTTTGTTTGCCTTGAGATTTATTGTATATTGTTACTCTAATTTCCCCTCTCCTGAGTTCAAGTGATGGTTCTCCAACTTCTGTATATTAGGTCTGAATGGGAGAGGTCTGAAATGCTCCCAGTGCCGATCTGATACCTTGGTGGTGTATTATATGAAGAGGCTGAAGGCATGTTCTCCTGGCTTCCCCATAGATGTTGCTACTGTAGTCCAACGTTCTCATGAGCATTTGGGTGTCTGCACCCCATTCAGTGGTAAGCCAACACCTTCTGGGGATCTCATATGGGATACAACCCAGGGCACGTCTTGAGCAGCCAAGTGATTGGAGAACTTCCTGTCTATGAAGTAGGATCCAAAGAGTTGGGGTGATGGCAGCTGCAGCACACCACTCTCCTCAAACATCAGGATCGCTTCCTCCACTGACACAGGTCACACCTCACAGCAAATTCACCTGTTACAAACAGCAAGGGTGTTCTGAGGACGTATACTGCCCCGGGTAACTACCCGGGAAGTTGGTTTTCCTGATGTCTTTGGGATAACTTCATCTGTGACTGATAGAGTATCAGTATACCACTTTACTTGGTCTAGGATTTATTGGATATATTGAGATCTGGATATCTAAAACTTCTCCTGGCAAAGGCTCTGCAATGAAGGCCAGTTAGCTTGTTTTTACTTACCATCCTTGCACTCTTGCATGCCTGCTTCTGCCAAAGTTATAATCAAGGGGAAGAGATTGCTCCTCCATAGCTTGTTCCATACTTGATGACACTTATATGATATAACAATAATTCAAGTTGTCATATGGTCAAGTCAGATCCAGAGCATTGTCATCCCTGACCTGGGTGCAACTATTTGAGTTGCGATTTAGAAAACAGAGGTATTACTTTTCTCTCTAGTTTTGTCTTTAGTGCTATAATGGCTGCTGTCCCATAGTGGCTTGTGGCTGTTAGAAATCGTTCATGGGATCATATGGGGAGTTCAACAAAACCAAAAGATCATGCAGCTGTCAGGTGGCATATGAATAGACCATAGTGTGAAGGGTTTGTGGAGTGTTATGTGAATTGCTGTTAATTGGTGGAGAGTGCAATGTTGCTATGGAACACATCATGTCTTAAGATGGCTGTACCACCAGTGGGACATTGTGTGTTTGCACCATAAGCAGTGAACACTGTAAAAGTTCTCAAAGCAAAACTACTTGGTACCAGGTTGCTCTCCTAAAGACAAAAGGCAAGAGGCGTTAAAAAAAAAAAAAGCAACAACAAAAAGACCACAAAACGTCCAGTAAATAAAAAACTCTGTATAAAGTGGTCAGTATATAGAATAGTACCTTGTTCCTGCCTTTGGGTGAGAGACTTTGGCTGCGCGCTGCCATTTTATTACATTTGGGTGCGTTTTTCTTGGCTTCCATTAGGTTGATGTAGGGGTGACTATAGAGTAGATTTTTAGACAGCTTTTGTTGTGGTTGGTCTGGGTAAGATTTGCTATGCTTGAGTATTGAGTAGGGATAAAACAGTTACCAGTTTCACAGCAAAGCACTGTAAAATTCCTGACAGGGAGTATTAGTGTTGTCTACCTCAATTTGAAAACCTTTTTGATAAGTAAATACAGAAGCATAATGGCAGTTTCATAGACACAGATGTGCAGGCACAGCACACAATGTGGGTTTGTTTTGTGTCAGAGAAAACATGGCAGGAGGCAGTGACAGTGCTCTAAAAGCCTGAAAAATCTCCAGAGAACAAAGCCTGAAGTGTGGTAGTATTTTGGTTTTTATACGTGTGCTGAGGGAAACTTGACTGAAGATGGTCACCCTCTCTGCAGAACATCCAGAAAGAAAATGGCTACGAAAGGGGGTCAAACAGGTCAAGTAATACTTATAGTAGTATAATACTTATACTTAAGTATAAGTATTATACTTACCACATAAAATAATGTTGCTCAATTGACCTTTAGCCACTGCCTTCTGGGAAGAGAAAATGAATGGCCAGAAATGTACAGCCAAAGGTAAATCTTGACCAACCAAAGCACAATGCTGGAATGTGGTAGCTGCAGCAGACCACAATCCTCGAGTGCCAAGACGTCTTCCCCCACAATTACAGGTCCCAAATCACAGCAAACAAGTCACCCCATTCGTCACCTCTTATGATCAGCGAGTCCTCAGGACCTATTCTATCCAGAATCTTCATGGGGTGCCAACATGAAAGAAATCCCCCCCCAACAACAAGAAACTGGGATGTTCAGTCAGAGCACAGGTGGATTAGTGGAACTTACTAGCTGCACTAACCATACACACAGAGAAATGATGCACCTCAGAAACAGTGAAAATGTTCAAGTCCAAGAAAATTCTAACTCCACAAACAAAGCACTGGGGTTGGCATCTATGTCTTTGCATGAGGTACACATACATACATACATACATACAGTGTACCTGTAGAGATGTCACAGGGGATGTCGAGTTTGGCTTGGATGGTCTCTTCCACACTACTAAAAGGGTTTTCACTGAACAGCAGGGTGTATACAAGTACTCCCAGAGACCACATCTCCAGTTCCGGTCCTTCATACCTACACACAATATAACAACAACTTCAGCAGAAAGACTTTACCAAAACATGACTGAACTTTTATAAGAGATCATCAGAAGCGATAATCTGAAAGTAAGCTCTTTTCACTGAGGCACAGAAATGTTGTTTAGGTCGTTTAATACTCTGTAGTAGTCCTGGGAGGGATGACTTGCAATCAGAATGCAGCCTAAAAGGAGCTATGGCGCTGCTGGTTTGCGTAATTGAACTAATTTATCATCTGCGTTAATTTTAATTGTGTATATAATAGTAATATCAATCATAGAGGTTGGGTTGTTAAGACTAAAGAAAAATAACAATACAGGTAACTTACAAAATGCGAATTTCCTGTTTCTTTGTTTGGCAAAGGCAGATAACTTTACATTTAATCCATTTTACTTTATCCATTACACACTCTGAAGGAGTCAACATCACAGACGCTTCAGTTTTGTTGAAATTCGTTGTCTTTATAGGCGAATTTAAAAGGTGACTACAAAACACCCAGAGTCTATAGCCTGCAAAAATCCGACCTGAAGACTGCCTACCGATTTACTGAATGTATTTAGGGTTCAGAATGCACCAAGAAAGAGTCACGACAGTCAGTTCGTCAGTTTTATCAACAGTTAGTTTTTATAATTTTTTTGCAAATGAACTTATATATAATGAGCTTATATAAGGAAAAGCTTACATACTTCTTAGTCCTCAGTCACAGGTGGCTGGTATGCCACAATTTCAGCCTCTTAACAACCCTGCCACTACATTTCTGCTCTCTGGTCCTCGCCATGGTGAGGCCGGCCCATTCAGCATGGCCATCATTTCGTTTGGTAGCTAGCAGTGATGAACGGGTCAGGGGTTTTTAATACTTGCACACACCTGACCCATTCTGAAAGCCAACCCGCACTGCCCAGACCATAATAATAGGCGTTAATCAATGCAATGAATAGAGGCAGTATAAACAGCGATTCTAATTGTTACAGGAACTGTTTCGCCACCTGTATGGGTGTATAATGAAAAATTCATAAAGTAACTGGTATACTGCCCAGCTCTACTCAGTAGTGAAAACAATATGCTTTGCTTGACTGAAATGTCAGTAAGTAAACCACAATTTGTCAGATTTTAAACTGTGGGAAGTGTATCCATCTCTGAGCCCAGGTTAGTTCAGTGGCACCATCACTGATACTGCATAAAAACATAAATGCATTTTAAAATACAATATTTTGGGGGGTACATACGGGTTTCCTTGCAGCACCTCAGGTGAGCAGTACTCCAGTGTGCCGCAGAAGGCGTGGAAGAGCTTGCCGGGCTCCAGCAGGGTCGCAGAGCCAAAATCAATCAATCGGATATGAAACTCTGTGTCTATGATGATGTTCTCATCTTTAATGTCCCTGTGCAATATGCCGTTCCCACGAAGGTAAGTCATTGCTGACACCAACTGTAACACACACACTTTTAGATTATCAGCAACAGCTACTACTTGTGTACTCTGAATAGGTCTTTCAACACATTTACCAGCTTACACACACCTGCCTGAAGATGTAGCTGGCTAGTGGTTCGTCCAGCCGGGGCTGCATGTCAATGAAGTCAAACAAATCAAGGCCATCTCCATGTTTCTCCATCACCATCTGGAAGAAGTTCTCATTCTCAAACACCTCCAGCACCTTCGCAAAGACAAAACGGATTAAATATGGCACCAACAACAGACTTTTACACCATCAGACAGGAGTAGGAAGAATGCATTAAGCTAAACTTGGATACACACAAGGATTGAGTATAAACAAGCACTCAGCCTTCCTCTGATCACAAACCATGTCTAGATTAATTTTACACAGGGAGGTGGGGTTTTAGTTTCTTCCACATCTGTCAAGTCAGTCATTATTTACATGGACTGCATGTGCGTTCTCATGTGTCTGAAAACATTACATTGTTTTTTCTTTATATAAAATGACCAATAATAGCGTAATAGCCTCAGGTAAAGCTTATCCTGTGTGAACATGTTTACCACCTGTTGGAAAAGACGTTTTGTGCCTTATTGTTAGTATAATGCCACTATGGGAAGTAGTCTCCCACTGAAACCAAAGAGAGCCAAGGTATGGGCAGGGTTTAGCTCAGAACAGTACATATGTCTGATGTTTAAAGGTCATTTAGTAGTTTGGGTTCCTGACGTACTGTAGATACAGCCATACAGGTTATGGGCATGCATCCTAACAAGCAACCTTATATGGCCATATATAATAAAAGTCTAAAAAATTGGATAAAATTGCAGTTGTGGTCAGAAGTTTAGACTCATCGTGGACGTGAATCTCATGGCGACATTGGGCTTTCAGTGATTTCTTTGAACTGCTCTTTTCCTGAGCCAGAATGAGTGTGCAATACACATATTTAAAGGAAAAAAATATGTAATTTTTTAATCTGGGGGTTTTCTAAAATCAAAGAAATCACCGAAAATCCAATATTGCAGTGACACACAGCCATACATGACATATCTATAATAACCACAATGGGTCTTCTGACCACAACTGTAAGTGTAAGGTCACATGCATACATTTGTTTTCTTATTTATTTTTTTTTATTTCAACCATCCATGCAACATGACGCCCTCATGTTTATAATTTATCCAGTGTGAATCCATCATCACCATTATAGATGTATTCCTGGAAATCTTATACATCCAAAAGAAAAGTACTGAAAACTCAGTATGTCAAAAGAAATAAAATTGTGCGTACCTTGACGATGTTGGGGTGGCTCAAGCGGGCGAGTATGGTCACTTCCTGAGTGACTTTTCCCAGTTCAGGGTCTTCCACCCAACACTCCTCCACCACCCTGCTCTTCCTGATAAACTTCACTACCACCTGTGAGGAGAAAAAAAAAAGGTTGAGATCAACAAAAGGGAAGGTAGTAAGAGAACATGGACAACAATAACGCATTTAAGCATCTCAGCCATTCATTACACCAACCTCCTTTTTGTTGCGACGCTGCGAGGCAAGCCAGACAACACCAAAGGCTCCCTTCCCTAAGGGTCGCAACGGAAGGTAGTCTTTCTCAAACAATCCTTCACATGCTCCAGACTGATCCAGGCTCATGGAGGAGTTCAGACCCTTACCATGGTCTGCTTCACTCATCACCTGAATAAAAACAAAAGAGAAAAATGAAAGGAATTGGTTTTAGATAAATATGTTTTTGCTGACATCAGGTGGCATATAAAGTTACAGAAAATGTAGGTAAACAGCTGAACCATTGCTTTTAATATCCTTTGGCCTCACCTGTGGCAGGCTGGAGGCTAAGCCGTCCTCAACGAAAGACTCTGCAGTGGAGGTCTGTGTGCTCTGTAGTGTCTCCTGCTGGTGGAGGAAAAGATGACTCCCACTCAGCCATACACAGAACAAAGCACCGCCACTAGAGAGAGCAGCTCTGCGCACGTCACACTGCACCTCTGTATGACAAAAACACAAGTGTGCAGCCAGAGATCAGGCCCTCAGCCACTGCCAATTACACACATGGACAAATTGTTGGTACCCTTCCGTTAAACAAAGAAAAACCTACAATGATTACTGTAATAACTTGAAACTAACAAAAGTAATAATAAATAAACATTTACTGAAAAACTAATGAATATCAGACATTGCTTTTGAATTGTGGTTCAACAGAATAATTTTAAAAAACAAACCAATCCAACTAGCCTGGACAAAAATGATATAGTCCAATAGTATAGTCCAATGCTTTGCTCTTAGAAAGCTTGGTCGCAGGTCACGGTTCCTCCAACAGGACAAATGACCCAAAACACACAGCTGAAACATTCAAGAATGGCTAACACTGGGCAACATTTCACTCTAGAATGCTTTGATAGTCGTGAGATTTCTTGCACAGATTCAAGACACCCTGTGCCAGATGCAGCAAAGCAGCCCTAAAACATAACCGAGCCTCCTGCATTAGGTAGGTGCAGTAGGTACCATGTTCTTTTCTTGTATCCTTCATTTTTAGATCTGTGCACATAGAGCTGATGTGATTTGCCAAAAAACATTCTCCCAGAAGTTTTGTGGCTTGTCAATATGCATTTTGTCCACTTTGGCGGTGCGATCCGACACTGATGTACCTTGACCTTGGAGTTCACCTCTATTCTCTTTGGAAGTTGTTCTGGGCTCTTGGGTTACCATTCTTATTATCCATCTCTTCAATTTGTCATCAATTTTCCTCTTGACCATGTCCAGGGAGCTTGGCTACAGTCCAGTAGACCTAAAACTTCTGAATAATATGTGCAACTGTAGTAACAGGCACATCAAGCTGCTTGGAGATGGTCTTATAGCCTTTACCTTTAACATGTTTGTCTAGTTTTCTCTCTAATCTCCTGAGACAACTCTCTCCTTAGCTTTCTGTGGTCCGTGTTCAGTGTGGTACACACCATGACGCCAAACAGCACAGTCACTACTTTTCACCCTTTATATAGGCGGACTGAGTGATTACAAGTTTGAGGAGACCCGTGTTTCTAATTACAGGACACCCATGGACATTAACATGTCCCTATGGTCAAATTATTTCCAATCTTTTCTAGGGGTACCATCATTTTTGTCTAGGCCAACTTCATTCGTGTTTTTTTTTTTTTTTTTTTATTCTGCTGAACCTCAATTCAAAAGTTAGTTTCAAGTTATTTCAGTAATCATTGTGGGTTTTTCTTTTTTTTAACAGAAGGGTATCAACAATTTTGTCCATGTGTGTAGCTACTACTGTTATAGTTTAAATATGAGCAAAGAAAAGTCTTGTTGTGATCAGTAGATTCCCCGTGACAGCAGAAAATATACGAGAGGAATATTAAAAATAATCTCATTTTCGCTCCATTAACATATAAAAAATATATTTTCTGCTGCAGGGACCAAAATCCAAACATAACCATTAATTCATTATAAAGCTTTAAATTGGACAAAAATATAGTCCTATACCAATAGGCGTTCCATCTCGGTGGTAGCAGTTGGCTCGAAGCCTGCCCTCCTGCATCAGAGCGAGTGGGGAGATCCGCGTAGCAGGGGTGGACAGGGGCTTCTTTGGGGTGGAGGTTGTTAGTCTGCCATTTGATAACAGCATCCCACTTTTACAAAGCTCTGAGAATGGAGTACACTGCTCTGGATTTCCCTCTAAAAGTGATGATTCTTTCAGTGAGGGACTGACACACGGACATTCCTGTTCAGGAAGTTTGTCTTTTGGGAGGTCAGGGGGCTCGGTGTCAGACTCAGCCTCCACAATGCAAGGCGATGGTGTGCGCAGGAGCTCGGCCGTGTCGCACTCACTTAGCTCCAGCTCTCCGATGGCAAGTGCAATTGCCTCACCGTTAGCATCCAGGTCGAGGAAGCAGCTGTTCGAATCAGCTGCTTCTGCTTCCTGTTGTGTGTCATCTGGTTTCTCAGGACCTGCCCACTTTTCACAGAATCCCGAGGATGAGCGACTGCCAAGGGAGATCACCTCAAAGCTGGAGTTCTGGAGACATGATGTGCGATCCTGGGACTCGAGCAACGCAAAGGTTTGCAGTAGAGCTGTGGTGGACTCAGCAGGATCAGACTCGTCACACTGGGCTACTACTGCAGCTGCCTCCTTGCATAGCTCTGTGGTATCCTCCAAACTGTAGGGAATAAATCATCATCATCATAGAACAACCACTGGGACACACAATTACTATATGCTTTTTTGATCAATTAAATTAAAAAAAAGATGCTCAGAGTGTCAGAAACAGTCCCAAACTCCCACTTCTTTACACCCTGTTGCACCTGTTTGCAGGCATGGGGGAGATTGCAGGAACAGTAAGGGCAGAAGGGGTCTGATGCTCTTGCTTGGCCCCGACTGCAGTGAAAGCTTGCCTCCCCTTTGCAGCACCTCCTTTCCTCTTCAGGGCTGGGAACAACATACTATCTTTGGCCAGCACAGTCTTAGGACCTTAACATAAAATACAAAGCACAAAAACATTAGTATATTAGTATAAAGTGGATCAAATCAGTAAACAGTGAACATCATATCAGCATAAACTGATTTTTTCTTCACCATTCCTTATCACCAGGGTTAATAACTTGCATTCTGCTGTGTACAAGTGCATGCTTCTTGGGGTTGGGCACTAAGGTAGCTGGGTTCCATTATACACAGTCATGTGTAGACCATTGCATGGTGTCAGCCAGTAAAGTGTCACAGTGCACAGACTACACTGAAAGCATTAAAAGAGGTTTTTAACCATCTGCTATACCGCACTCAAGCTCTGCGATGTGCCTTAGCTCACATTAACAAATATAAGCTGCACCCCTACCACTGACAGACATGTCCAGACATGCATTCTGCCACTTGTTCTGCCATCTGCTGAGAACTGTTACCCCTTTTCCATGGAGGCAGTTCCAGGGCCGGTTTCAAGCCCCATGTTTCCAACACTGGCTTAGAACCAAGGGTTCTGTCAGGGGCTGAGGGCAGGATTCATGACCAACAAGACCAACTAAAACTTTTGCTATTTTTAAAATAATAAATCAAATAATAAAGCATATATGCTTGATTCCAAGCGCTATGCCGGCTCATTTCGGTGTAGTATGGCATGAATTCATTACTAACTGTATAAAACTAATTAAAATAAAAACATGTGAACAGAGGTTTAATATTGTAAACGAAATGAACTACAGGTTCACCATATCTTAAAACTACACAAAAACATTTATAAGTTCACCCCAAAATGTGATTGAATATATGAAGTCTCTGACCTGGGGAAAATAATGGCCTGAGCCTTTTCTCAGCACTGTATATTGGAAGGTAAAAGAAAAGATAGGGCAAGATAACACATACACTGTGTGCCTCTTCCAGTAAATATGGAAGAACTGTACACAAGTTCATCTCCATGGCAATGAAAGAGAAAACAGGAAATACACAGAAAGAAAAGCACTCACTACATGTGTCTTGATGATTGTCCTTTGCTGAGGCAGCATAAGCAGATGGGCGTAAAACACCACCTCCATCAGAGCATCTGCACGGGTCTAGGTGGAGCATAGAAATTATAATGTTCATTTTTACTCAGCTTGAACATCTAATCCTGCCCTTACATTAATAAGCAACAAAGTGACATTTATTTCCTGTTATTTTGTGACATTTATCTTTCTAAATTCGATAGCAAGTTATGATGCGGTTAAGCAAAAATACAGATGACAGCCAGGTAGACTAATGCTATTGTGTATGATCCGTATGATGTGTATGATGTGTATGTGTATTTCTTGAGGGCTAACCTCATTTTTAGTAGGTCTAGAGTTAAAACAGGGCTGTGAGATGAACACAGCAAGTCAGACATTTAATTAAATCCCCAGGAAACTCTTAACTTGTGGAAAAGGGATAGACCACCTTTAAAACCTCAAGGTAAGAAGTCATGCCAGATATTTCCCCACCATTAATGTGATAAAGGAACCAACAAAATTTAAGTGAACAACCTACAATAACCTAGTTGCACAAGCATGCACACCCCTTAACCCAGTGATTCTCAATTACTTTCTGTTAAGCCCCCCTTGGGGGCCCCCCAAAGTGAATTTGAAAATTCAAAATGGGGTCACATGTGACCCCCCAGGCACATGTGAAGCCCCACTATTTGAGAAGGACTGCCTTAACCTATACTTTTTAAAGGCAGAAAGACCAAAGGGTTTAAATGCAAAACTGCAATCTTAGCTAGACATATGATATTCTTACTAATTGATGGCAAAGAAATAATTTTTTTTTACATATTTAACACTCAAGAGCCCAGACCAGTATAGTTACAGCCTGAAAACTGAAGTACCAGAAAATCCCATCCAAAATACATAGACATGCCAACTATATAGATGATTGCATTTGTCAGTAAGTGTATAGAACAATAGACATCTATGGAAGCTGATAGAGCCGTTTCCACCATGAGAATGGCAAGTAAACCCAAATTTGAGATTTTTAAAGCGGTTTAATAGTTGGAGCTTGTGAGATGGGTCATAGCATTTTGGAGGTAGAAGCAAAGTTTGGATTTTCACGTATAAGCATTCCAAGGGTGTACCGTGACTACAAGAATTCAGACATAACCTCGAGCTTACGACAGCAGTGTGTCCATAAAAAGACTCTGGGTGAACGTGACCAGCGTCGGCTGGTAAGAATTGTTTCATGTGATAGGTGTGCAACACTGCCTCAAGTAACATCAGAATTCAATGCTGGAGCCTCAACAAACATCAGCACGAGGACTGTGCAACGTTCCCTCCAAAATTCCATGGGTGATCTACCAAGTATCAGTTTTTCCTGGTACTTCTGGGTAGATACCACAAAAACAGAACCTGAGCCCAAAAAAGTGCGTAGAGTGCATGCACCGGTATAACTTTTGTGTTACTCCTGTAAAATGGACTTCAATTTAAATATTGTACTAGTTTTGCCAGGTCACACTAGATTTCTCAGAGAAAGCACATGTACCTGTATGGTTATTAGAAGAACTGGATGCTGAATCACCTTCCTGATAGGATACTGGACTGGGGCTTCTGTCAAAGGCATACATCATCTCGTAAAAGGCTGGTATCAAGAAGGTGATGTTCTACACAAGCACAGAAATACAAACACACATTACAGATAGGTTTTAAGATACGACACATCCACTTACAGATAATTCACACTTAAGAAGTGCTGCTAATTATTCCACTTTCATTTAATCAATCACTTTTGTAAACCATAAGTTAGAACTGGAATGTTTTTCCTTTGACAGCAACAGTAGGCATATTAGAGCAGTACCTTGCCCAGAAGCTCAATCATGCTGTATCCCATCAGCAGCGGACAGTAGACGCTGTTGATGCTGTTGATGGTGCCATTGGGGTAGAGTGTCAGAAGGCTGCTGGAGGGAACAAAAGTCCAGAGTGACCCAGAATAAACCACATCTGGGAGGGACGAGCGCTTGGCTTCAGCAGCATCAGCTTTAGCAACTGGAGAGCAACAGAACATGGAATGAAGACAATTTGCAATAGAAATGCAGAACCCTTTATTTCAGCCACATCTGGAGCATTAAGTTAGAAATGTACCCAGTCATAGCAGCCTGGTCACTGCTCATATGATGTAGTTTAATGTTATCTGGTGTCTGTGAGGTGTGATACAGTGTGAGGAAAACCCAAAGCTATGCACTGACTGTGCTGCAGTTGAAAAACTGACAGACATTTAAAGAAATGAACCATGTAGTTTAGTGCACGGTCAGCTTAACCTGTGGAAATAATGAATCAAAGCAGAAACACAGACCTGCTCCTGCATTGCTGACTTCTGTCTGTGAATTTTCACTGGTTTCAGCACAGGGGGATTTGCCAGTCTGGGCTGAGGGCCTCACGCAGGATACAGCGGCACGAAGTCGCACACACACACGCAGTTCTGTGCTACTCCTGCCCTGCACACACACCCTCTGTACACGCAGCATCTACAGCAGGACACACATTAAACCATTTATTTTAGGTACACCACAAACACATTCACATTCATGCTCCATTGTTAAAATTATTGCAAATCAATAGAATCACAGTAAAAGAATGTCACACTCTTTAAAAGCTCTTTATAAAGGCTGCTTCTCCTTTAAGTCCAGTCTAATGACAGCATCAAAAAATGACTATACATTAGGCTGTGCAATGAAGTACTACAAAGTATAATATTGATTAAGGTGCTCTCTCCCTATGCTATAATTGTGAGGACATTGACAATTTCCATTAATACATAATTATTACTGTAGCTAATTAATGCTATGCCTAACCCAAATTCTAACCTCAGTAGTGAAAAAGGAAACTTTCTGCCTCTTTTGTTTTTGTTAAAAACTACAACAAAAAATGTAAATGCATTTTCATTCCTATCCTTCTGGGGACTTTTGGGTCCTCATAAAGATAGTAAAACACACTATCTTCATCAGAGTGCGCTCCAGACCTTTGGAATCGTCCGACACTGCAGTGGAACATGAAGCGCTGGCATCAGAGATGTGACTGGAAGCCCCATCAACTCCTCTGCATTACAGTAACCATGGAGATGAGCGAATGTGGAGTCACAGCTGAGAATCCCACCCTAAAGCAAGTTTTTTAAAAACGTGTCACTACTGTTTTTCTAGCAAACCTGAAAGTCTGTCAATACAAGACATCCTAAACTTTCACTACATATCAGCATACGGTATTTTTCTTATTGTGCAGTGTATAATAAGTTAATACAACGGCATGTAAAAGCCTCAATTTAACAGCTTCTAATCCTGAAGGCAAAACCTTCACGTAGTCGAAATGAAGTGCCTAAGTTATATGCTAAAGCTCTGTGGTAGCGTTGACCCAATAATGTGATGCGTCAATCATTCCAAATAGTACAACTACTGAATAAATCCGACCTCTTTAGAGAAGGAGAAGTGGGCAGATATCCTCTCCACTCTCTCCAAAAGCAGTACGCAGGTTTTGTGATTATGTGAGCGTGACCACATAGACACAGGGAACTCGGAGCCTTGTTTATTCACTGCATTTACCTGCAAGATAAAATGGGTTATACGTTTCCAAGTTGGAAAGGAAAGACCATCATGTTACAGAGATTAGACAATGAAACTGAAACACCTGTCATTTTAGACCACAGTAATTTATTAGTATTGTGTAGGGCCTCCTTCTGCGTCCAATACAGGGTCAATTCATCTTGGGAATGACATAAGTCCTGCACAGTGCACATTCTTCTTGCAGGATAGCGGCCAGGTCACTACGTGATGCTGGTGGTGGAAAACGTTTCCTGGTATGCTGACATTACCTTGGATACATCACAAAGACTTGCTGTCTTGGTCACAGATGCGCCAGCAAGACGTGCACCAACAATTTGTCCCCTTTAGAACTCTGGTATGTCACCCATAATGTTGTGTGCATTGCAATATTTGGAGCAAAAATGTGCTCTTACCCTGCTAATTG
>JAOTRJ010000024.1:8314096-8324224 GCA_028564905.1 Leptodoras praelongus | reverse complement strand
TGTGTGTGTGTTTATATATCTTTGTGTGTGTGTGTGTGTGTGTGTGTGTGTTTATATATATATATATATATATATATATATATATATATATGTGTGTGTGTGTGTGCATATATGCATAAGAACTGAAGGACTGTATTAGTTTAATACTTTTGTTAATTACTTTTGTTTAATTTGTGTCTTTTTTTTTTCCTCCCCCTCGTCTACACAGGGCCTCACAGCATATCACGACATTGCGTTGGATAAGTGTTATGTGGTTGAGCTCAACGCCACCATTGTCATGCCTCCCAGGAACCTGTGGGAGCTACTTATTAATGTCCAGGTAAAATGCTCTTATCTTCACCCTGTCTGTCTCTCTGAGTCACACTGTCTGTCAAGCCTTGTATCTCCATATATGGCCTTTTTACATAGGCATTTTATGATCTGTGAAATATGCCAAAGACTGGTGAAAATGTGTTGCTGTGCTTTAAGAAACAAACTAAAGGTGGGGTAAAAAAAAAAAAAGGAAAAATCCACCAGGCTTAATTTCTCTGTGGAATGAGATCAGATACAACCTTGTAAGAAAATTGAGGTCAAATTCTAGGTCTTAACAATTGGGTAACTCTTTTAGCCATTATTATTGTACAAAACGATGACCCTTAATGGGTGTGTTATGAGTAAATCAGAACACGGTGTTATTGCTGAAATGATAGCAGTTTGTCCTTTTCTGTAGTGAGAAATTGCTGTGTATGTGTTGTGCAGAGGGGAATGTACCTACCACAGACCTACATGGTTCAGGAAGAGATGATGGTGACAGGACGGGTGAAGAACATGCGTCAGCTCGGCCCCTTTATCCACCGCCTGTGTTATGGCAAAGAGACTTTCCGGCTGAAGCGCCGCAACTCTCACAGACGTGAGTCCAGCTCCTTAGCCTGCCTTTCTTGCACACACATTTTTGTTCTTTTACTTTATCTGTTATTCATTTTTTCTACATCCTGTGACCATTCATTCAGCGGTTATCTAGTTGCCCAGAAGGAGAATTTAACACCTCCAGAATTTTAACAAATATTAACAAAAGAAAGCTCTTACTTACTTAAATGGCAGATGCCCACTTAGGACCAATGAACACACAGAATGGTCCTTGTGCAAGAAAAAAAACTGTTCTCTGTGGGCAGGCTCACACGACAACACTTCCTGTTTGACGTTATTTTTTTTTCTCAGCTGTGACCAGGCATGACAACCATGAAAGAAACTCGAGTAGATTATTCATTGTATCTTTAAACTGTATCATTTTGTAGGCCTGCAAAAACCTTGTACGTCACAAATAGTCTGCCTCCGCTATAGTGGCAGTGGAGGAAACCTGGAGCTGATATTAGTGTAGGCTGGTGCTACGTAGTTCTCGCGTGCGTGTGTAGGATGCACTAATACTGTGATCCACTGTGTGAGTAATCCATGTGTGGATGATTCACCAGCCGAGAGTACGCCAACCAGCTCCAAGTAGGGTACTGCACGGGGGGAGGAAATGATGCAATCGATGAAGTGTAGGAGTTTGGCTTATAGGGGATTCTCCTTCTTTTCAGAGATTATGTCTTGTGACAGAATGACGCGTTTGGCTAGACAGCATTTGTGCTTCATGTGTAGGCCTGAAATACGTTGGCTAACAATGAGCAAAAAGTCTTTAATAATGCTGGGAGTTTAAATGGGTTTTTATCGACGAGGTCTTAATAGTAATATAATAATATGTAATAATATAATATTACCTAAAATGTTTTACAGTATATTTTACTGTATATTCAGATTTGTCAGCTCTTGGTTAGCATTTCTTCATGCATCATCTTTATGCGTGCATATTTTGGCTGTTTTGTTCAATTTTTATCCACACACAAGCATAAAAGCTTAATCATATTCTCTGCAGGCCTTTAACTTCTGACTTTCTGCATTTTGTATAGGTATCAACAAGCGAGACACCAGGAAATGTCACAGTATCCGTCACTTTGAGAACACGTTCGTGATGGAGACGCTGATTTGTGACCGGGCCTAAAACTTCAGCCTTGGCATCTTCCCAACTCAACTGAGCAGATCCCAAAACCTGTTCCTCTGCGTTTAGCTTTTATTGCACTTTATAGCCATCTACTCTGTACATACTGTGTAATGCATCATGTCTTTTTTTTATTTATTTATTTATTTAGTTAGTTTGTCTTTCAGGATCCTAATGTTCCAGGTGGAATAATAACTGCCTTAGAGTTAAGTTTGGTGGATGTTCTTGTTGTCTTGGTTAAACATGTTGATCTGTATATATTGGTATTTACATAAAAATAAATGTATAATTTTGTTTCCATTGAACAACAACGTGGGGGGGTGGGGAGGGTTTAAATGTTAGAGACTGGTCTGAAAAAAAAATCAGCACATTGCAATGATTTCTCTGACAGTATTGACATTGTTTTAGTGTGGGACTGTGGCATGCACTATGCACTGACTTCATTTTCTTTGGTTGTCTGTCTGATTGTTGGTTCGGGTTATTTTGTCCATAGTGTGGATAACCTGTTCACTGCTGTTTTCCTGTGTTAAATAAGAAATCCAGATCTTGAAAATTGTCCATGCCAAAAAGTATACCTCATGTTTTAGAAATGTATGAGTTAATTACTTATTTAATTAAGACATTGTTTTCATTTTTTTTCCCAAAGTAACTTAAGCAATAGAGTTTTCTTATCTTGGATTTCGTATTTTAACATCGGACATTTTCATAACAAGTTAATAAACTTGTACGTTTTTGTCTCTTTGTGACATATTTGTGAATAAAGTTTATAGAAAAATGTATACGAGTCCTACTTATGAGTTAAGCAGACACCTGGCGAGCTTTCCTTTGGCTTTTCACCAAGTGTCTATTCATTATCATTATATATTGCGTTTCTATCTGCCATTTTTAACATACCCATTTCATTACTGTATTAGGGTACAATGATGAACTCTATCTTTCCAGGTGCATAAATCCATTTCACTTAGCATGTTATACATGTTTTAATCAGAATTTAAATTAATTACATAACCAATTAGCACATAAGCAGTGCATAAATTATGTCAATCCAACAAACATACTATTAGACTCACTTGATCTATTTTTCCAGGGGCATTGATAAACCTTTAAAAACAAAATGATTCATAATGCAGAGTTCCTGTCTGCTTGCAGTTGGTTCCTAAGGGACCTTCAGTGTTATCCATGGTTCATAGAAAGACTTTTTACAATATAATTCTCTTTTATCTCTCCTAACTGCCAGGAGTGGTGAGAATCACATGGATAATATATGCCACAATTCATAAGGAAATAGCTGAGGAAATGTGTTCAAAAGGTGACCACTCCACTCAAGTCTCAGGAGTGCAATATTAACCTTGTAGAATCTGTAGAAACTAGCAACAACAAATATGTCATGTAACAGCACCCCTCTCAATAAGGCCCATGCTAAGGAGACACTCCTTGTAGAGTTAATATTCAGATGATATTCAGATCACCCCATCTGACATTACACATGGGGGTAGTTCTGGACAACCAACTATCTTTCTTGGGTCACATGATGTGACTCACATCATTAACCAGACTCGGTCATGCAGGTTTTTCTTTTACAGAATCAGAAAGACCCGTCCTTTTCCTGTCCACACGGCTCACTCAGGTTCAGTCCCTTGTCATCTCGAGGTTGGACACCTACAAATCAATCATTGCAAGTACCTACCCTGAAGAAGGAGCTAGAAAATCTAGGAACTAAGCAGGAACTAGGGACGATTGTAGTTCTCATAGCGCCATGTACAGGGACATTTCTCTGCGCATAGGGACCGACGTCAGTGTGCTGTGATTGGTCCAGACTCACGGACCTGTACCGCAGCCGCCATGTTTAAATACACCGGTGCACACAGCTAACCGTGTAAACAGAAGCTCTTGCAAAATATGAAAATAAACACAACAGACAAACAGAGCGACAGTGAAGTCCAGGCTTTACTGAGTCTGTACAGGACAGAGGAGGGACACAGAGACTTTCAGACGACTAGTTGAAATGTAAAAATCATTGCTAGCATTTCATCTCAACTCGCTACGTTAGGCATTAGCAAAGCAGTGTTGTGAAAAAAACTGAAACTTAAACAAGGTTATGTAAGGTTTGTAACTGGTAGCATGTCAATAAATATTTGTAAGGAGCTGTTGTTTGCTGTACTTATTTCTGCATGTACTTTTACTACCGATATCACAAAAGACAAAGCGCACACACAGTAAATATTTGTAAACCTTTTCATTTCTGTGTCAGGTGTCCCGCAACACAGTCTGAAAGATTATCAATGTGTTTTTTATTTGGGCTTTGCAGGGTTTTTTACATTTTTACTTGGGCTTTTACAGTAATTAATAGTGATACTCCCTGTTAAATGTTTACGGATGTGGTTTACACGCTGATTTTACACCAAACACACAACAAATAACTCCGGGTTTGAAACTCATAAGTGGTTCAGTTAAGGGACACAATGTGAATCATCCTGCTGTCTCAGATCTGCGTTACAGTACATTATTTCTCAGCCACATGTTAAGATGAGGCATCAAGCCACACACTTTCTGAGAGCAGCGCGGAGAGTCAAGAATTTATATCGATTTTCTCCAACACAGGCTTTAAACAGCGAGACAAACTGACACTTTTCTTTGGATATTCGCAAATATCCCACCAGTCAGCATGCACACAGCTTCGACCACACCATCATTAATTAATCTATCATTAATTATTGTTATTGTGTTTGTCGCGCTGAAGTGACGTCAAATCACTGACTGTCGTGCCGCTTACGTCACTTTATCGTTGCTGCTTCCAGTGCGAATGCAGACCAGAAATGTCCCTGAAACGACTGTAGTTCTCAGGGGAGCTTCCCGGGGGCAGTTCCCCCCAGATTAGTCCTTAGAACTGCTTGTATTGTATTCAGGAGGGATCATAACAAAGATATCTAGTTCAGGGCTCTCCACAGATGTGACCCAGAATAGCAGGATTGGTTACTGGAGACAGGCTTTAAGGTATTGGTCTGACCACTGCACTCTGTTATTCTGCAAGAGGACAGGGTAATATTATTGCATCCAAGGATAGCAGGGCACAAATGGGTCTTTGGAAGACACGTTGAGGTGGAAAGAGATGGACTTAGAGTGCAGTACAATGATGTTGAGTGTGAGAGGTTCTGTGCACTTCATGACAATTCTGCCTTTTACTGGTCCTCTGTCAAGAGTTTGCATGTGAAAGAGGTTCTTGAGGGGGATGGTCTGGCCCTTGAGTTGAGTGGCAAGCGAGGCCTGCATTAAATTCCTGGCTGCTCCAATATCACTCAGAACTGAAAAGACAAAAGTCCCTTCTGAGGGAACTAAATGAACTGGCAGCAAAAAGTTAGTAAGGTGCAAGGAAGAGATGAGGAGTCTTTACTCACTGGGGGTGGACTACTGGTTGAGAATGGGTTGCAGACACAGCCTTGGGGTGGCTCGAGCAGTGATGAGATGGCCCCCTTCTCAAAGACCTCCTCTTTTTCCTCTCTCTCTCTCTCTCTCTCTCTCTCTGTCTCTCTCTCACACACACACACACACAGTTACTTCCATGCATTTAAGCTGCATGGGGTCTGGATTGGGATCGTCTCATGGCATGACATGAGCTTGTGAAATCTGGGGTTGGCTGTGTAGCAGGTTATGTAGTCAAATCGATAGGTCAATATGCAATTTCAGGGTCTGCTAGTCATGGCAGGTCTGTTAAAACGTCCTGACTGAGTCCCTGCTGACATTAAACATAAGATCATTCCAGCTCCCTGCATCCAGAGTATGAAATTCAAGGGCATACTTCCTTGTTTAACTACCAGAAAATGTTCTCCAAGCCAACTTCCATCATGGGAAAGACTTGATCTTTTAAAGACTGAATGCTGTACACAAATCCAAGATGTTAGGCAAAAGAATATGTGGGGAAAGGCACAGGTCAGGCAGGGCACAGACAGCATATCACAGACTGAGCAGAATCACAGACATAACACAGGCAAAGGGTCAGAATATCCAAATAGCAATCATTTAATGAGAGCTCATAGTAACACTGGACAATGCTGTGCTAGATGAATAATTCGTACTTGTTTTGGGAGTGACATACTTATGTAGGTGCAATGTGATTCAATTCAAATGTATGTGGTTAAAATGCAGGTGAACTTGAGCATGGATGCTGAGAACTGGAGTCTGTGACTGCTGTGTTACCAATTGGTTTTCAGATTCTTATACAATTTAATTCCCATATCCCATAATGCCATAGTAATAAAACTGCATAAAAAGAAATTCATTGAATTCAAAAGGAATTAAATTCACATAACATCAATTTTAATTTACACACTTCATGAAATAGCTAGTAGTACCAAAGTGTTCTTTAACTGAATGAGTCAGCAACAGAACCCCCTAAGACCTTTTCCCACGCTTCTCTCACGAGTCACTGATTGGCAGCATAAATTAGCCTGGGTCAGTTCATGACTAATATTCTCAAGCAGACTACCTTATGTTATTATACTGTATTGTTTCTCTTTGTTCAGTAAGACTGCTACAAACTGGAAGCACTACACTTGATTTGACTATTGCATGGGCACAAGTGAATTTAGTGTATTCAATACATTGAATATGAGATATGATGTCTGTGTGCTTTGCGGTGTGTCTGGGGCTATATTCAGTCACTGCTTTCACATTACTTTACCACAGTGCTCTACACAATGTAATGTGTGTTCTGTTTACTATCAAGCTTTTTTCCTGCTTAATCCACAGGATACAATAATCTTCCTCCCGACCTAGGACCTCAGCCTGTAGGCATACCACATATGGGTGTGATATTTGGTGCCAACACACATATGTAGTTTACATAACTGGATGTCTTTAAAATACTAAACATAGGACAACCATACTAGGCTTAGAGTCTAGCCTTTTGACAAATTTCTTTGAATAGAGCAGCCACTTGATGGGATTGGTAATTAGTGAAACTCTGAGCCTCAAAGGCTGGGCCTATGGCAAAATTTTTAATTTATCCCAATGTGGCTTTTTTAAAAGAATCCACTCATCTGTTGCAGTCACGTGTAAGTCACCAGAATGCCACCAGGGCACTTGATTCACTCTGTGCAAAACACAGATATTAACCATAAAGAGTGCTATTCTGAAAAAAATATCTCATGCTACTAGGATGGAGTCACAGGACACTGAGTCATCAGACAATGGGGGATGTGAAAGCTGAATGAATCACTGATAAAATAAAAAAATATATTGATGGATAAATGAGGGTTCTGTTTGTAGAGATATAGAAGCAGTTCCAATCTAGCACTGACTTCACAACCTTGAGTGTTCAACCATGCTAGGATGATTTATCCACAGTCCCGCTAGTCAGAACCAATGTGCCAGGGGAGACCCATTCAGTGCAGATGGAGTGCAATATGGTGAGGGGAAAACCACAAAACCATGCTCACATTACCCATCCTTAGGCCTAAAGTCAGCAGGCGATATGCAAAAACTCAGAGCACCAAGGGAAACTTGGACTTGCACTTGGAGGTGGACTGAGAGCAGAGTGACCTTCTGAGCAAAAGAATAGTTTGTAGATAACTTGTAGATAACCATCACCATGCATAACTGTGTGCACAGCGTTCTTTGGGTAAAAGGTACCTTGTTTTTTGCATCAGACATATCTTTTAGAATTATATGCAAATGGTTTCAGTAAGCTTGGATGCTTCTGTCTAGCAATCCTACCCCATAGCCCAGACATAGCGAGTATACAATGCCAATTCCAATGAAGTTGGGACATTGTGTAAACATAAATAAAAACAGAATACAATGATTTACAAATCCTTTTCAACCCACATTCAACTGAGTACACTACAAAGACAAGATATTTAATGTTCAAACAGCTAAACTTTATATATTTTTTGCAAATATTCAATCATTTTGATTTTGATGCCTGCAACACTTTCCAAAACAGTTGGGACAGGGACATGTTTACCACTGTGTTACATAGAATAAGCGTTTGGGTACTGAGGACACTAATTGTTGAAGCTTTGTAGGTGGAATTCTTTCCCATTCTATCTTGATGTTCAACTTTTTGTATGTGATTTGATGTACAAATTTTGGGCTTCATAATGCACCACACATTTTCAATGGGAGACAGGTCTGGACTGCAAGCTAGCCAGTCTAGTACCCACACTCTTTTACTATGAAGCCACGCTGTTGTAACACAGAATGTGGCTTGGCATTGTCTTGCTGAAATAAGCAGGGGTGTTCCTGAAAAAGACGTTGCTTGGGTGGCAGCATATGTTGCTCCAAAACCTGTAGGTATCTTTCAGTATGTTCCAAACAGGTGTTTTGTGAGCATTCCCTCAACTTTCCCAGTCTTTTGTTGCCCCTGTGCCAACAGATTTGGAACATGTTGCAGGCATCAAGTTCAAAATGAGCGAATATTTACAAAAAAACAATAATGTTTATCCTTTTGAACATTAAATATCTTGTCTTTGTAATGTATTCAATTGAATATGGGTTGAAAGGGATTTCCAAATCATCATATTCTGGTTTTATTTATGTTTTACACACTGTCCCAACTTCATTGGAATTGGGGTTGTACAAAGACTGCTGTCACATGCTGGAAGTGACCAGTAAATGTCAGAGATTCCTGCAGCAATATTAATGTTGCTGTACATCTTTTGGCAGCCTCTCTGAGGCTGAGAGCTGAAGCCTTTTTTTATCCTTTTGTTAATTTTGAATGGATGTCCTGTTGGACATTGTGAAGCCCAATTTTCACCACAACAGCAATTATTGTATTTCATGGTACAACTAATGTTTTCAAATTTCTTTTGTATTCCTCACCTGATTGATACCTTTTGACAGTGAGATCCTGCACATGCTCTTTCCAAACCCTTTGCAAAAATCCTGAAGATCTATCCAGAATCACTTTATAGATGACATGATGTTAAATACGTCTGAACATGAGTCTGAATATGTTTGATTAATTCTGACCACAGACACATAAGCACACTTAACCACCCAGGATATTGTAAGACTTTTTTCTTTTTATTCTGTTTTTTATTCTGTTTCTATTTTTTTTTAACTTGAATATTGTTGGTTGCTATATTCCATTAAAGGTGCAAAACAATCTGGCAAGGTTTATCTTGGTTTAATTTTTTACAGTACAAAAACACAGATTCAGATTCAGGTTAAATTCACTGTATTAGAATTCCAATGGGTCACATGTTGACTGTCTCTTTAAACAGACAAGAAGACCAGAAATGAATGTAATGACTTTTAGAAGCTTCTGATTGGCCAATTGTCGTAAATAGGAGTTAATTTGGGAGCACTGTACATGTGGCTGTAAAAGGGCCATGGGAAACGCCAGGGCATGGGCAAATCAGCCAAAACCTCAGACAAACATGTGGAACTCCAGAGGACTAGCTGAAGGTACAAAAGATGCAAATATAAAAGCTTTGCGACAACACAGACACTGTATTGTTCAGGCAAGAGGCACACATTAACAAGTGAACAAAAAAAGGAACCAGGTACCAAAGTATGTATTGTACATACCCCATTAAGACTCCCACACTGCCATGGGCTATGTCATGATGGCAGAGATGACGGCAGAGAGTGCAGGGAGCTGACAGTGCTTATTGAAATGAGGACAGATAGTCAAACTGAGCAGAGCTGAAGCAAAGTGGCTGAGATGAACAGTATGGGTCCAAAAGTTACTGAGCATTTGGTAGAGCAACAGGCAGAGCAAAAAACAGACTAGATAAACAGTCTGTGCTCTTTTAACTCATGCAGAATGAGGCCTAGCATTGTCCTGCTGAAATGAAAATACGAATATACAGGGTTATAAACTGAAACACCTGCCATTTTAGACCACAATAATTTATTAGTATGGTGTAAGGCCTCCTTTTGCAGCCGATACAGCATCAACTCGTCTTGGGAATGACATATAGTAGTCCTGCAAAGTGGTCAGAGGGATTTTAAGCCATTCTTCTTGCAGGATAGTGGCCAGGTACGTGATGCTGGTGGCGGAAAACGTTTCCTGACTCGCTCCTCCATACCCTAGATACCGTGGCTCTTGATACATCACAAAGACTTGCTGTCTTGGTCACAGATGCGCCAGCAAGACGTGCACCAACAAT
>JAOTRJ010000024.1:8217081-8247485 GCA_028564905.1 Leptodoras praelongus | reverse complement strand
GAGGAAACCGGAGTACCCGGAGGAAACCCACGCGAACACGGGGAGAACATGCAAACTCCACACAGAAATTTCCCAGGGGATCCCCACCCGGGATCGAACCCGGGTCCTTCTTGCTGTGAGGCGACAGCGCTATCCACTGCGCCACCGTGCCGCCCATGCAGGAAACAGTAATAAACTAAATTTGGTGTGCATTTTTCATAGTGTTCCCAGGTACAGAGTGTGTTTTACAAAGAAATTAAAAATGTCTTGGAGAATCTGCCACAGCTCTTCTGGAGACTTTGACACTCACACTTTCATCTTTTTTTGCATACAAAACCCAACAGCCTTCATTATGCTTTTTGTCTGAAAAGTGATCTGTTCTGTAATGTGTTGCTTTCGCTACTGACATACAAAATTTTTTTGTGTATTTTTTGTCAGAAAAGTAACATTTCTAAATATAAAGTCTTTATGTCCTGACTCAATAATGCAGAACTCAAAGAAAGAAAAATAAATAGTGTTGTACCTAAAAACAATAGGGTGCCTAAGACTTTTGCACAGTAATGTTTCATAGATCACCTGGGATATTGCATTTTATAGTCTATCGTCTTTTTTTAATAAAGAGCATTAAATGTACTACATATTGGTATACACCGTTCAGCCATAACATTAAAACCACCTCATTGTATCTATACTCTATAGGTGCTCTTTTTAGTTTTACAGATTGAGACTATATCATTCATTTGCTTTTCTGCAGACTTTGTTAGCCCCCTTTTATGCTGTTCTTCAGTGGTCAGGACCCCCGCAGGACCACCACAGAGCAGGTATTCTTTGGGATGATTGTCAGCACTGCAGTGACTGATGTGGTGGTGGTGTGTTAGTGTGTGTTGTGCTGGTAGGATTAGATCAGACACTGCAGTGCTGCTGGAGTTTTTTAAACCCCTCAGTGTCACTGCTGCACTGAGAATAGTCCACCAACCAAAAATATCTGGCCAATAGTGTCCTGTGGGTAGCATCCTGTGACCACTGATGAAGGACTAGAGGATGATTAACACAAACTTTGCAGCAACAGATGAGTTACTGTCTGACATCTACAAGGTGGAGCAACTAGGTTGGTGTCTAATAGAGTGGACAGTTTAGAAACTTCAGCAGCACTGCAGTGTCTGATCCAGTCATACCAGCACAACACACACTAACACACCAGCACCACATTAGCGTCACTGCAGTGTTGATAATCATCCACCACCCACAGAATACCTGCTCTGTGGTGGTCCTGCATGGGTCCTGACCACTGAAGAACACCTTAAAAGGGCGCTAACAAAGTCTGCAGAGAAACAGATGGACTACAGTCTCTATCGGTAAAACTACAAAGTCTTTTGGAGTATCTCTCTGAAAGTACTGCTGTCCCTGTGTACTGTGTAATGGAACAGGTGAGTGATGTTGAAGAGTGGCTACAGCTTCCTTGTCTCTTAGCTGCTACTCAATAGGTAATCTGTCCCCACATGCCTGGAACTTATGATGTCTGTGTGTTTTACAGGTGTCCTTGGCCCAGGTGCTATCACAGCCATTGTCATCGCTGTGTTCCTCGGTGCCTCTGTTCTCCTCGCCCTCATTGTCATCACACTCAGAAAATTCACTGCCTCTTAGACCAGGATGACCATCTGTTTATAACCTCTGTCTATCTGTCTGTCTCTCTCTCTTTATCTCACACACTCAGAGTTATTCATATCTTTGTCTTCTTCTACTTGCTCCACCTTGGCAGGTCCCTTGTGGCTGATGTGAGTGGTGATGTGGCTTATTCATTTGTGGATACTGTTACAGCTAAGCCATGACTGTTTTCACTTGATTATGGTCACTTCATTCTCATAAGTTTAAAAGGGCTTCTGGGTTTTCCTGCACAAATTAGTAGGTTTTCTACATTTTACTTGACAACATTAACTGTTCCTGGATCACACATTTTGTTTTCATTTTGCTTTTGATATCTGTTGTGTAAGATGTGCATTATTTGGAGTTACAGAGTAGACAAGTAGATAAACTTGTATTCTGCATTTTGTGATTTCCAATGGCTTTTCTCTCTAGAAAGGGCATTGTGATATTAAATGAGATCACACCAGACCATCGATGCATACATGTTCAAATGTCTACATTCGTAAAGAAACATCTAACAACTAACAAAAATCTGAAATGCAGATGTGTGTGTGTTTTCAAATAAAGTTGGAGAAAATAATATGCAAAACAGAATCAATGATTTTGTTATTATTGTTGTTAAAATTTTAGCAAATGTGCATTGGTTTAAGGACAAATTTGTGTTGAGCCGTGGTCACACTGGATATCCAATCAAAGAAATTTTACAAGTGAATTCACATAAATGGAATTTGTTGTGATGAGCCATTTCGCACAACAGACTTCTGGAGTGAACAAATTTGGCGAAAGAAACTTCGCACTGAGTTAAAATTTGGGAAACACTAAAACAATTTTTGCATCCTCACACAGTATTGCAGTATTGTAGATCCAAAGAAGGACCAAAAAGCATGGAGAAACGTGACCAAGCAAGTTCAAAATCCTGTGGCACCCACAGCAGCATATTGGACTCCCTCCAGATGCCAGCCAGGGACCAGATGATGATGAGATATAGATCCAAATTGGAGGAAAGGCTAAAAATAGCCACTGTGTAAACACAACGTTTAATATAACATGTTCTGATCCGATTATAAAATGTTTGCATAAATGTGAGGTGGCCTCGTTCGGGAGGTTGGATTAGAAGGTATATATCATTTATTTTATTTTATTTTATTTTTTACTTCTTTTATGGTTATGGCTGGTGAGCTCATTTGTTAGAACTGTTTGTGCCACCAGCCCATGTGGATCTTCCAGCCCATCCATGGCCCTGATTATTTCGCAAACTGCAAATGTCTAGTGTGACCGTGGCTTTAAGTTTAGAGTTATAGAATATGTGTAATGCTATGATTATAATCAGCTTATTACGGTGCTAGAATTGAAGTATTGTTAGATGGTTATACTCAAATCTTTAGAATAACACTATATTCCTTAGCACAAACACGTGTTTTCATGTTTTAGAAAGAAAGTCAGAATCTTGATCAGTCGTCATGAATTATTCACTGAATGTGATATGGTTTTGCTCTTTTACTCTCATCAACCCTTCACACCACTGTTTTAAAATGTCTGCTTATAAAGTAATAAAATGAAAAGATATGAATAAAAACAAATCTTTAATCTGGAGTGTGGTCTTGTTACTGTCATCATCACAGCAAAGCTGTTCACTCGGCACAAAACCTGCACAGCCGTTGTTGTTTTTAATCTCAAAATTTAAAGAATTGTCAGAACAACTCAGTTTGATATCACTGAGGGATGGGTGGATTGTCCAACATCATATCATTATATTTATGCTTGTAGAGGTGGTTGCTTCTCTAGGAAATGTTCAACATCATGATGTGGCCAACTCCTAAAGCCTGGCCTTACACCACAGATTTTTGTACACCTCATGTTTTTGTACACCACATGTTTTTGTACACCACAGATTTTTGTACACCATAGATTTTTGTACACCATAGATTTTTGTACACCATAGATTTTTGTACACCATAGATTTTTGCAAGGAATGTGTCCAGCACATTGTCTGCTACTTTGTATGGAGTAATTACACCCTGATATACCTTTGAAAACTGGAATGTCCATGTATGCAATTTGATTACTACTCAATAATACTCATCCCTGGAGGTACGTTTGTCTCCTGCAGCCTGATAGGACCCCGGGGGATTATCACCCTTCACTACGCCACTATATTCTGGTGTGCTCTAGAAAAGAGATTGGTGAAGATTACATGTGCTATGCCTTAGAAACCATAAGATAACAGTGATCCTGAATCACTCCACATGGACAGCCTAAATGATGAAGCCTCACCATGATGAAGAGCATACATACAGCAAACACACTTAGAAACCCTGAATTTGGCTTTGCAACTGATATAAACAGCCTTCCTGTGAGACTTCCTCATGGATCTCTGTGAACAGTTTTGTACTCTATCAGTCAAATCTCCATCAGTGAACAGTTTATAACTTCAACAAAGCAGATTTCATGTAACTTCAACGAATTTACTGCTTACAACTGTAGTTTTTTTGCATATAGCATACAGTTATAGAAGGGATTATTTATTATTGTACTAAGTGTCACTCAAATGAGGATGGGTTCCCTTTTGAGTCCAGTCCCTCTCAAGGTTTCTTCCTCCTGACTTCTGAGGGGTTTTTTCCTTGCCACTGTCACCCCTGGCTCGCTCATTCAGGATAACATTTAGGGCTAAAATGAATATAAGTTAAAAGTTATGTCGGGATTTTATGTCTTTATATTTTAAAGCTTAAATTGAATTGAACTCCACCAGCTAAATAAGTAAACAACTTGTACACTTATGGCATTTAGCAGACACTCTTATCCAGAGCGATTTACAAGAGTGCTTAGTCATTAACTTGGAATATCCATTGCTAAGGCTGGTAGACTTGAATTCAAGTTACTTTGAGCTATAAGAATACACAGTATTACTGTGTATTCTTTCCATTTATTTGCCGTAAACAACAAGGTACATAGACTCCATTGTACTCAGTGCTGTACTCACTGACTGGTTTTTGGTATTTGTTGTATTAATATTAATGCATGAATAAATTTACATTATACATTCTTTATTGTGCGGCAGATGTACCTAATAATTTCATTGACCTTTGAACCTTTTGATTCCTGTGTAAACAGTGTTGTGACAGAATTATATTCTAATAAACTAATCTAATAATGAAATGTATGTCTCTCCATCAGAATGAACATAGCGCTATCTAGTGCGCAGGATTTAAACCGGAGAAATAATGTGAATCCCCCATTACTATATCATGCCTATTATCGATATATAAACTATAAAAAGAAATAATCTAATTAACTACATAACAGTCACGATCTGATAGCAAGAACATAGCAAATAAAATACACAATCCGAATTACAGACTTTGTTGTAAGGGCTATATGGAGTAAAATGTGAGCACTCTGGCTCGTTGGTCTAGGGGTATGATTCTCGCTTAGGGTGCGAGAGGTCCCGGGTTCAAATCCCGGACGAGCCCAGTGTTTTCGCTGAATAAATAAATACAAGACAATAGGAAACATTTTTTTGTAAATGCAATAGACATATATTTGAACATCATTAGTAGCTCAGTCCATATAATAAAAGCTTGGATACTTTTGGGCAGATTTTCACATATAACTCGTTTGTTCGGCGTTGTCCAGTGGCTTTAATAGGCTTGTCGGTCAAACTTTTTCTGATACGAAAAAATGCCTGCAACCAGTCCATACAAATGCCTCCGCACAAGAAAGATTCAGTATTTTACAGATAATTTAAACGCGTATGAGTTTATATTTATGTTGGCCGTTAAGCCGTAGAGAAAACAACTGACCCCGACGTGATTTGAACACGCAACCTTCTGATCTGGAGTCAGACGCGCTACCGTTGCGCCACGAGGTCTAAAATGAAATATCCTACGTGTTACTTAAAACTCTTTCAGTTGTGACCGTAGCTCACTCAATGGGCGCGGGTTGTTTATTTTTAACAGAGCAGTATATGATTGGCTAATCCTGGTTTCGAATAAAATTTGAGACGCGTTCAATTGACATCTGTGTAGTGTGACTCACTCAGATAAACGTACTATGCTCGAGCATGGTATGACTACAGAGCCGCAATTTATGAGCGATAATTATTTCTGCTATGTAAGCGAATTCCTATGACAAGTCGAATTTTAGGACCTGTACATAATATTATTTAAGTATCGCTATTTACTGTACATGAGTATTATCTACAGCCAGACGTAAGCAACCGCACCTACCAGGCCGGTTAGCTCAGTTGGTTAGAGCGTGGTGCTAATAACGCCAAGGTCGCGGGTTCGATCCCCGTACGGGCCAACTATTTTCACTCCAAATTTCCCCTTACGTTATAAAGATGCAACATGTATCAATGTTGCTCACTTCACTGATACAGTGATCATAGCATCATGGCTGATCAGTGTATAGTCTCAGTACAGAAAAAATAAATAAATAATGCAGCCTGTAGAACAGTCACAAATATTTAATTTTATACACAAATTTATTACAAAATTCCAAATAAATAAAAAGTAGAAGCGACCCGCTATACAATAATTTCATTCTTATCAATGAGAATCAGACAGCAAGAACCATCAGTATCCCAAAAAACCTTACAAACAAAAAAGAAAGAGAGACACACACACCCCTCCCACCCAACCAAATACATGAAAGATATCATGTCTACATCTGGTAATGGAAAAGATTTTTGTTCCTTGAAAAAAGTAAAAGAAATGTACAATGTGAGCAATAAAAAAAAAAAAAGTGTGTTTAACAAGAGTGCCATTTTTCAGTTCATATGGATTCATGTTTTTTTTTCCTGGAGGTGTAAACAGTTGAAAATCATATTCAGTTTCTGAATCCAGACAGAACCTGGAGTATATTTACATGCTTTTGCACAGGCTAACACAATTATACAGTTTCTAAAAAACATATGTAAATAAAAGGATATGGAAAGCAGATGTGATTTAAACATCTCAACATGCTGTGTAACTACAAACAAGATTTTCTCTTCAACCACACCTAACCGGATTCATGGGTTTATACATGAGCATTAGCTTTTTACATTAAGTCTGCAGATGAATCTGAGACAACTCAAAAGTGCAAAGGTGTTTGCCGATTTCACTGCTTGTCCAAAGGAAGCGTACATGCATCACGGGTAAATAGGAACGCATTATAGGATCCAGAATCAGAGTGTACGTCTACAGTGCGAGTGTTGTCTAGTACATTGAGCTGGACTCAGTAAGTGCAGTGAGAAGTGAAAGTGGATGGAAAAGGAATGGCTGTTTTTGTTTTTAGGTTAAGTTCAAAATAACATGAATCCCATTACCATGCAATGCACATTTTTGAGAGGACACTGGACTTGAGGACAACCAGCTAACAATTTCCATGAATGTCTCGTCAAAAGCAGATAACAGATACAAGACACTTGCTTGGTTTAAACTATTGTTTATACTAAATGT
This sequence comes from Leptodoras praelongus, assembly GCA_028564905.1. Classification (NCBI taxonomy): domain Eukaryota; kingdom Metazoa; phylum Chordata; class Actinopteri; order Siluriformes; family Doradidae; genus Leptodoras; species Leptodoras praelongus. Next base: position 8,240,421 of record JAOTRJ010000024.1, on the reverse strand, counting down.
TCATAAGCATTTCAGTACACAGGGTTTTAGAGGAACTGACAGTTTAAAAGTTCACCTTTGATGACTACAATTATGACAAGAAAATCTAGCCAAGCCTTACATGATTTTAGAGAACTAGTATAACCTAAATCCCAAAATACCATACTCATTATTGCCATCACCATAGATTCAGTTTAATCATGCCATATAAATAAAAAACATTTTAACCTCTCATCCAAACAAAAATGTTTGCAGCATGAAATGTCATCATGTTACTCCAATGAAATGGCTTTCTTCATGGAAAAAAAAAAACATGTGAACAGAAGATTGGTTCATGCTTTTGTGGTCAACAGTGCGTCTTTAAGAGTATATAATGAAAATATTTATCGCACATTTATTGTAGATTTTTATTCAATGCTAACTACCACCTACAGCCATGGCAATATCAGGATATAACAATTCAATATAAAAGTCCAAGGGCTTTAACAAATCCTTTTAAATGGCTCTACAAAGGCATGAATCTGCTGCACATACACATCTCATGTAAACATTCATCTGTTTCTGTTGCTAAAGGAATAAGACTAAAGGCATATGATATTCAAAAATGTAAAGCTTCATATATATGCACTCACTGAGCAATTTAGTGGGAACCTGAACATTCGTTTATCTCTCAACCAATCATGTGGCAGCAGCACAATGCATGAAATCATGCAAATACAGGTCAAGAGCACATCAACCATCAGAATAGGGGAAATGAGATTTCAGTGATTTTGACAGTGGTATGAATGAAAAGCAGATTGAACACTGGGTAGCCTCGTCTGAGGAACCTCGATTTCTGCTGAGGCACATTACAACGAGTTGTGGTAGAATGAGAGAGAATGAGATTGACAGAGATCGCATGATGCAATCATGTCAACATGGACCAGAATCTCAAACTTATGTTTCCATCATCTTGTGGAATCCATGACAAGAAGAATGGAGGTTGTTTTGAGGGAAAAGTGAGGCCCTACCCAGTATTACTGTGAATAGTCTTCCCAATAAAGTGCTCAGTGAGTGTATATTCACTGTCTGCTTCTTACTAATCCTGTAAAACAGATTTTATCAGAATCCATTATATAAATAATAGCAGAAGGCAAACACACACACACACAAGCATTAATTTAAAATGCCTGATGGCAATAAAACACACCTACATCCTGACACATATGCACAGAACCCCCTTTCAGAGGTGGAGTGGAGAGCTAGCTTGCTGGTTTATTTGTTAATCTTGCATCACTTAAATTTCACTTCTGTAACAGTACCAATAAGTGGAGGAAAACTGATCTTAAAAGGTCAGGTTTAACCAAAACACCAGGGTGACCAACATGATGTCAGCAACAAACACAAGGATGTAGAATGCACAACAAATCTGGAACATGACATACAACTATAAGCATGAGGCATATTCTACAGGAAGTGGGCAGGAATAATCCAATCTATTTTTCCGATGAAATCTCAAAACAATTTATTATTTATTAGCTTTTTCACTAAAAGGAGTGATGCAACATGAGCCCAATCATAATATGGCTAATAAAGGAGTTTAAAAGAATCTGTCCTTTTATAATGCATACATAAAATAAAATACATAACAGTTCATAAAGTCATCTACAGATGCAGTCCTTGGCCGTGCTGTTTTTTTTTTTTTTTTTCATAATTTAAACACTTCATTTCACCACAAAGGACGTGTAGATGACATATTTCTCTTCTTGAATGATGCATATGCAATTTGAAGAAGTCAAAATAATTTTAGATGCAAACAACTTAGACCTGGCTTGTAAATGCTCATTAACTCACTCATGTTTAGCACCCAGAACTTTCCATAAGGGTGTGATGTGCTTCGCATCCAATGACACTTTGCCTTAACCAACTTCAGAAAAATTTATGCCAATTTCTCATCTGCTGCTGTTGAGATCAAGGTCAAACAATCCTCTGCGCATGAGATTTTCAATGAGAGGGTAATTTCCAAATTACAAAAAAGTGGCTCTCTCAGTGTAAAGGGTTACTCCTCCATCGAGGACATAATTAACGTCCACTTTAAGCCAGGATTAACTAAACCAAATACCTTTCCCAGATGACGGCAACAAGGTGGTCATGAGTTAAAATTTCCTGATGAACAGCGACGAGTGTTGCTGAATGTTACGCAGGTGGCCAGATCAACAGTTACTTTATTTTAGCTTCTATAAAACCAATCTTGAAATTTTATATTGATTTATTTACAGCAAACTAATGTGCCCACTTCCTGCAGAATATGCCATTAGTGCTGAATTCCAAGCCGGTCTATAGCGATGCACAGGTTAGGGTTTTTTAATCCCTGCACCCACATTGATATTGTTAGCTAAATTCTTCCTTTATGATAATCCACTGGAGTGGGAATATGGGTATAGGGCTTCAAATAATCTATTAAAACTCTATGGAAACCAAAATTGGAGCAGAATAAAGTACATTATTAACACCACCAACAGGACCGCTTTATCCCAGAGTACTAGTAATTCTTTGTAACACACTCTGGGTATAATGCAAGACAGGAATGACCAAAGAAAAGTGTGAGGAAACAAAGCAAATACTAAATACAATGGAGTGTTTTGATAAAAGGAGCACATGCATGGAACATGATACAAGTGACCTTCATGTTGAAATCTCTCAAGAATTCATTTCACAAATGCCAGATAATCACCAACTAGAAATGAACAAAACTAACACAAAAATCAAACAGTTTAAAATGTACATTTTCTATGCACAGATAATGCTACCTTGTGCCTGTCAAAATCAAAAAAGTCTTTCTATTGCAGATTGGAATGAATTCACAAGTCTTAGGACTTCATTTATATGAAATCCAACAGAATGCTCTTACTCTGTACAACTTTTGTGCCTAATGGAGCTGGTTCATCCATTCATTTATTGTCCCAGTTTCAGAGTGATGTCATTAGTTCTCAAAATGATCCTGGTTGTGGTATCTCTATAGTCTACAATACAAATATATCTTCTAGAATTAATCTAGAATAACGCTGGTCAAAAATTTGTCACTGATTAAACATTTTTATTTTCCTATTGTTTGCCTACTGATTATCTTGTGATCTCTGTTGCTTTTGTTTTGGTCAGCCAATACCCAACAATAATTTAAAATGGTATTGTACATGGGTTGACACAAAAGAAGTAGGAATGCGTATTAGGATTCTCATTATACCGATTTTGTGGTCATGTTACTTCTGGAATCCTTCAAATTAGACCAATTCTTGCTACTCTTTGACCCTTTCTTCTTTTTACTTGCCACCATACATCCTCTCAATGTCCTCCTGGTAGTGGCTTTTGAGCTCCTTGCGTTTGAGTTTGAAAGCATCAGTAACCAGGCCTGTCTCTGGAGTCCATGGCTCAGCACTCAGACGGATCTTCTTGGGGATCTCAAAGCGCTCCAGTTTGGCTGGAGAAAACAAAAAAAAAAAAAGAGCAAAAAATAAGATATGAAGAGAGAACAGCAATGTTATAATCTCACAGCAACAACAGAAAACACAATTCTTTCTGTGACTACAGGCCTCCATCTTTCATCTTAAATGTAAATGAAGGCATTACAGTGATTAAATGGTAACCATCAACTATCCTTTTAGCAACTTCGTAAAATCTGAAAAATTCCTGAAAACCTTAAATAAACAGGTAAAAATGACTAAGCTGTAACTGTATGGACAGCAAATGCTGTGAGAAATTACATCAATTATTTATGGCTGTTTTGTTCATTTTGCTGTATTTGTTTGTTAAATGTTGTGCTCTACTGTACATTCATGCATCATAATATAAAATTAGAGATCTAGAAGTGAGTGATCCCACCATTTATAGCAGCCTCAGTAATGATGCGCAGCACCTCCTTCTCCATGTCAGGGTGGTTACAAACTTCCTCCCATGACCCCTGCACTTGCTTCTGCTTAGCAAGCACCAGCAGCAGCTTCTGATTGGGCACCACAAAGCCAATCACATAGGACTCATCACTGACAGTGAGATGGAAGGATGTAGAAGGAGAGTAAGTGTGAGGAATTTGCAACATTGCACTATGTCTATGAACGTCTAGCAGCGGTAAGTCTTCATAACCAAGATACTTCAAAGGCAGACTGAAAGCAGTTTATTGCACAGCTTAGTTCAAATCAAGCACTTATTGGTGAAAACTATGGAAAAGTGATGAACAGAAATTTAAATTCTTGACTGAAACTAAAATTCAGGACACACTAGGCTGGAAAAAAAAACCCCAAAAAAACTAAAATTATCTTCTAATGTGCCTTAAAATAATAGCACATACCCTGTTTTTTTATTTATATGTATGCAACAAAATTAAAAGGGAGGGAAAGGAAACATTTTATTACCATAAAAATTACTTGCAAAGTGTTACATCTCAGTGCATGCCTAGTATGGTGTCTGCTCACCTGTTGGCATAAGCACATATGTTGTCGATGAGGGGGCAGTTTTTTAGGGCAGCTTCCACTTTTCCCAAAGACACATACTCTCCTGCCTGTAGTTTCACCAGGTCCTTTTTACGATCTAGACAGGCACACATGAACAGACACACGTATGCAACTGCATTCTAGTTCAAATTAGACAGGGGTCACATTTGTATGAAAGGCACAATCATAAATCAAAATGATCTATTTGTTTTTACTAGCTATAATTTATATAGTTTTAAACATAGCACAAAGTAAGAAACTTTGTGTTTGGTAGATTTCTTTGTTGTAAGAATGCTTTTGGCAATAAATCTTATCCCATTGGAAAGCCTGTTAATTTTCCTTTTAAATGGTGCCCCATTTGTAAGGAACATGCATTTGTGGGGTGAGCAGTACAGCTGAGAATGTGGGTTGCGCCCACGAAAAATGTGACAAATCTTCTCTGCCATTGCCAAACAGCTTATTTTGCTGTTGCTATTATTTTGAGCTTCTGGTACCCCCAGGTGCAGCCAATCAGGCTCCTGCTTGCCGATCTCATCGGGTTGTCAGGAGGCCTGCCATGACTGCCCTTCACCATCAGGCCTGTTTGCGCTGTTGTCTTCAACACATGTATTGGAACGTTATGTTCAGCGATGAGTCCAGATTCTGTCAATGGCAGTTGGATCATAAGGTCAAAGTGTGGAGAAGACGTTGAGAACGCTATGCTGATTACTGCACTGATAGAGTAACATCTTTTGGTGGCGGTAGTGTGATGGTATGGGACGGCGTCTCCCTCACTGGAAAAATTATGCTTGTCATCATTGGATGCAATCTCAATACAGAGAGATATCGAGATGAAATTCTGCAACCAGTAGCAATCCCATATATCCACAGTCTGGGACTGAACTATCCCTTTATCCTCCAAGATGACATGGCCTGCCAGCAGTCCTGACCTCATTTGTCACATTTTTCATGGGTGCAACCCACATACTCAGCTCTGCTACTCATCCCACAAATGCATGTTCCTTACAAATGTGGTGCCATTTAAAAGGGAAATTAACAGGCTTTCCAACAGTATAAGAATTAATGCCAAGAAGCATTGTTACAAAAAAGAACAAATTTCCTTACTTTTGTGCTATGTTTATTTATATGGAGTATCAAGTGCCTCTTCTGTGTTGCATGCATGTGTGTGTCCTGCTGTCAGTGTGGTGTTGCTCACCAATGATCTTAAGACAACCGTCAGGATCGAATTCGCCAATGTCCCCTGTACAGAACCAGCGTTGACCAATCTCGTCCACAAAAAAGTCTTTGTTCTTTCCTTCGTTCTTATAGTAACCCATAGTAACATTAGGTCCACCAATCAGAATTTCCCCTCGAGGTTTGGGTTTGTCAGTACTATAGTATCCTCCTTGAGAAGGAAGGGAAATAAAAAACTGTGAAATTGACTGCATGAAAGAATTCAAACTTTTACCCAGTAATGAGGTATGGATATGTACAGGTTTTCCAAATTACTTCTTGACAAATAGACTCAAGCTGAACAGTAAGATCATACACTAGGGCAATGGTTCTCAACTGATGGGTCATGAGTCAGTGTATTTTTTTTTTTTATAACAATGATACAATTTTACTAGGACAATCATCTGGCTCTTCCTCCTTAAATCTTGCCTCACTGTTCAATAGTGATAGTCGGCTTAAACTCAAAATTAACACAGACCAAAAAAAGCATACATTCGTATATATGGACGAGTTTGGCAGCACAAATGGAACAAAACACACTGTGAAATACATACTTTAAAAAACACTGAGGCAAACAAAAGTTTAAAGCCTAAGTATAAGTGAAATTTAACCTTTTAAGCTTAAGCAGCAGGAACAAAAGTATGTACTGTTCCTGTTCCATCAAAGAGATCATCAAGCTGCAATCTTGACCCAGTGTATAAAATCATCATGTCAAAAATCTAAGACAGGCTTCAGATGTTGGTGTACAGATGCCATGAAGTAGAGTAAAACAAAACAAAAAGCTATGTTTGCAAGTGGTTTGTCAAATAAATGATGTGATGTTATGAAAATTCCTCAAAACTATTGTCTTGTTACCTTCCATATTTGTACACATGCACTATGAAGGATATGAATACACACATGACACATCATTATTGAGTTCATAGTTTGTTGGAAAATCTGTCTGCAATTTCTTGTTGAAATGTTCATGTGGCTTAAAAAACCTACACTTCAGGTCAATTAACACTGCACTGTGCAAACTAAATCAACTGATGAGCCACACACTTTGCAACGTGTCAGCTTTCAAACCAGAAAAAAAGTGTTTACACATTTAGCTGAATCTCCCTGGTGACCTTGCTTATTTCTAAAAATGTAGTCGATTTCTGTGATTGCATTTTTTTCATCATCTGTTTCTGCACTATGTTTCATATATGATCAGCACTCACCTTCCTGCCAGTCCTTAAGCATGATCTCAGAACACACCAGAGGGGCACCAACACGGCCTGTACTGTAGTCAAATACTACACAGACACACACAGACACACATCTAGTTGAAATAGGCCTCTTTGATGTGTAATGAACTATGTACATTATTGCAAACATGTTGCAGTGTTTCATTTTCAAGTAGTTAGCAGGATGTGAAATTTGAACCTGTAGATCACAAGATATTGGCTATTGAAGAAAAAAAGGTGGCACTTATTTAGTATTTACTTACTATTATTTACTAGGTGGCACTATTCTAGGGTGCCAAATCTAGGGTAATGCACCTCCTAGAGGGTAACTTGCCACCCAAAGTTCAGAATTTTAGGCTAAATGGTTTTTGAGGTATTGTCCAAAAGTACTTTGAGCCTACCCCAGTTCAGGGGAACAAACCTTGCATTCCATATGGGACATGTAGGGCTATAACCATACTAAGCATTGTGAGGATTGGTGAAGCTTATGATATCAACCAAAACTTTGTGAAAAAATATTTTAGAGACAAAAAATAATGAGTGCCCATTCACAAATGTGTGTGCACCACCAGTATACCGTTACTATACCATACTGTTAGAGGTTATTCACATTGCCTTGACCTGACTTTGTAAAATGAATTTCTGTATATTATATTCTGTATAGTATATTATAGTTTATATTGATTTCCTTTTGGGAATTTTGATGCATTGTTGCCCATCCCTGCTGCTACTAATAGAATACTGTAAACCCTACAACCCTTGCTTCCAGTCTCATGTGAGTGTATGTCTTACACTCGCTAATGGTCCCGGCTCCGCAGGTCTCCGTGAGGCCGTAGCCTTGTCCCACTGGGCAGCAGAAACAGATGTTCATAAAGCGCTGAGTAGCTGCAGATAGAGGAGCTCCTCCTGATAGTAACACTCTTGTATGGCCACCCAGCAATGCACGCACTTTCTTGAAAACCAGACTGCACACGTAACAGACATAAGGAGACACAGATATTAGACAGCCAGGATCATACTGTTTGCTTACAATATTAAAATATTGCAAAGCAGTTTTGCAGAGCACCAGCCAAGTTGGTGCGTCTGTAAGAGTGCTATACCGGTCACATAGTGGAGTGTTATATCCTTTTGTGATTTGTTCCATCTTGTAGTTGTAGGCCAGCACAAAGAGAGTCTTCTGAACTCTGCTCATCTCGTCCACCTTAGTCATCACATTCTTATAGATACGGTCCATGATCTCCTGCAGAGTGAGGAGGACAGTGGAAATAAAATTTAATAAAAAGATTCACGTATCAGAGAGGTACATACATACGATACATCAAGGTATTTCATTTACCGGAACAGCTGCCATTAGCGTTGGTTTCAGGACAGTGGTGTCTCCTTTACTGCCTTTTTTGATTTTGGTTGACTGAGAAGAGAAAATCAAACACTTGAACACAAGCATACAAAACAGATAGTGCTTAAGACAACAAATTTCCTGTGGTCATTGAAAAATCACCTATTTTCAGTGTTAAGGTACATTTGCATTACATTTATGGAATTTATTACAATTTGGAAACACCATTATGCAGAGTGACTTACATTTATCTCATTTATACAACCGAGCAGTTGAGGGTTAAGGACGTTGCTCAAATTTTCAGTAACCTTAACCATTGAGCCACCCTTGCCCTCGGTATTTTGTTTTGGGCTTGATGCACACATGCGTGCACACTTATTTTTGTTTAGCCAAAAAGCCCTCATTCTAAAATTTTAGATCCTCACCAAGATATAAAAACATGCACCCTCTGGCCTCTACCCTTTTCTTTTTAGACTTCTTAGTCCTTCTTGCCTGTTCTTAAGAATTTCATGCCTCTAGCTTGGTCAACTACCATCTGTCTCAACCTTCTTGAGCCTTCAGCAGCCATCAATTTAACAGAAATAAAATTTCTCACCAAGAATGTTGTTTGTTCTCTTAACTATATAGCACTTAGTAATAGAAGGGATTATTTGTTACTGCACTGCCCAGTGTCACCCAAATGAGGATGGGTTCCCTCTTGAGTCTGGTTCCTCTCAAGGTTTCTTCCTCTTATCATTTGAGGGAGTTTTTCCTTGCCACCGGTTTGCTCGTTAGGTATAGCTGTTGGGGGCAAGGCCTATAGGCCATGTCCTGATTTCTTGTCTTTGTAAAGCTGCTTTCAGGCAGTGTCCTTTGTTAAAAGTGCTTTAGAAATAAAATTGAATTGAATTGAACCAAGCAGCTTTAAAGAAATCCGGATGTAGTTTTATATTCAGTTCTGTAATGAACATTAGAGTGGCAAGAAAAAACTTGCAACCAGATCAAAAGGGGAACCAGTGATTTTCTGGGTGACACCAGACACTGAGATTATAACTCATCACTCTTCCACAAACGTATGTAATCATATTGTGTTGAAATCATGTTCAGTATGAGCATAATACCGTTTATAATTATGGCAGCAGTTCTACAGTATCCAGATGAGTTTATCTATTTAAAGAAGGGTGAGACATGGACATGAACTGTTTTAGGAAAGTGTAATCTTTAGGGAGTCCGTGTAGGACTATCCAGAGCAGTGAAGTTTTCTTCCACAACGAAGGCAGGGTCCCAACAGGGAACGAGTTGATCCACTTCTGCTTTATGTAAAGTTTCTACTGGCATCCCACAAGACTCAGATTTTGGTCCCATTACTTTTTTTTCTACATTTACTGTCAGTAAGGTCAAAAACTTGCATGGATTTTCATTCTTCTGCTATGCTGATGACACTGAACACAAGCACTTTTCAACTCTGTATGTCTGGCAGACATCTTGTCATGAATAGCAGCTTCTGAGAAATCTCAGAAAGAAATGAGCTGCTATATTTTTTGGACATGCATCCCTGTGTCTGGATCTTGTGATCTGCCTGAAAAAATCTTGGATCACCCCATACGACAACTCATGCAAGCTTGGTGTAGTGTTAGGCAGTTCATTAATATGCTCCCCTAACTGGCATCCTGTAGCTGCTTGCTCCAAATCACTCAGGCTTGCATACAGAGCCAAAAATCAACCAGCCCAAACCTACATAAAAGGCACTTCACTTGTACATTTTTAACCACAAGCAAAGCTTGTCTTTACCCCCCCCCCCCCTTCCCGAGTATCTGGACAGCTCAGTCATTCAACAAAGACTACAGACTCACCTCAAAGCAGAGTATTAAATTCAGGAAAAAAAACTTGAGCTGTTTTTTTCTTGCTGTGGTAACAGGTTTCATTAAATCCTATAGTATTTTACTTAGCTTAGTATTCTACTAGCATGAGGATATGCTTTGAAAGTGCATCAGTTAAATGAAGTATGTGTAATTAAAACGTTTGCATGTGTGACGAAGACTGAGATTAAATGCGTTTACCTGATCAGCGAGGGTCTGTGGTGAGGAGTATCCAATACGGCAGCCATGAGAAACACACACCAGCTCAGCACTTAGCTCCAACACATGTGCCAGTGGCAAGTAGCCGATATAGGTGTCATTCTCACTGCCCAGGTTTTATATATTAACAAAAAAACAACAAAAATAAATAAATAAATAAATAAAAATAAATAAATAAATAAAAAAGGGGGGGGATAGACTACAGTTTAACTAGTGTTAATAGTGTCTAAGGTACTCAGTATGAAGTGCTACATATATAAACAAACTGAAAAAGAGTATGTACAAGGAAGCTCAGCAAAAAAGCAACAAAAGCCATATTAATATGTGCCAAAGCCACTTAGCGTCAAAAACTGTATCCACAGGCAAGAAACATTTAGCTATAATATAGTACATAAATGTATAAATACAACATATTAACATACAGATATGTGATGAGGTTAAAAATGCTTTGACAATCCACTGAATGAGTTTTATGGAATTATTACTTCAGGTTCTGGATACGTTCAGCCATGCCAGCTACCCCGGCAATGATGTTTCTGTGAGAGATCATGACTCCTTTGGGAATGCCTGTGGAACCGCTAGTGTACATGATCACAGCAATATCTTTGGGAAGGGGCTGTCTCCGCTGCACTATCACTGGATCAAAGAAAATGAAGAAAGAGAAGGACAGAAATAAAGACAGAGAAATAAAAGGTGATCACAAGAATGAGATAATGGTTTACTATTGCTTAGTGTCATCACATTCCTTTCCACATCAACTGTCCAGAATAATGAAGTGGAACAACTTTCAAAAACAAAAAAAAGCCTTACTGCTCTCAGGTTTTGCTCCCAGATCTTGCACAGAGGACATGTTGTGGACCAGAATCCCTCTGGGTAGGCCAGGCCAGCTGGTGGGCTTATGGTCAACAATAATAATGTGCTGCAGCCTTGGGACCTCCAGCAGAATTTCCTGAGGTTATGGATAATATAGATGAGGCCATTTTGTCATATCACAATTTCATAAAGCAAAATGACTACAATATAGTATTACAGTTTTTATTTTATTATTTTTGGTACTGAAGTACCAGAAAAACTGGTACTGAAGCCTATGCTAATCACATAGCAATGTCACCTATGCATGTCATTGATTACATTTGCCAGCATGTATATAAAATGACGGACATCTATGGAAGCTACTAGAGCTGTTTCTGCCATGGGAATGTGAAGTTACTCCGATTTTGCCATTGTCAACCCGGTTTAATAGTTGGAGCCCATACTGCACTGTGTATTAGAGAACTGTACTCATTTTCACAGACTTGCTTCTTCATGCGTGTTTGAAATGGTATGTGCTAGATCAGCATGCCCCATTGTGGTTTACTCCTTACATAACCTAAGGAATATTCTGAATTCCATCAGTGCTGTAGCAAGTCAGGTGAAGAGCGCTGACCTTGAGGCGACTCTGTAGCAGGTCTTTACTGGTGATAATGTGTGTGACCTCTGTCTCATTGAGACCATGGGCTATTGCTGCGCCTCCCAGTGTAGAGTATAGCGTCACCACTGTTTGAAAACATGTGGGGTGGAGGGGGGAGTGAGAAAAAGATGAGAAAGCAGGAATTAATGAATCAAAAGAAGAAATGCATATTCTTATAGATCTTGGATTAAAATGAATCTTACCTCTATTTCAAAACATAGCTATATTAACTCTTTTACCAGAGGCTGACAATCAAGGCTTTTTTTTTGTTGTTGCAATTTTCATAAAATGCTGCTAGGTTTCGAATAATAAAATTTTATTGCGGCTGTTGTATAATGTGCTTTACTATTAAAAAAAGACCTCTAGTGTGAGCGGTCCATTGTGTCTCTTTACCAAGGTTATTGTGAAGGGGTGGGAATTGATAATTGATGCACACAGAAGCTCAACAGTGTCCTGACTAATGTTATAATAGACTTCTGGCGATTAAATAATTCATTTGTTTATACTGATGGAAAATATCAGATAAGCCAATTAACATTCTACCAGTAAAATAGAATGGTTAAGTAGACTATATCGTATACACCATATGTATGTGTGTGTACACTGTATTAAATTATGCACAGAACTTGGACAGCCTAAAAATCACCATGATGGATAGCTAAGTTTTTCCTTGCTGCTGTTGCCCCTGACTTACTGATCAGGCATACGTTTAGGGATAAAATCTTGGAAAACTGCTTTGGGACAATGTCCATTGTCAAAAGTGCTTTAGAAATAAAACAGAGTTGAAATACATATTCACTGCTTCCAAGAAGATATTTGGATATAGATAGCCTGAGAGTGCAACTTTTCAGCTCAGAATAGCAATGGAATGGCACACTGGAAGACGATACAGAGCGTTATTGATTTGATATGCTCCCATTTTTAACTTGGTTAACAAGAGCACACAATTGAGACTCTGCATTGATCTGTGAAAATCACTTGATTCATTTAGGAATGAATAAATGCCTGCACATTAAGCGGAGAGTGTGAGCTTATTATTCAGAGCACTCACATGGGAAGTTGTACATAAAACACGCCTGTGCTGCTATGATCCATTCGGCACGAGTTTCACAGAAGATAGCAATGTTACACTGAGGTTTCTGACCCAGGGCAGCCAGGCCACTTCCAAACCTCTGGGCCAACTGAAAGGTTTCCTCATATGACAGCCAGTTATAGTCACCCAATATCACCTACAGGGAGAGAGAGAGAAAAAAAAGAGACAATGATTTCACTATTTTATTTACAAAGACTTAGACTATGGATTATTCCCTGATTGCAATTTCTTATTTTAAAATATCACAATAACCAATTTCATCTTCCAGAACCATTTCAGCTTTAGGGAGAGTACAGGAGGGCATAATAATGTTATGGGCTTTACAGTCTGTGACAATAATGAAAAATTCAGCTGGATGGTGGATTTGTAGGGATTCTGCAGTAATACACAGAAAAAATGAACAGCACACAGGCCCCCAAAGAAAAGAACATTTAATCATTTTATTACTTTAAACATTAGATCACCACAAATATAATTTATAGATAAAGTATACATGACTGCTCTTATGAACACAGCCTACAATGTTATTCTAAAGGACTAAACAATTGTTTAAATGATAAAATACTTTGGAGAACAGAGCTGCCATAGATTTTAATTAGATTTTTAATTTTTATGTTGAGGCATCACACTGTTGCTCCAGGGAGTGCAGGCTTAGCAGACATCTACTAAAAGGGTCAAATGAATCAATTTCATTGATGTTGACAATGGATTTCACATTGGCCAGCACCAGAACACAGACAGGAGACCTTTTCATACCAGGCTGAATGGTCCATCTGTCAAAATTCTCAGTGCTAAAATCCTTGCCATTCAGTTTTCTTATTGTCCTTTAGTTGTGAAATAACTAGTGATAAGCAAAGTGCAAACAGAACTGAATTACTTATAATGTTTATCACACATTCCAACATGCTTAGAAAGTCACCAGGAGCACCAATCTAGAACTGTGATAGCGTTTTTTACCTTGAGGTGCCATTCACAAAGGAGTATTTGCCTTGGACATTATATAAGACAGCTTATAAGTGTAGTACAATGCTTTACATTGTTATGCACTTTCCAGCAAGGCAGATCATGCAGATCATCTGGTTCTCACATAAGATTGTGCTATGAACACTTCTTAAAAGCTCTGAGCTATTGAAAGACAAAGTCACATGAGCAAAGAACAAAAAAAAAAAATCCACACCACGGCTGGTGCCGTTTGGTAATTTAGCTGGACGTTTCAATCGGTATAAACAAGAGGGAGAGTTTTCCAAAACCGACACTTTCATGTAATAATCATGACCATATGTAGGCAGGACAGAATAGACTTTAAATAATTATAAATACAATTACATTGATTAATACATTATTATTATAAATGACTATAATTAAAGTAAATTATATTTACTACTATAAACTAAAAAGAATTTGAGCTTGAAACAATACAATTAGATTAGAATCACAACTGACTTGAGGTCACAGGTTTCACCAAGAAATGTGAAGGTTGCCAATCATCATCATTACACAGCTCAAAGGTTTACCTTGCACTGAACAACTTCACTGCAACGGATAAGTACGGAACATAACAAGAAACAAACAAGGACCCTGATAAGCTTCCATAAAGCATCTTAATGTCCATAAGCAAGGTTCTTTCTTGTTTTGACATCATTTACAGCCTTTCCCAGGAGTCCAATAAACAAAACTGCAAACTCAAGGCAGAAAAGCCATCACCCCAAGCCTCATCTCTTCTAATGCATGTAAAAATGGTGCGAGCCTGCATGCTCATCTTGTCTCACCTTCTTGAAGACCTTGCCACTGGGTTGGACTTCATCTTCCTCACTGAGCACCTCTCGTGTACCGAGACAGTCTCTCTGAGAAAAGCGTTTAGCTGCATACTCGAACACTTTATCCAGAGTTCCCATTCCATCATGGAGTGCTGAAACAAGCTGCTTCTGGCTGTTGATGGCCCGGTAAGGCCCTGCTGGGTTGCCGGTAACCTGGCAACAAACACGACAAAAACACAAAGTGACATCATGACAAAGCATATTTTCGACAGAAGCAAATGAAACATGCCAGTATGCAATGCACTACTAAAATTTATTACCTGTAAGCAATGAAAATAATTTAGTAATGGTGAAAAAGCTGTGGAAGGTTCTTTATCACCCATTAGTACAAATTCAAAATTTATAGCTCGACAGCAAACATAAACCAACAACTGGTACATGTATAGGACTGTAAACATATTGAAAAACACTTTCATTCATTGGTCAGAAAAATAGCAAGATAAAAACAGTTTAAAAGTCTGATCTCAGAATTCACTTGGGCAAAGGAAACACAGAGCCAAAGCTACCTAACTTATGAGATGATTACGTAAATAAGTAGTTTATGACATTTTGTTGCATCAAGCTTTCTGCTTTTGTTTGTTGGTCCAAATATCCAGAACACATAGCATTTATGCAGCACTACAGCTCTGTCTCTTGGCTCATTTTGCACATTGTGGTTCAGTTTAACCTGCACCTACAATCCAGAATACATGGCAAGTTTGGTTTAATTCCTGCATATACTGCACTAGAGTTTGCTTGGAACCAAAATGTGATCAAGATGATCCATGACCACTTATCTTGGCCAGCACATTGACAGCAATTCTCAAACAGACAAATCGACTACACAAAGGGTAGAAAACACACCAGGGTTTAATTCAAATAGGCTAAACATTTCATATAAAGCATGTTCAGCAAAAGCATGTATGACTGAACTTACTGAGCATGCTTTGATGCGTTTGGCGCGCGTCTGATTGGCCTGTGCTCCGGACAGGAAGTACCAGGGTATGAAGGTAATGAAGGAGTAAACCCAAACCACAGAGCGAAAGACCTGCAGGAAAAGTGGAGGCACATCCTCCTTCAGCTTCATCCTGATGGAGGTGTGAGGGAGATGAACAACGGAGGGTGGAAAGTGCGAGGGAGACTATGAGGCTGAATGTGTGGACCTTTTTTTGTGTGCTATGATATCAGGCCGCTTGTCCTTTACTCCTTTCGCTCCTGCTCTTCTACTCTTTGTTGCAAGCTACAATATTCGTCTCTTGCTTTTCCCCCTGGAAGGGAAGCCCACTCCTGTTGAGTTATTCAAGCTATAATATGGCTCCTCTTCTTTGACAAATGCACCAGCAGAAAGGACAACCTACTTCCTCTTCCCAAAGTGTCAGTTATTTCTTAGATGATGCGGGGAATCTTCTTGCAATCAAGGACCAGCTGTATTGAAAGAAAAGGCAATAAAGTTGTTTCACGAGGCTTTTAGTCACTTTAACAAGATCAGTTTAGGTAATCAAAAAAAATAAACAGAATGAGGAATGTGCAGGACTAAAAGAAGCACAGTTTACAGACTAGTTTAATTTATTCTTTAATTCTCTAGCAAAAATCAGGGACTATGTTTAATACTTTCACAAAGCTGTCAGGCACCTTTGCAGTGACGGCTAAAGTATAGAATTACATTATAGACCTTTGTGCAGCTATAGTGTCTATACAGTTGAGTGTTTGTGAACAAGGCTGTCTGTTTTTCATCACGGAGGCACAGAATCTTCCATCAACATACATGTGTGAGTTAGAGAGAGAGAGAGAGAGAGAGAGAGAGACTGATTCTCAGGCAACACCATGAGAGCAGAGAAGTAAAGGTGCAAGCCCTAAAAAGGGCCTAAACACAGATGTGCTACTTCTTCAAACAAAACATCGATAAAGTATGCAGTCTAGTCACTGTAGGAGGACTGTAATATAACAAAATGTTAAGAAAACAATTGTCTGTAACCCTAAATACACTAACAAAGCAGTGTGTACAGAAATCATGCAGAATCAAAACATATTCAAGACATTATCTCTGTATAACTGCAGCAAGTACACAAATACAAAACCAGGCAGATTTTGTCTTTCAAAATTTCCCACCTAATTATTGGACAGATCACTCCATCTTAAGAGCTTCTTAAGAAAAACACTTGAGTACTACTGAATGGCTATAGATGTGGAATGTTACATGCTGATGAGAACTTCACAGTTGGCTGGTACCTTGGAATATGCACCCTCTCCACCATAACCGTGATTGTGAATCAGCGAATAATAAAAGGAATAATTTAATTGACTCGGCTCTACTTATAGCAATAAGGATGACCTTGAGTTCTTACTTCACCAGTGCCACAAAATGCCTAGCTAATGGAAAAATACTCTTATCAAATGTCATATTTATACTCTGACAATGTAGATAGCAGCAAGCTAGAAGTACATGACCACAGAATATAGAATATTCAATATAGAGATCGAGAGTATGAACCTGTGCAGCTCCTCACTTCATTTTAATAGTATATGAAATACAGAAAGAATCACTTCTGCAGGTTGAGGTCTCCAGGAAGACGCAAACATCTTAATCAGAGCCCTTCAATGACCTTCAAGGTGCTTTTAATTTTTAATCTCAAGACAAAGGATGCTGCAGCCTCTTCCTGCATACACCTGCTCTCACTAAACAAATTCCCTATTCCTTACAGTTTCTTCTTTGCACATCACCGTTATCTCAGCTAGCAGTGTAAATGAAGAACAGATGTGTCCCCCTGTGGAAGGTGGCTTCATATGCACATTTAACAGATGAAAAACAGAGAAAATCTGCAGTCACCATAACCCCATTATCAAACGATATCCGCTCCTAGCAATACTCAAAGACATCTCAGCTGCACTGCATCAATATATAGACAAGAAGCAAGAGCAGGAAGTAGAACAAAGAAGGGGAAACAGCTTTCAATGGATAGTTCAAGCCAGCATTCATCACACTTTTTTTTTTTAAACTGTCATG
Organism: Leptodoras praelongus; assembly: GCA_028564905.1. Taxonomy (NCBI): domain Eukaryota; kingdom Metazoa; phylum Chordata; class Actinopteri; order Siluriformes; family Doradidae; genus Leptodoras; species Leptodoras praelongus. The sequence continues at coordinate 8,222,820 of JAOTRJ010000024.1, read as the reverse complement.
GAATAATTAGGGGCATTATTTAAACATACAATAATATTTTGGATATTTGATGCAGTCATAGAGACTTTCATTCTTGAATTTCCCAGAAACACACATAACAAGCAGGTTTAAGTTGACATTATAAATAAAAATTTCTGAGCTGTTTAAGTTTGGATTTAACCCAGTCAATTCAACTGCCAGTTAAATGGGCCAATAAAAATGATGACTGATAAAAGTAGGCTGATTTTGTTTTCTCACCACTATGGCTTTTTGAACAGAATGTTAAAGGACAGAACTATACAGACCCTGAACTACCCAAATATCTTCACATACTGCCTTTGTGTCTGCCTGTCTGACAAGCTTTAACGTCTACAAAACTTTTGTCAGTTAAGAACTGATTGCAGATTAAACTTGTTACTCGACCCACCCACACTGCCAAAACGCAAAGCAATTAGATTGGTAGCAGGCAACATTCCACAAAAGGCAGTTCTTAATGGGAAGCATCATGGTGTTTCAAGTCTAGCAAGATTGTCAGCCTTATAAAGCTGTGGTTATCGTACAAACCTGCAGAGTTAAAAAAAAATGCATCATAGGAGAGAGAAGACTATGCTGGTGCAAGATTTCGGGACATTCAGAATCCAGAGGGAGTTTATATATAAAGCAGGGCATAGCTGCAAAATCATAAATAGCTGTGGTTATTAATGCAGTATACCAACACAAATAGGTGTTTAGTGAGTTACTTCTACTACATTAGAGAATATGAAGAATTATTAGAAGGTTTCACTTCTGTCACTCAAGTCAGGTTTTGTATGGAACATCTGACCACACATTTAACAGTCTGTAACGTGTAACCAGCACAATATGTCCACACTGAACATCAAATTTTAAATTCAGCCCCCCTTTGTTGCACAGACTTCATGCAAGCCACTCGTATTCCTCTGCACCACGCTTGGCAAACCATGTACCTGTTCCTACTCCACTACATTTATTGACTGATTTAGCTAGTTACTTTCAAAATGAAGATTTTACACAATATCTTTTAAAATACATCAATCTTTAATCTTAAACAGCTGGTTTCCATCCTTTTTAGCTTGTGATGTCTTTGTGTCATCAGGTCACACTTCAGATGTCCAAGCTGTTAACAACTCCACCAAATAGTGATTTCTCCCACTAATCTTCTCACATGGGTTCTTTACAATAACTGTTTAAATGATCCAATATCTCAAAAATTAAAGATTAGAGAACACTAAAGAATTTTTCCAGAACTTTCCTTTGTCTTTTTTCCTCTCCGATTAATCATCTCATGACCCCACAGATTTATCAGGTGCCTCTGTACATAAAACCGTACATAGAGTTGTTCAGACTAGCCAGACCTCCAGCGGCTACAACAGTAACATGCTGCTTACACACTGATGCTTATTGGAGTATTAATAATCTACTCATGTCATATGTAATAATTTATCAGTCAGAGAGACCAAACGAGTACTTTTACTACAATACTTTACATATAAAATACAAAATGCATGTTGCCAGCACTGTATTTTTCATGCAAGACATTTAATTGTAATGGAGTATTTTTATATTGCCGTCATTGGTTATTTTACTTAAGTAAAGGCTCTAAATTTCCACCACTGCATCATTTTGGAACAGGTTTGGGCTGCTTAGTTTCAGTGAACAGAAAGCTTAAAGCTAAAGGATACAAAGACATTCTATAGAGAACTGCGTCCTTCCAAATCTGAGGTAACAGTCTGGGGAAGGCCCACACAAGACGGCGATAATCAAGTGTCTACATACGTTTGTCTTTGTGTTAAATTCCTTTCATTCCTCATTACTGTCTCAGCAAGTTTCCTCCCAAGTCCCAAAAAACATACCCTTCATTGTGAATGTGTGTGTGTGCATGCATAGCATCCTGCAATGGACATAGTGTCCCTGCCTCACATCCAGCTCCAAGGACAGGCTCAGATTCCACTGTGACCAGAATAAAGTGCTTACTGAAAATGAATGAATGAATTCTGAGCTGGTCCATCCTTAACTGTTTCCTGTCTATTTCCTGACTACTTATTTCTGATTCTGGCATGACTCTATTTTGTATACATGTAAGCAGTTTGCCATGGCCAAGAAATACATATACATTTATAGCAACGCATCTTGATATGCAAAGTACTGTAAAGACTCAAAAAAGATGCAAATTAGTCTACTTCATCAACACCCATCTAATTTAGGCATGTCTCACTATGAAAATCCAGAAGTGCCAAAATGTCTTAAAAGCAATCAAGTGCACGTGTAAAAATATCACGCATTTATACTGACATGCAGTTATACACTATATAGCTGAAAGTATTCGCTTATCTGCCATCACACACATATGAACTTGAGTGACATCCCAATCCGTATGGTTTAATATGATGTCAGCCCAACCTTTGCAGCTGTAACAGCTTCTAAAACTCATGGAAAGCCTTTCCAGAAGAGTTGGAGTGTGTTTATGGGAATTCTTGACCATTCTTCCAGAAGCACATTTGTGAGGTCAGACACTGATGTTGGATGAGAAGGCCTGGCTTGAAAACTCTGCTCTAATTCATCCCAAAGATGTTCTATTGGGTTGAGGTCAGGATTCAGGCCAGTCAATTTCTTCCAAAAATTGGCCAAAATCTCTGGGTATGCTGAAGCATTAAGAGTTCCTTTCACTGGAATTAAGGGGCTGAGCGCAACTCCTGAAAAACAACCCCACACCATAATCACCCTCCACCAAACTTTACACTTGGCAAAATGCAGTCAGGCACATACCATTCTCCTGGCAAGCATCAAATCCACACTCCTCCATCAGATTGCCAGATGGAGAAGTGTGATTCGTCACTCCAGAAAACACGTCTCCCCTACTCTACAGTCCAGGGGCGGTGTGCTTTATGCCACTGCATCCGAAATGTAAGGCTTGGACGCAGCTGCTCGGCCATGGAAACCCATTCCATGCAGCTCCATACACACTGTTCTTTAGCTAATCTGAAGGCCTCATGAAGTTTGGAGGTCTGTAGTGATTGACGAAGCTGGTGACCTCTTTGTACTATGTGCCTCGGCATCCACCGACACACTGTCATTTTATGTGGCCTACCACTTCGTGGCTGAGTTTCTGTCATTCCCAATCACTTCCACTTTGTTATGAGTGTTATAATACCACTGACAGTTGACTGTGAAATATTTAGTAAGGAGGAAATTTCACAACTGGACCTGTTGCACAGGTGGCATCCTATCACGGTACCATGCTGGAATTCACCAAGCTCCTGAGAGCGACCCATTCTTTCCCAAATGTGTGTAGAAGCAGTCTGCATGTCTAGGTGCTTGATTTTTATATACTTGTGGACATGGAAGTGATTGGAACACCTGAATTCAATGATTTGGATGGCTGAGTGAATACCTTTGGCAATATAGTGTATTTATATACCAGTTTAGTGATTGGCTGTAAGATGTTAAGGCGCCTGCAGACCTTTTTTGCCGTCTGCGATGTAAAAATAATAAGCTTGTGAACACGTGATATTTTTTGCACGTGCAGGTGATTGCTTGGCACTTCTGGCATTCAACAGGTGACAGAAACCGCGGGGTGGTGAAACCTATCTACTGAATTCTTATTGAAAATTTAATTGGTACAGATTAGCAAGGTAGCCTGTTATTTGAAGGCTATGCGCACTTTCCTGCCCTTTAGAAAGAGTATTATGGCCACAGTTATCAGCTGCTTGTTAGGATGAGTAGCTAATATTACCGCCCAAATGGAATTCTGAGCGCGTGTGCCATGGATGCTAACACAGTCCCGCGTGTATGATGGTTCACACTGTACTCGGCTCCAATCGTAAGAACCCACTGCCCTGTAGAGTGTATTTTGCCATACTAATCCTGCTCTCTTCTATTTAAAATGAGAGAATCCCGATGTAGCTTTCACAAGTTAATTAGCGATGAGAGTGTAGCAGATAGACTGGTTATAATGGCCAGCTAGTGTGGTAATGAGGCGAACTGAAATATCACATAGACATACCAAACATTCCAGCTGGCACTGATTGAGATCTTGTGAAAAATCTTTGAGATCGCAATCGGCATTGCATGCAGCTGAATGAACAGACCCCAAGACAACAAATCCCGCTGCGATGCGACACCATCGCGTAACTACATCTGCCCAGCTGCTGAAAGACAATGGAAAATCTCACCTTATTCCTCAGATTACGGTATCCCCGTGTGAGAAAACGAAAGACACAAAACCAAAATTACCGCCCGGTTACCGGGTACTTTGTAAGAAAACCATTACGCAAAAGAGAGTAACAAGCGGCCGTACGACATCAACGCTACAGTTATCTGACGCTTTTCAATTTATGTCGCCGGTGCGGCCCTCATTATGAGGCCGGAAGTCCTGCCAGCGTTGTCAACAAGACGAGGCCATTTCTCGAATCTGATTGGCTCTCTTGAGGTGGCGCGTGATGAACACTGCTCTGACGTCAAGAGGGGTTACCTCCGTTCAATTTTGTTCGGGTGACTTGGGTCGGTTAAAGCCCCAAAAATATACTCAAGAGATTTCTGTCCAAAGTCCAGTATTTCTAAATTAGTACTCTCCAGCTGTAAGAAGTAAACAACACGTTAATACCATCTTGTTTCGTTATTACTCATTTTAGGTTAATGCTCTATTAAGCATTAACAAATAGCACGGAAATCGTGTTTTAGCTAATCACTAATTCCTTTTATAAATCCTTATATTTATCCAGGTTTTGCATAATTACACAATATTCAATTTAAAATATATGGATGTTATAATACACCCTCCTTTATATATAGGGTGAAGTGCTCTGTTTGAACAACGCGCCGCTGGTGTAGTGGTATCATGCAAGATTCCCATTCTTGCGACCCGGGTTCGATTCCCGGGCGGCGCACGGAGCTTTTTCTTTCCTTTCGTATAATTAAACTGAAACATTTTGTAAAGAGCTGCAACTTAACTAAAATTGTACTCTTATGAGTTATGTCATTGAAACATCACAGATTTAAAGTGTGCAAGCAGTTTATCACAGCAAAGTACCAGCTTGTACAAATTTAAGATGCTGTTTTTTTGCACTTTTTATTAGTAACTGCTCTTTATTATCTTTGATACGTGTTTTTTTACCCAAAAACAAGCTGGAAAATGGACTCGTCTGACCACAGAACTTGTTTCTACTGTATTTAGGGATCTCAGATGACTTTGGGCCCATAGAACTTTCAACTCCCACTTCACATAACACAGTTTCAGGTTGCATGTCCTGATGCAGTGGACTGTATTAATTGACAATGATATTTTTTCAATAAATGATTTTGCACTGAGATGTCCCCTGACTCTCTGAAACGTTTCATGATATTATGAACTGTAGATAGTGAAGGCCTAAATTCTTTGCTGTCTTGCACTGAAAAACTTTGACATTTCTTTGGTTTGGCACAGAATGGTGAACCATGACCCATCCTTGCTTACAAAGTCTAAGCCTTACGTGGATGCGACTTTTCTACTCAATCTTGATGACCTCACCTGTTACCAGTTAAACTGCTAATTGTAGAACACTCTAGAACAGTGTTACTTGTATTATTTTTCTTATTTTGCCTCTGTCACAACTTTATTGTGTGTTGCAGGCATGACATTATAATGTTTTTTATATTTACAAAATACAATTAGGCTTGTCATTGAAAACAGTCAGTCAGTCAGTCATTTTCTGTACCGCTTATTCCCAGTTACGGGGTCACGGGGGAGCCGGTGCCCAGCCGGCA
>JAOTRJ010000024.1:8193186-8211186 GCA_028564905.1 Leptodoras praelongus | reverse complement strand
ATATTTGCAAAAAACAATAAAGTTTATCTGTTTGAACATTAAATATCTTGTCTTTGTAGTGTATTCAATTGAATATATGTTGAAAAGGATTTGTAAATCATTGTATTCTGTTTTTATTTATGTTCTATACAATGTCCCAACTTCATTGGAATTGGGTTGTGTGTATATAATATATATGTTTCAGATCATCAAACTAATTTTAAAATAAGATAAAGACAGCATAAGTAAACACAAAATGCAGTTTTTAAATGATCATAAAATTTTGTGAAGATAAAGATTTATTCAAAATCTATATCAAACAGTAATTGCCAGTAAACCTAGTAACTGGTTGTGTCACCCTTTGCAATCAAATGCTTATAATAACTTGTGTGAGTCTTTTACATTGCTGTGGAGCAATTTTTGCAGATTGTTATTTGCAGAATTGTTTTAATTTCTCTACACTGGAGGGTTTTTGAGTATGACGTCCTGGTTTAAGTTCTTGCCTTAATGGGAATCTCAATGAGATTCAAGTCAGGACGTTGTCAGCCACTCTAAAACCTTATTTTTTTTCCTTTAGTGTGATTCAGAGGTGAACTTGCTTGTGTACTTTGGAACATTGTCCTGGGCTTTAGTTCACAAACTGACAAGTGGACATTCTCCTTCAGGATTTTCTGATAGAGAGCAGAATTCAACAAGTTCTTCAGCAGAGCAGCCTGAGACCATCACACTACCACCACTATAGGTATGGTCGTCTTATTGTAGAATGTAGTGCTAATTTACACCCAATGTAACAGGACCCATGTCTTTCAAACAGTTCCTTTGACTCACCTGTCCACAGAATATTATCTCCAAAGTACTGTGGGAAGATGTTTTCTGGCAAATGTGAGATGAACCTTTGTGTTCTTTTTGGTCTGCCAAATGCCATAAATGTAAATGTAACTACACCATGAATGCCATTTTGCTCCATGTCTTTCTTGTTGTATAATAGTGTATATTGACTGTAACTGTCTAAGTGAAACCTACAGGTCTTTATACATTTATCTGGGTTTGTCTGTCAATGTGTTCTGTGTGAACTTTTGGTAGGCTGGCCGGCTGCTTTGGAAGGTTCACCATTGTTCCAAGTTGTCTCCATTTGTGGATAATGGCTTTTACTGTGGGTCACTGGAATCCCAGAGCCTTAGCATAGGCTATGTAACCCTTTCCAGGCTGGTAGATTTCAATAACATTGTTTAACATCTGTATTAAATATCTTTAGAATGGATCATCATGTGTTGCTTATTGAGACCTTCTAGGCTGCTTCACATTGCCAGTCAGGTTCTTTAAGTGATGTTTAAATTCAACAGGTCAGGCAGGAATCATACCATTATAATGTGTTGATAGTGTGTGGACAAAGGTATGGATACAAATGAAAATGCTATAGCCTTTGCAACAATCTTTACAACTCTTTACATAAAACTGTATTTTTACACACTTTATTTTGTCTTCTTACTCTGTCAGCACAATTTGTATGTATCTGTATGACATAAATAGAATTTGATTCTGAGGAAAAACACAAATAATGTAATTTCATAATGTAAATAAATTATTATTATTGTTCCCCTAGACTAGTTTATTCCCATTAGCAAAACTTTAAGAAAGTTTTAAGTTTAAGAATTTTAAGTTTATACCCCTACACACAGTCACACATAACTGTAATACAAACAAGGATCAATAATGTCTGTTAAATATTAAATTCATTGAGGGATGAGGTTATGACCTTTGCCTGATACAGTGTGAAAGGTGTTACTCTGTCTTCATTACAACCATCATTACAGATTCCAGTACACATTTACAGCCCATTCAAACAATGAAAACAATTTATGGCCCAATATAACTGGTAGGAATAAAGGCGTCTCACTCCACTCAACCCCCTGTGAACTAAGTCAGAGTTCAGATCCAATTAAAGGGGTCAGTTGTGAGCACATCCTGCTGTTGGAAGAAGGACACACGCTGGAATAGGGCTAGAGCAGAAGGGAGAGTTGAATGAAGAAGAAGAGAAGATCCTTGCCTGAGGCTGTGTTCCTCATTTAAGAAGCATGAAATGAATTAAAAAAAAATTCATTGAATTATTTCATTAAATAATTTAAAGACGTAGTGCCTTCTAACTGTTTCTAACAGCAGTGATTAGGCAAAAACATGAGAAACACAGAAATTCTTAGTTTTTAAGAGTTTACTTCTAAATTTTATATACATTTAAGAAAGTATTCAGTGTACTTTTCCATTGTACATACCTATGCCAGTTAGAACACAGACTTTCCACTTTTAGGTCCTTGAATTCTGTTAGGTTTTATTCATCATCATGAATGATGATGTGCTACAGAGCCTATATAATTTATATTGAATAAAATTTAATTGAAAAGCATTTACTCTATTGGCCCTATAAAAGCTTTATGAAATTTGGACATTTATATAAAGTTTATCAGTAGGGAACTGTATAATCACCTCAAATTACTTTAACCTAATATTTCTGATCAATGAACATGAATGGACAAGGAAATGCAAAGGATGTAAAATTAACCTTTTGTCTGGCGAATCCTCTGTTGTGTTGTGTCTTCCCTCTGTGGCAGGATGTGTGTGTATCCTTTGCCTCCAAAGGCCATGTCAGATCAAAGAGCAGGTTACGTGGTCAGTATGTCAGGCAAAGGTAAAGTGGGGTAAATGGTTCAGCCTGGCCATTACTGCCTGCAGCTTCTTCACATAACCTAGTGCTTTACCTCCAGAGGAACTGATATCTTACAGATTTTTTACATTTATATGATTTAGTCAGATTATTTTACAGATTTTTTTCCTTTTCTCCAAAGGTTTTGCATTTTGTGTATATTATTCTAAACTTATCCTTCTATATATGAAATATTTGTTATTTTTTATTGATATGGATTGGTAAGTGGAAAGTATTTAATGTATTTATGCTTTAAATAAGAATCAAACATTTTACATTTTCTAACTTTTTCAAATAGTCAGTTTTTTTTCTATTTGAGCAGAATTGATTCCTATTGGGCAGTTGCTGATTAAGAGTTATAGGAAGAGTTATGGCAGTTATAGGAACTATTGAATTAAAATGAGGCCTATTGTTAAAGTATTAATTTTGTTTCATATTTTTAGAATATTATTTGCACAATATTGTTAGTTTTTGTTGTATTGAATGCTCTATATAAATGATCTTGTATAAAACTGATGACATGTAAGCAGTTCTCCATGCTCAACTGAAAGGCGATGTGAAGCCTGAAGGCGTGAACAAGCTGCACTTATTAGAATACAGGAGCTGTCCGTCACTTGTGGTGCTGAAGTTTCAAGCGCACGATATGAAGAAGTAATTAATGACAACTCTTCACAGACATCTTATAAAGGGCTTGACGGCATGCACCTGATGGCGTGTATATATATATGTGTGTGTGTGTGTGAGAGAGAGAGAATATAACTGTGTGTGTATATATATATGCACAGTTATAAACAAACGATGAAACAAAACGATAAAGTGAACATTTACTGCTGAAAAAGAAATTGTTAGACTATAGGCTATCGTTGATGCAAAAACATGCCATTTAAACCACAAATCTTAGGGAGTAAAATATAGGACGTTAATGTAGGAAAAGTCAAGACATGATTAGATGCAGCATTTTATGTTTGACAGAACGTTATAACTGCACATGGTAAGTTACGTTTAAGATAAAGGCTACATTAAAACGTTTTAAACAGTATAATTATGAAGTATTAAGACTTTTGAATCAACACTTCGTAATTTCATTCTTGATGTAGTCTCCAAATAGGCTTAATATGGTTTGGAATAGAGGACGTACCCTCCAACGTTTTGAGTATCAAGAGAAAACATGGCCGTGACGGAGTCAGTATGGGAGTCAGTGTGGTCAGTTAGACTTCTGTAAACACTGCAGGTGTTACATTAATATGAGGAGAGTTGTTGTTTATGTCGCTCCTCTTTCGTCGCGTATTTTTGCAGGAATAAACTTTGTATGCACTTCATATCTTCTGTAGGGCTGTCCGTATGTTCTTGTCTATGTGTTGCTCATATTCATTCTTTTTACCCTCAACAATTTCCCTCCACCGCTGGCTCCAATTTAACTCCCTGTTGCAAGTCTGTTAGTCTAAGTCTTGCATTTAAAGCTAATACACCCGAGCCTTTTTTGTAAGCACTGACCATAGAAGAAATGCACAGCAAAATAAATGTATTCATTTAACATATTAATGTCATAAACCATGTGAGGTATTTAAAATAATCTAAATGATCTAAAATAAATAATTCTGTACGTCAGAACCGTGCCAGAGTGCAACATGCAACTCTTAATTTCGTCTGTTTTCAATTAGATAGATAGATATATAGATATATAGATAGATAGATAGATAGATAGATAGATAGATGTGAATTTAGGGATTTTTTTCTATGCATTTCGGTGGGTTGTGGGTTAGGATACCCATAACCCACAGAATAAGGTTATATATATCATCCTGGCAGTATGAATACAGGCTTGTCTGTGGTCAGCGAATATGTGGAATCTAAGAGAATATTTTCGTGTGGAGTTTGCTTTGGAAAGGAGGAATATTTATTCAGCCCCCGTACGCGCCCTCTACTGGTCGTAATAGAAATACTTACATTCAATGATTAGACGTTAGACGCAAATACTTTAAAATGCTTTAGTGGAAGGCGAAAACTTAACGTAGAAACTATTTATTCGCCAAGCCAAGGGTATATGAATTCTGACTTGGCAAATCAGTGCAAGAATGTTGCATCATGCATTTATAAGATGGGCTTATCAAAACATTAGCCTAAATCACTTTCGCAACATTGCAAATATACAAGTACAAGCCAGCACGAACGTTCAAACCAACTCATATGAAGTTATTAATGGTTATGGTTAAGCAACGGTTAAGCACACTTGCAGTGTCTAAGCTCACCGTGTCTCTGATGTTGGCCGCCTGTTGAGCGGCTCTCTGCTGGACGCCGCGCTCACCTGACCATTTCTCCAGCAGCGCACTAACGCCATGGAGGTTCACCACGGGGGCAATAAACTCACCCTATCCTGCAAAGCCACATCCCCATGGCCCCGGGCACAAACCATACAACCGCTTTAGTCTTCACCTCCAGAAAGGCCTTTTCTGTTTCTCACCCACCCTCCCTCTCTCAATTTCCTTTGAATGCCAGTGTCAGTGGGTTATGTAGCCCAGAAACACTGGAGCTGCGTTCTTAAGTAGCATGTAATTAAAACCGCCAAGCGCACAGTTTGCAATGCGTTTTAGAGAATAGTTACACACGAACACACTGCTAATTGCTATAATTGGAAAAGGGTGCAAACTGACTGATTCGAGTGCATGTGTAAAAAACCAAAAGAAGTTGCCTAAATGCTAGGTTTACATGTTTTGGGGGAGTGAGGGAACGCGGGGCAGGCAGCCAGTGTGTACTTCTGGCCACTTCTTCTGCATTCAAGGTACATTCTTCTGATTCGCCCGTGATCTCAACAAATCAGTGTCATAAATGGTTTTCAGGGAATATAAGTAATTTTTCATCACAGGTTAATTTTGGTTACTGAGCTGTGAGTATAAAATACAGAATCTAACCCTATTAGGCTACTTTAATCAGCATCTTGTAGCAGTGTTTTGAAACATGTCCATCTCACAGCAAGTGTTAGATAGGCTTTATTACAACCCTCATACTGCGGGGTTAGTTGTTAAGCATCTTTACAACTAAGCTGCCTTTTATAATATATAAGTTAATTCTTTCTCATATAAAATAAAAAGAACAATTCACAAAGGTTTTATTCACAGACTGTATTCACAGTGAGTAAGAAAAACACTGTGTTTGATGAAGATATTGCTTACTCTGTGTCTGGGGAGTAAGTGTGTGTTCTGAAACTGTGCACTAAATGCTATAAACACTATTCTGATCATGTTCGTGATGAACAGTCGAACTTTGTTGACCTGTTGATTTAGTTGTACAGGCAATTTTTGCCAGTGCACAGGTTGCACAGTTAAATTTTTTTGACAAACTGTGTCATGTCAGTATTCATATATAAATTCATATATATTTCGACGTGTCTAGTATCTATCAACCGAATGGTCTGTCTGTCATATAATTAAGTTTGGTAAGAACATTTCTTTTAATCAACATACAAGTTATTGAACTTTATAAGCAGTAATTAATCAGGCCTTTCTAGCAAGTTATATTGTATATCCAGTCACTTTCGATGATACTGTAAATGAACAGCAGGTGCTAGAAACAAAGCTGTAGTGTTCATGTGTAGCAGAGACGTACAGTGTATGCTGATTGTAAAACAAGACAACATATGTTTTGACTTAAAATTTTAAGCGAAAACAATTTTTTTTAGATTGTGACCCACTCTCATACAAATATGAAATGACACAAAAACAAACTCCAGTAGGTAAAAAGTTTTACTCGAGAAAAGCTTCAGCATTCTTGTTTACTTAAAAAATAAAAATATAAAAACGAAAAGAAAATCAATATCACATCACAAAACAAATTTCATATTCGTCTCACTGTAACAAGTGTATTGTAGCATTGTAAGAATAACAAGTGTCACCACAATAGTATCCGTAAAGCAGCTGATAAATCCATTAAATATTCAACATTTTTGTTACTGATTGATTAAGAAAATAAGATTTTACATTTGCAGTTATTTTCAAATGAGCCGTACCTTTGCAGGTTTTAGCCGTAAATGTAAAGAAGTTCCCGATCAGGTCAACGGGCTTGCAGCTTCAGTAATGTGTAGCCTAACCATACCTACAGATCGCAATCTGTTTTGGTGCCTTTGCACTGAAGAGTTGAACTCTACCAGCTTGAATTTAATAAATGTCCTTCCAGAAAAAATAGGGTTTGGTTGAGAATCAAATTGAACTAGGCAGGTTTGCCTTTTTTCTTCAACGTGACATTTGCCTCTTTATTTATGATGTTTTTCCTCCCACTGACGGAGAAAATTTCTGACTTGGATTTTTCACTCTAGAATTGATTTGACATGGATATCCAATATCCCTTTAAGCATAATCAAACGGACTCTCTGGCCATATCTCCCCCCACAGTTTCTGACGGAATTAAGTTACAGATCTAGTCCGCTGTGCTTCATTATCACGGCTTATTTAAGAGTTGAACATATCATAACAGAGTTTATTAACCATTGTAAGAACACTGTAGTAAACAGAAAGTCATATAAATCAGAAGAGGGTACCGTAAACACTAGCCTGTTGAAAAAAAAAACCCGGCATCCTACTTATTAAAGCCTTCTTAATAACATAATTGAACACAAGCATATTTACATAATTATATGTAGGGCCATAACCTGTAACTATGTAGAAAAAACATTTTGTAGAGCAGAGTGTTTAAAAAACAAACAAACAAATAAGCTCGAGGAAAGTATGGGCTAAAGTCTGCCACTTACATTACAGAAGGTTTCTTGGAATATTCATTGAGCTGGTTTATTATTTGCAAAACCCCTGCCAAATAACGATTCATTGTTTTATTGATCATAATTTAGCTACAAATTCTATCAATCTAAGACGTTGTGCTCAGATATAAGTATAAGTAATATGCAAGTGATAAATCGATAGCAGGCTGGTGTTCAATTAGGTATTTACGGGGCATATATGTGGCATACTTATGATCATACAGGTTGGCAGGTCGATAGGCTGTTCGCATATCTGGACAGTAAACCTGTCCAGTGAGTTGACAGAGGTCCAGTGTAACAAGAAAATCAGAAAGGTCACGGATGTTCCTTATATTGAATTAGTGTGGCATGGCGAGGTGTCCTCCGAAGTGCTTCCCCTGTGAAGTTTTTTTTAGAATAAGAACAAGTTGCGTGTTAGCACGTGAATGGCCTCCCGTGTTCCGGCCGCCCTTCCCTCCCGCGCGCCTTTGTCCCCTCAGTGCTGAGCTAACACAACATTTGAAGTTGCTTTTCATGCTCACAAAGACCGAGAGATGTTAATGTAGGCAATAACTGCTTAATGGAGACCTTATTTCCATCGCTCACTTTTGTTCCGTTTACTTTCAGTGATCTGTTCTGAGAGACTTTAGAAGCCATTCAACTAAACTTCATGTAAACAAATGTAAACAGACAAGCTGCTACTGACAACAAAAACAACAACAGAAATAATAATAACCATAACAGCAAAAACAACAATAGAAATTATTATTCTAATGTTTATTATTATTGTTGTTGTTATTAGTAGTAGTAATAATAATAATAATAATAATAATAATAATAATAATACATACATACTTACGTCAATCCATACGTAAATACGTCGTGGACAACTTTAATATAATTTATAATAGGCTGATTTATAAGGTTTCCAACAAAAAGTTTTTAAAGGTAGATTTTTTATTAGTGCATTATTTAAATTGGTCTTTTCAAGCTTTTTATATTTCAGCTACCCTGCACCATGACTTATAATGCGTCTTGTGAACCATAAATAATATATTCTAGAGTTTTTAGGCCCTGAAATGTATTTAAAATATTGCATGTATGCATGAGTTTTTCATAGCGATGCGACAGGTGGACGGATGAAGACCTGTTCCCAAAGTACGAGTTAAAGGCCATGTCTCTAGCGCTTTTTGCAGTTGATCCAGTTTTGCAGCTTTGTGCACTTTAGCCGCATCTCTCGACGAATCCCGTGCAAATTTGACTCATAATTCAGTGAGACTCTCAGACCCCGAGAGACCAGGGGGTTAGTTATTTAACTGTCGACATGTCTCTGTGCAGATTATTACCGACGACAGCTGACGTATTTGTCACATTAGTCCCATAAGTGGATAGGACAAAAAATAAATTGGGAGCGATTATCGCAAGACAAATGTAACCGACCGTCATTAAGAAGTGGGGTTATCTTTAAACAAATGCAGGCATGGCCAGGAAGTATTAGCACTGAATTTACATTCTGCTGTGACTTGGAGATGAAACACATTTACACACTGCAGAAAAAATGTGTACAGTAGCCCGGAGTGCTAAGTTGACTTAATGTTGTGCTCCTGTTGTCTGTGATGAAGAAAGAAAAGACGAAGCATTGTTTTAGTTGATAGCAGTCTTCCAGTCCAGTGACCGATCGGGAAGATTTCAATGGACAGGAAAGGATTTGACTGACGTGAGGATCGCAATGAATCCTCCCCAAAAGAAAATCAGAGATTGCCCCTAATTGTAACTCACATAGAAACAGTCAATTTCCACAGAAACACGTACACGCAGAGGAAAGTAAGATGTGATAGCAGAGAAGCAGTGAAAGACTTAGAATAACGTGCATAGGTCTACTGAATGTCACGAAGGTCTAAATAAATGCTCTTCACAATTGCATCCCTTTCTTACAGACAGTTTTAGTGCCCTAGCGGCGTCATACCCTGCTGGGAGCCTCGCGTTGTGCTCCTTTCACCAGAGCTGTATTACGATAGTACTCTTTAAAGACGTCAATAACTACACTACAAGTGAAATATCACTGTTCTTTGGATCTTATGCATATGAACTTTAATATTGCTCAGCATAACTCGTTGGCTTAGTTCACATGTTTTTAATAACCAGGGCAATTGCAGATCTTATGGGATTAAAATAACGCACAGAATTTCCCTCACCATCTATTCCACGAGTACCTTTCCGAATTTATCGTAGATGTTTTTATCAGTGTCACATCGCCTTGAACCCTCGAGGGCACGGCACGAGAAAACTTTGCATATTTGGACCAATCAGAGAACGCTGTCGGGTCTCAGGACCCTCCCTCTCTCAGCCAATCACAGGCCGCGGTGCGTTGTAGGGACACAACTCTTCAACTGATAAAATGTTTCGCTATCGAGCGCCGACTCCATCCACACAACAAGTGCGTCCAAACGGCTGCGGAAAGCAGTGCTGACTTCTGAATTTTATTTCAGGAATAACATCGTTTCATCTAGTCTGGATAACACTCGCTAACTTCGATGGACTTTTCTGAGTGATTTTTTCCCCTCTATGCTGATTTTCTGAGGACGAATTACAGTGACATCTCTTCGGCCTAAGAGATAACGGCACCACCGACACCTGATTTTAAATATATTCCGACTGGATCTCTAAATCCACCGTTAACTCAACCATTAAGTTGCGTCGTTGCTGTTCCTTAGGAATTCGGGACATGGCCGCCTTAGCAGGGGGCATTCCCAGGATGGTGCGCCCCACGCCACCCCAAAACTACCCGAGAGGGGGCTATTCGCTCGAAGGTAGGTCAATAGCATCACTTGCTGAAATTCAATAGTTGTAACTTTTAGATGTTTTATCGAAATAATTGTTCCTATTAATTGTTAATGCATTAGGCGTTGAGTGGATTTACATAAACTGTCGTTTATTTGGGGGTAAATGTAAGCCAGAAGTTTCGTTTATTTATATAAACTTTATTATATAAACATTCAGCAAATCCTGACAGTGCCTGTGCAGTTCTTTTGTGAAATGTTTTTTTTCAGCAGTTTTGCAGCAGATTTCATTTTGTGATAAAGTTTTTAATTTTTTTGGGACAGCAACATGATTTTTAAATAACGCACAGAATTTCCCTCACATTTTATTCCACGAGAATATGATTATTATTATTATTATTATTATTATTATTATTATTATTATTATTATTATTATTATTGGGCTGTACTACATCTGGGCTATGACATTTATGCAGCATTATAGTGTATTATAAATGGTAAAAACTACAATTATAATCCTGTAATAACAGTAATAATGCTGTAATATTTCTTGCAGTTTCCACACCTTTAGGCCAGGGCCGAGTAAACCAGCTCGGCGGGGTGTTCATTAACGGACGTCCGTTGCCGAACCACATTCGCCATAAGATCGTAGAAATGGCGCATCACGGGATCCGACCATGCGTCATCTCCCGCCAGCTGCGGGTCTCCCACGGCTGCGTGTCCAAAATTCTGTGCAGGTACCAGGAAACGGGATCCATCCGGCCTGGCGCTATCGGAGGTAGCAAGCCGAAGGTACAACATCTGTGACAGATGTTCTGGAATGATATTCAGAAATAAAACTTCAAGATATATTTGTTGTAATATTAAACAAAGTTGCGGCTCCCTGTAAAGTTCGTCGCTTGTGGTAACGTGTCATCCACAATGTCATCACCTCTACACAAGAGGACCATTCCATAATATCCAAAACACATAATGTCCAAGACACTTACACTGCACCAGAAATGTTTCATTTCTTACAGACTGAATATCAGTGCAACTACATTTTTATGCATTCGTTTAGACTATCCAAATTTTAAACATAGTATAGCCTTTTATCTCAATTAATATTACTTTGGGGGACTTACGGCCACCAAGATTAATCGAGTAAGAATAAAAAAAAAACAAAAAAACATGCTGTTGAAAAATATAAGGCTAAATATTATTTAAGAGAAAAAAGCTAACTTCTGGAAAGAATGCGAATTTTCCAATTCATTGCATGACTGTAGTTTATTTTTCAGCTCAGTTTTTTGACAGTGATAGTGATTCGCTGTGTAAAATTTTATCACTTAAAGCAGAATACCAGTCCCGACGTGGATAAGAAAATCGAGGAATACAAGAGAGAGAACCCGGGAATGTTCAGTTGGGAGATCCGAGACAAACTGCTGAAAGACGGCATCTGTGACAGAAACAACGTGCCTTCAGGTACTCCGTCCATAATTAATTGTCTTTTTATTAATTTTTAGGTCTTATACATCGATTTGCTTGAGGTAAATAATAGCTTCCGCAACAATGATAATAACAAGATAATAGTACTTAGTAATAGTAGTAGAGCATAATAGTAGTTATTAGAAAATAGATATCGACAGCGTTAAAGGAAATTATTTTTATTAGATAATCAATTTTTATTTTTTTTATTACTGTAGATATTTCTATAACCATGTTGATTGTAACTGTTATAATCTGTTGCTCTGCAGTCAGTTCGATCAGTCGCATACTGCGCTGTAAGTTTGGGGGAAATGGGGAGGATGAGGAGGACGATGATGAAGTTGAAAAGAGGGAGCTTGAGGAAAACGAAAGACGTGCTAAACACAGCATCGATGGCATTCTGGGAGACCGATGTAAGTTTTTTATTTATTTTTATTTCTACTTTTTGATGCATGTGCAAAGTTTTGCTGCTATAAATGGGGGTATAATAGTAATACCAATGTAGCACGCTAGCAGTATAACTTTATTATTCTTATCCGTATTATTATTATTATTATTATTATTATTATTATAGTACTACTACTACTAGTAGTAGTAGTGGTAGTACTATTATTAGTATTAGTGAAAATAGTAGAGGACCTAATAGGCCTAATGCAAAAACTTTCTCTGTAACGATTATTATTAACCTGTTATTACTGTTATGTAGCTGTTACTGTTATGTTTTATAGATTATGCATTAAAGATGATTAAAGATTATAGCTGCATTATATATGTAGATTATATATAGACATACCTGCATAACAACAGCAGGAACAACATCAATAATAATAATAATAATAATAATAATACGCGTCAATATTGATATCAGTACTAGTACGGTCAGTAAAAATCGACTTGAAGTTATTATTATTATTATTATTATTATTATGTAATGGTTACCGTGTGTTACAGTGTACACTGTGAAATTATTAGTTCAACAGATGTGTTGAATGAGCACTGAGGTGATAAACCGTTCAAATGACCTCTCGCTAGATTTAAAGAAACAGATGTGTAACAATTATGAAGAAAGTTCCATGTTAAGGTAACGGGCCAGGAAGCAAACTGTGCAGGAATCAGTTAATCAAACATTTGTCCAAGAGCTGGGCGCTGAAAGGCGGCTCCGCGGTGCACAATCGGACACTTGAGGATGAACTTGGGGAGACAAAAGCGCGCGAGTCCATGAGCCTCACGCTCCGCTTTCTCGTACACAAAAGCGTTTTTTGTGCGCACAAAGGGCACTGAGCTTTATTAAAAAATGCAGAGAAAGGCAGTAAAAATGGCCTAACAAAAAGAAGCTGAGAAGACATTACAGACGGCCAATGAGAGATGAATTATTCAAGAAAGGGCTTTAATGGAGAGAGTTTTCGCAAAGCGCACGCCGAGGACGAAAACGCCCGTTTCGTTTACGAAATATCTCCATGGAAACTTTTCAGCAAAACAATTCACAATTCAGTGATGAAGTGAGCAACAATAACGTTAGCAGTAAAACTGAAACAAACAAACAAACAAAAAAAGGAACTAAACTCGTCCTAACACTTGTTGATAGCAGTCCTGTTAGAGCGGCAGATTTGTATCGGTTTATGATCATAAAACTACAGCCATATTACATACGAGTAAAGTAAGTGCTTTTCCCACATTTATTTGTATTCTTATTAAATATACGCTGTAAATAAATGAAATGGTTGTCTAGACTACAGATCATTTAGGCTTTCCACGTGTTACTATTTAGTGGCGTCAAAAGTTTTTTGAGGCTGAGGCCTGTCATGGATTTTACACATTATGCTTAGTTAATAACACCGGATATTAATCCCAAATTCTCTTAGATGTAACGTGTAACTTCCTCACAGCCAGCGGTAATACTTTTCACTGGGAAAAAAAAATCTCCCTGTTTAATCTTGGAACCAGAACCAGGTTTTTCTAACCTCCAATTCTTCAGTTTCTCGTGTAGACGACTGTGTCCTCGGCTTCGGGTCTACATTAGACCCTGGTGATTAGGTGGGATCGAATCATGTTTACGAAGGCACCACGTTGTGCTCCATGATCGCCAATAAAACCCCTGCCTCTTGATTAAATCGAGCCTCTTTAATCGTCTCCACAGTCAAAGCCCCACCCTTTCGTCTCCGCCCCTGGCGCGCGCTCGCTCGCTTTTACATCACGCGCGGGAATCATTTCCTTATTATTTCAGCAAGGTACTCTGGAAACTTTATTGTAGATTCAGAATTGATAAGAATCTTTGAATGAGCTGGACAAAGAACAGAGCTTATTAGTACAGTTAAACAAGATTAGATGTAAAGGCCAAACACATTTTCACACAGAATGATGCAGATTAACATACAATAATGTTAGTTCTCAGCACAAAAAAAAAACTCTTACAGAGTTATGCTTTTAGGGCTTCCAGAGTTAAGCCACTATAATATTCAGAAAATAAATTATAATGAAACAAACTAACTAACTAAAACAGTTAATTGTATAGTGGTAAAGGTAAAATAGCAGTCTACTTGTAATAAGTACATTATTAAATATTAACCTTGAGTACACATAACACAAATATAACATGAATCTGAAAACTGAAGTTTGTCCCATTGTGCATAAGTTACTATAAGGGGTAGTTCAACACAGACAAGTTTGTTCAACACTATAAGCGTTTCTTTCTTTTTTTTCTGCTAAACTTTTGTCCAAATGCAAATGTGTGTGCATCATAAAACTCAAGCCCTCCTCACTGTGTCCTGATCTCTACTGACAGACTGTAAAGTTTTCCCCTCTTTTGTCTTTTTTTCTTATTTACTGCAAGGTGGCTCAGGAGAAGCAATATTTCACTCTGCTGTCTCTTTCAGTTGGGTTTCTGGTTGTTGCTCCTTTTTAATGGTGCTCAATTAAAATCTGAAAAGGGCGTTTTCAGTATCAAGAGGGAGTGTTCTGGCCAAATATTGATTAAGTAGGTGCTTGAGTCTATAGTTGTCAGTGAGAAGGCCTTGTTGGCCCGCTGCCCCCACTCCTCAAAAATCTATTGTTGGGTCTCTTTAAGCGTTGAGATCAAAGCATGTGACTTTAAGATTTATTTGTCTGGGAAAAGCCAGGGCAGTGGAGCAGCAGACTGAACCAGTGGAGCATCACTGTACTGCAGCAGTGAAATTTTCATTCACAAGATGCGAGGCAGTGGATATTAATGGTTTGGAATTTAACAATGGCATGTCCAGTTGTGAGAGGAATTATATATAGTATAGTAATTATATATTACTTATAAAATAATATAGTAATTATATATTATATATAAATTATATATAATATAGTAATTATATAATACTTATAAAATAATATATAATATATATATTATATATTAGAGAGAATATATATATATAATTATAGTAATTATACATTATATATTATATATATATATATATATTCCTTCTGTTATTAGTGTTGTTCATTTCATTTACACACACTTTTCCTCCTTAAACTGTTGTTGTGTAAGTTAATAAAGATTTTCTCACAAAGACGTGCTTGCATGAGCGCGTCCGCTCTTTTCCCTTATACTATTAACTTTGGGAAAGCTGACAATTCTTGAGCCTCATTTAGCTAATTAAAAGTAACTAAAGTCATCAAAGAGCAATGGCCCCCGCTCTCTCAGACTTTCATTTTATGGCGGGCAAGAAAAGAAAACTCAGAAATACAAACAGTCAAAGGGATCAAGTTTTTTCTTCTTTCTTTCTTTTTTTCCGAAAAGGAATCCTGCCGAGGCCAATTGAATAAGCTTAGTGCCTTCAGATGTGCCATGGTGAACGCAGTCAACATGTAATAATTAGTTTCATTGAGGAGCATTCCAACAATCTGCTGCCATTCTCCCGAGGCCATTGTCCCTCCTGCAGGCCAATAGCCAGGAAGACAGAGAGAATCAACTGCTAACAAAACATGAAAGAAAGCGAGGAAGACTTTGTTTGTGTAAATAAAGTGGGGGGTGCTGGCTCGCCACTATTCTGGCAAGAAACTCACTCAATAGACAGAGAAAGGGAGACAGAGTGAGGGGAGAGAGAGAGAGAGAGAGAGAGAGAGAGAAAGAGAGAGAGACATACAGAGTGCGTGTGTGTGAGAGAGACAGTCAGATGAATTAAAAAGACAACAAGCAGCAAAAAGACATGAGTCATGTTGTCATAGACCTGAGAATAGCATTTGCATCACTAATACATAAACTGGAACAGCTAGAAATATGTTATATGAGTACAACAGCTGACATGATTTTTTTTTTCAGAAACCTCTTTAACTCCTTTGTGCAGCTTTTTTGAGGGTGAATTGTAAATGCCTGATGCATTTTTAGAGTACATTTGTGTACAAAGAGAGGGGAAAAAGAGGGAGAAAGAAAGACAGGACTGTGTCCATGATCAATAAACAAGGGGCCTAGTCTTCCTGCTGGAATGCTTTTCTCAGTCATGACTCTGAAGCCCTGCAGGCAGAGAGATGCAGCAGTAAATTCATCCCTGTTCATCCCAGTGTCCTCTCTCTCTGCCTTTCCATTTTACATGTGGAATCAACTGAATGTCAGACCACAGTGAGCTTCAAAAATATGGCTATCATAACATGATTGAAGATAGCTAACATAAATGTAATTTTTTGTAGGAATCTTACAAAAGTGGTTAAAGTTAGGATGAGGGATTTAGTGCTTGTCACTGTTCCCAGGACTTTATTTTATATCAAAATAAATAGCAATTATTGTAGCTTTAGTCATAATGCAACTAATATGATAGACCATGTGAGTAGGTTGAAATGGCTTGCTTGATGTACTTCACACTTATGCTATCAGAATCTGGTATTTTTGTATTAACCAAAACTATGCTTTTCCAAACGTTATGAATGGATCTTCATTGATTCTTTTTTTTGCGGCAGAGGAAATCACTGAGGCCTGTGAGTCTAATTTTCATTACATTAGGAATTTTTGGGAAGTGAAGTTTATTGGCAGTACTTTCTGAGAATATCACATAACATAATTCTGTCGTAGTCTTCATATTTCAGGTCTTTTTTTTCTTTTTTCAATCCTCCCCTGTTTGTCTTTTCTATTAAGAAAGTACTCCTTTTGTGCTGCAACTGAAATAAACACACATTCACACACACATACCCCAAGTTTATCTGCAAATGAATGCTTAACTCTATGCTTCAGTGGTTCCTCTTTCTCTTGTGGCACTAGTATTGTGATCCTCTGATATTAATTCAAAGGACAATTAATGAATGCAGGCCATCTTTGAAGTGGGGTTCTGGGGTTGTGCCCGGGCCTGGCCCCTCTGAGCTGATGGACTCCCCTCTTTCACTCTAAACTTCTCTCAAAGACAGTTTGAAGTGGCTGAAAGAGAAAGTGAGCAATGGAAGGTCAAGGAGAATAGGCTCTCTCTCCCTCTCTCTCTCTCCCTCTCTCTCTCTCTCTTATTCGCTCTGTGTTCTTTTGGAAGTGTTAGTGTGAGCAGAGGATGAAAAGGAAAGTGGAGAGGTCAAAGGGGTAGGGGGCAACCTATAAACACACACAATGAGATGGTTAATTGAGAAAAGCTAGACAACGTTGTCAATCACTTAACTTGAGGAACTTCACTTCTCATTCTTATTTCTCTGAGTGAGTGTGGAACTTGGGAGAAGCACATACAGGGAGATAGAGGGAGAGAGAAACAACGAAAGAAGGAAGTGTAGTGTTTGTGAAATGGAAAGTAGGTACAAAAAATATTGCTTTTTAATGCTTTTTGATTTAATATAGTTTTGCCACTGGAATTATTGTAATAATACCTGGGAAGTATTTGTACACAGGTTTCTGAGACCTACAGAATTTTTCTATTCCAAATATAGAGCCTCTGATTTGAGCAAAACAGCTTATTTTTTGTTTTTGCTTTGAACATACAAAATTGACAATGTTAAAGGGTTTGCATTAGTTTTGAAAGATTTTCCTTAAAAAAAATTCTGTATGCTTTAATTCATTAATGGTTTTAAATGAGGATAAACATAGACAACAATTTAAAGGTGAAATGCTGTCATAAACATATTCACAGGACAGCAATTGTAGAATTCTGCTTTTTTGCCATTTTTTGGTGACATTAAAGCTGTCTTAAAGTTTGTCATTAAGATCACAAGAAAATGTATGACATATTATTCTTTAAAAATGTGCTGTGAGAGGAATAAAACACCACCACGACATTTGTTATATTTTCCAGCACAGCCTTGTACCTTTCCATGCATACAATAGAAAAAACATTAATGTATGCATGTAAACATATTTCAAATGTAGAAGTACTGACTTGATCCATTTTCAGGATAATTGTAGGAAAAAACTAATGCAGTATATA
>JAOTRJ010000024.1:8158245-8182664 GCA_028564905.1 Leptodoras praelongus | reverse complement strand
CAGACACTTTCCAAGCTGTGGAGGCTTTTAACTGTTGCTTGTTTTGATTTTATTATAATGGGCTATGAACTTGACAGTGATGCCATTCTGAACCTTTTTCTTTAATTATGTACAGTAAAAAGTGGCATTTATAAAAAAATATCCTGGCTATTAAATATAAAAAATATGCAAATAAATAAACTAGACAGAGATCCATGGCAATAATGTGAACTACAGTTTTGGCTCCAGTGGGCCATTTGTGTAAATCCTGTCTGGATGTAATATTGCATTACAGGTGTCGTGTGTGTGTATGTGTTTAGGTGTTTGATTGTGAGTAAAAAGGAGGAGTAGTCATGTGCTTGGCCCAGCTCACTTGCCCCATGGTTGAAAATCTCACACGTCTGCTGTATAATCCTGCACATACCATTGTTCTGTTCACACCAGACCTTCAAAAACCACCCGCATTCTCACGCCGTAGCACATAAGCTCCGGAACCACTGCAAACCAGAGACACTGGAAATGCGTATACACACATTCAGTCGCATTTATGCTCTCAGCCTCACACTTGCATACATGCATTCAGATCTAACAATCTCTAACAATATGTGTGCCTATAAAAAGTCACAAACCACGCATGCATGTGTACGCACATACACACAGCTTAAATATAAATAAATAAAAAAAATTACATTTTTCGAAAACACTTCAAGAAAAACAAGCTTGAATAGAAAAACCCCACCTGTTCAAACACAGATTTACATCTTTAAATAAATTTTTTGCTCCCACAACCCATTCACATTTTTGTGTATGACCCAGATACAGATTTTCTGCAGCTTTACATATTTTTCTGGATCATGACTTTTATTCAGTGGTATTGTTACCAGTAGCAATACCTAGACTGACTGGATTTAGCTTTCCACCTTAAACACATATATTCAAAATCATATGTTATGGGGAAGCTTTTTGTCAGTAAACTATGTGTGTGCTCTTTGGAGTGTGCTTGAGAGTTCACTTCATGTGTAGACATGTCTCCCCCTGCAGCTAGGTGAACGAGACTTTTTAACCTCCATGTGGTTTCCATTTGTAAAGCATAACACATCAGCATGCTCCTCTCACACACTCCGGATCCCTCTGACCAGGAACCTGTAAATTACCTACTGTCAGTGTGAGTGTGAGTGTGTGTGGCCTTCAAGGTGGGAAACACACCGCTTCAATTCAGTTAAGTTCAGATTGTATTTTTTTATGTAGGTTACACTTTTTAAGATTTATAAACTAGTATTGTTCTAATCTATTGCTGAGGCTGAGGTAATAGATTATACCATTAAAGAATTCTAATATATATAATGTGGAGAATTATATAAGATTAAATTAAATAATCAATCTCCCAGTTGGATCACAAATCAACTAATGATGAATAAAAAGAAATTGGAAATATAATTATATGGGTGTGAACATGTGAAAACATTCTTGATCTCTCCCTGTCTGTTTCTTGCTCATGTTCTACATGTGTGTGCTTGTCCAGCTGTTTAAGATGAATCACTGGAGGGATTTCATGACCCTTCACAAAGGTTGTAAAACTTTTAACTACATGCATTCATTCAAGTAGACATAAGCTACAGACACACACACAGACACACACACAAACACATAGAATCCTTCTGTCTCTGTTGGGCATGAAGATTTTAATTCACCCCATTGCAGCCAGACCACATATCTATGTCCATGCTCTCTTCCCTTTTCAGTTCTTCTCCACAATTTTCTTTTCTAAATGATGCACTCATATAAACACAAATACACACAGCACTCTCACAGAGGATCATTTTTAGGAAAATCTTAGCAGGGTAGAGAAACACAACTCCCAAACTCTCTCTCTCTCTCTCTCTCTCTCTCTCTCTCTCTCTCTCTCTTATATGGGAAATTATTTAAACAGGACCATGTGTGCGCTCGGATGGAGAATAATCAGAGTCTTATGGGCCGTGAGTGAATGTGTGCTGGTGATCTCAGCTTTACCCAGACTGCTTTTCATTAATGATTAGCGGAGCGAGAGAGGGAACCTCCCTCAGAGCCAGGCCAAGCTTGGCCCATCAGTGCTGGCAGTGAGGGCCCTCTGGCACTGATGCCAGAGTTAACATCCCAGCTTTCCAAATCTTGCTAACACTGAGCTAAATGGCTAAATTAGATATGAAGATGATTCGCTAATGCCCCTCGAGCGTTTCAGACATTGTGGTTATGGTTTCATTTTATCAGCCTTTGCTGGTGAAGAATGGTGGTTAGGTGGTGAATGTTTTAGTGCCTCATTACTTGGTGAAGATAGAAGTTATATTAATATTGTGTGTGAGAGATTTGAAGAGCTAAATCCATTAGTTTCTGTCTACTAAAGTATTCCAATATGCCTTCCTCAATGTGTTCCTCAATGTAACAATTCTTTCCCCTTCTTTTCTTCTCCTCCCCTCTTCTCTACTTTCTTCTTTTTAGGTGATGGGACTGTTGAACCCGGCAGGCGTGCCTCACCAGCCGCAGGGAGACTTCTCTCTCTCCCCTCTCACTGGTCCTCTGGAGCCCAATGCAGGCATGGCTGCCAGCTGCCACTCATCACAGAGACTGGAGTCTCTGTCCGGACTGGCCAGCATGCCGTCTCTGCCCAGCTCACAGTCGTACTGCCCACCCAGCTACAGCTCGCCAGCCTACAGTGTTGACCACATGGCACCATACCAGTATAGCCAGTATGGGCAAAGTAAGGTGAATACCACTACTGTTTGCATGTGTGTGGGTGTTTGTCTGTGTCGGCACTTAGATCTGTGTAATGCATCAACTGAACCTAGTCATAGCCATTCTGTAGTAATTCATCAATTCAAAAATGGTACAAAGATATTTCGTAGCAAGACATTCTAGCAGTATTCCTAAGAAAATAATTTTTAACTGGTGCTAAATTGCTATGCCTTTTAATTCAACGGAAGTGTTAAAAATGTAAAGCTATAAGTAGATATAAAATTATATAAAAACATGATCTTTTTTATTTCATGTGATATTTCAGTCTCACATGATTCTTTCATATCATTCAGTGCACACACCATCAGTGCACACACCATTTTCAGTTTTCCACAAAACTGCATTTGAACCAAATTCATTTAAATTAAAGCATGGTTTATATCTTAATTTTCTGTATGTTTCACTCTGGAGTGAAATGCTCATTTCCCATCAGTGATGTTGATGTCAATCAGTGATTTTTTATTTTAAATGCACTTGAACCTGGCCAAAGAGTGATTAGGATTATAATACCCTCAATTTTGAGCAAGTAACAAGTGGACACCATCATGGGTCACAACCAGGCATGTGTGACCTTTCACAACCTGTGTAATGAGTTTAGTTGTCAATCTTAGGAGTCCATAAGCTAGCCATGAGATGACCTCTAAGGTAATGAAGATATTGGTCATTACACACACATGCACAGTCACAAGAACGTTGAACTGAAAGTAGGAGTCAGTTGTTCATATGACACACACACACACACACACACACACGCAAAGGGAATGCAGAAATGAAAGGAGCAACCATCACAAAGTATGTTTGACAGACCCAATGAAAGGATTGGAATGGTTCAGACCACATGTTGAATGCCCTATATGATGCCATCTTGAAATAATTAATTTGCCTCTGTCAATGGCCTATACACCAAACCAGGAATAGTGTGTGTTTATGTGGTTTGGTGTGTAGAAATGAACGTGTGTTGCTAGTTTATATGTTTTTGCCATTTGGGAAATGTTGGTGTGTGCATGTGTGGTTAAGGCTGGAGAATTGAGGGGTGTTTGTATGTGCGTGCGGATTGGGGAGGGGGTTGAAGAGAGCTTTAGCAGGAGTAAAATAGCCTATGGCAGCTCCCTATTAGAACCATGTGTTTCTGTCAGAGGTCAAATCCTGAAATCTTATTGATTGTTGGTTGTATTCCAAGTGTCGCTGGGTGGAGCTGTACAGTGTATTGTATTTGATCAGGCTTCTCACACACACACGCACACACACACACACATACACACACACACACACACACATACACACTCAATGGTACCCATCCTACTGCTTCAACAATCCACCTGGGCCCTCTTCTTTTCCAAGACATAACACCTCCACCTACAGGCTGTCATGTGTCATAAAACTGGTTACTAATATACACTTTTCTCTCTCTCTTTCTCTCTCTCTCTTTCTTCTGTTGCAGGTGCCTTTCATTATCTGAAGCCCAGCATTAGCTGAGCAGGAAGAAGAGAGCAAGAGAAAAGAGGGAAGGTTCCGGATATTCTGAGAGAAACCACCTGCTCTTCAGCTCTTCTCCTGACCTTTGACATCCACTTCCAGATCCATGCCTACCCACAATCCCCCCTGGCACCAAGATAGTTCCAATCCAGCCACACCACTGACTCATGCTGGGTTTGTTCTTATTCTGAATGATTCAGGTTTAGTGTGGATAATAAGGACCAAAGACCCTCTGTGGTTAGTGATCCATTCTATATCTTCAAACATCTCCCAACACAAACTTACTCGACCATTCCCAAAGAACGCCACATAAGGAGTGAGGGAGACCAGGCAGTGGACAAGGAGTTTTAAAAAATGGAGAAAATCTGAGACTGGATGACTGGATATTTGACCAGAAATGACCAGCAGGAAAAAATGTAGATTCGGGCAATTGAAATACCTTCATCTTTCAGGCAAAACTTGTAACTTCACATTACATCATCATGAGAACTTGGGGAAATAAGGGCTCCTGTTTGTCCGTGGGGTGTGTGTGTGTGTGAGAGAGAGAAATAGAATGAGTGATTTGGCTCCTATGCCCTAAAGTGTCTAATTGAATTTCACTTATGTCAGACATGTGAATGAAAGAAAGACGTGCCACGCTCACCCATTCAATTGCAGTATAGTTAAAAGTAAACACTGATACCTAAAAGCAACTAAAATTTCCTTCTGTGAAGACATATTTGCCATAGAAGACAGGAGGGGAGAGAAGGATATAGTGTATGAGAAAAAGAAAAGACTAAAGTAGCACAAACTGAAATCCAAAGAAAGTGCAATATACACAGTGTATACCTCATACACCAATCTCTTGATTTAATAATTCACATGTAGATCGTGAGAGAGCAATAGGGAGTTCTTAATGAACATTATGAAACATTACAAAACATAGCACTCAGTGACAGTATTTGTAGTCCTTTCAATTGGACTATGTTTTTCCATTCAATAGGACTTGGGTCAAATCTTACTCTCCCAACACTTTTCCAACTTCAACTTGCCAAGTGTTCTGTAATATCTTTCAAATTACCAACACATTCCTGCCAATATTAAGATGTTTTTCTCTTAAAAGGGTAGGAATAAAAAATTGGCATAAAGGGATATTGTCTAAAGTTTGGACAGGTTGTATAATCAAGACAAAGAGAAAAAAAAATGACAACTGATAAGCAAAATGCAGAAAAAAGTGTGTATTGCTTCTTTAACTAACAATATATACATTTTCCCATCTCTGAGTGGACCCATTTTTACATGATTTTCAAAGTGAGAAAAAAAGTACTGTGTGCCTATAACACAACACCACCTGTTTTTAAGTCTTAAATTCCATGCCGAAGGTTATTTTTTACATCTGCTTTTTATACTTATGATTTTTTTTCTTTATGACTGCATTCAATTGTTGTTGCAAAATGTCTTGTGTCAAATGCAGCACTATTTACTATTTATAAGAAAAAATAAAGAAAATAAAAAAAGATTTGGTCATGTGGTTAATAAAAGTTATTTTTTTCTTTCTCTGCCTGCCATCAAGTGCCTTTCTTTGTTTGTCAGAATAAACAACATATTAAATTAGTTTAGGCTTATCATGTTTCACATTAACATCAGTCCATACCGACATCCAGATCAGCTGTGCATGGGTCAACTTATTTGATCTTATTGAGAATTAAGAGACAATTGGCGTGGCATAGAACAATAGCTATCAAGTTCTTTCCAACCGAGCGCAGTGACCTCCTGTGCTTTAAAGAGAGTACATAAATATATCTCATTTCATAAACACTTCTGCTTGACAAATTCCTGCTCTCAGGGGAGCGTTTAATGGAGTTAATGAGGAAAGCAGAGACCTGTAAACCTCCAAGGCACCTCAGAGAGTGGACATGGAGAAACACCCTACTGAGAACTGTGGTCTGTAGTTCATGAGATGACATTACACACTCCTATCTCCACACACACACACACACACACACACACTCCTGTCTCCAATCACACACACACACACACACACACACACACACACACACACACAGACTTCGACATTGACATAATTATTTTATTAATGCAGCTAACTAATGCTATGCCTAACCCTAACCTTAACCTTGTCAAGAGTTCATTTCTTGAACGTCTTGCCCTCTTAATGTGTTTGAGACATCAGTTGTGTTGTGAAGAGGTAGAGCTGGTATACAGTGAAGAGCCCTATTTGAGTAATGTTCTAATCCATATTATGGCAAGAACAACTCGACTAAGTAAAGAAAAACGACAGTCCATCATCACTTTAAGAAATGAAGCTCAGTCAGTTGAAATGGTTTGGGATGAGTTGGAGCGCAGAGTGACGGCAAAGCAGCCAACAAGTGCTCAACAGCTCTGGGAACTCCTTCAAGACTGTTGGGAAATTTCAGGTGACTACCTCATGAAGCTGATTGAGAGTGTGCAAAGCTGTAATCAAAGCAAAAGGTGCCTACTTTGAAGAATCTAAAAAAAACAATATATATATATATATATATACGTCAACATAAAATATTTCTTTGTGTGCCCTCTCAATGTCCCTTCTCATTCCTCTGTCTTTTTTCTTGTACTTAGATCAGGTGCCTGCAGCTGGTACTGCCACTCTTCTCTCTCTCTCTCTGTCTCTCTCTCTCTTTCTTTCTCTCTCTGTGATAAATATGTTAGGATGAACATAGAGTATTATAGCTAATGTTCATTAAACTAGACAATTAGATGTTCCTTAAAGCATAGTAATAGCTGTATTTATTTACCTTTCTATTATAGTGAGATAAAGCACACACTACTTACAACATTAGAGAAAACATGTAGTGTTCAGTCCCTCTTTGAGCATGGATCTGAGTGGCAGTCAGATTCACACACATTGGAGACGACTTAACTTTTGACCCTGGCACTCTTTGAAATTGCAAGATCACTCCAGCAGAGCTGACAGGGTAAGAGTTACGGGTGCTCTCACATCATTGGGAGATGGAGAAGGGTGAAAGGGGAGAGTGCATATTCCTGCAAGGACACATGAGACTGAGCAATTGAGAGAGAGAGAGAGAGAGAGAGAGAGAGTAGTAGAGACAAAATGCAACATGTATAAACTTCTGCACTTTACATGAGACCTGGACTTCAGACAGGTTACAAAATAATGTCTGGAAAGAAACATACATGCCTCAAACTTTTATAGGCAAAAAGTTCACATCACATGACATTGAAAGTATAGATCCAACACTGAATAAGAAAGGTAAAAACAGTCAGTAATTTATCAGAGCAGTATTAAAAATCAAATGGCATATTTTATATTCTTTATATAAGCCTCAGGCACCCCATTTTTGTAGAACAATTTGTCCTAGATATTTATTTTATGAATTCTGCATTACCCTATTTATTTTACCTTCCACTCATTCTTTTCTCATCGATAGACACATGTATATTTTCATTTTATTTTTATTTTACTCATTTGCACTTCTCTTTGGGCGAAACTGGGACCTTGAGATTGTAATTTCGTTCCACCCCATGTACCACATGTGATGCGAATGACAATAAAGTCTCCTTGAATCCTTGAATTACTTCTCTTAATATTTCTATTAGCCATTGCTCCCCTTGTGCATCATTGTGCCTTGGGCAGATTTGTTAGAACAATTTTGGTAGGTACTAACCACTAACACAATACTAGGAACAACTAACAAAAACCACAGTTTTTGAGATGCTCTATATCACCTACAAGAAGTGACGGTTCACTTGCTGTCAAGTATCAGAGCAGTATTAAAAATTGAATGGCATATTTTAGAGTTTCACACTCCATATATCTATACAGTACATACACACAAACATACAGTACTGTGCAAACGTTTTAGGCAGGT
The DNA here is from genome assembly GCA_028564905.1 of Leptodoras praelongus. Classification (NCBI taxonomy): domain Eukaryota; kingdom Metazoa; phylum Chordata; class Actinopteri; order Siluriformes; family Doradidae; genus Leptodoras; species Leptodoras praelongus. Next base: position 8,174,574 of record JAOTRJ010000024.1, on the reverse strand, counting down.
GTGGAAAAAATACTGTAAACTAAGAATGCTTTAAAAAATGGAAGTGTTTAGTTTATTTTCATCAATTAACAAAATTCAGTGAATGAACACAAGAGAAATCTAAATCAAATCAATTTTTGGTGTGACCACCCTTTGCCAGCATCAATTCTTCTAGGTACACTTGCACACAGTTTTTGAAGGAACTTGGCTGGTAGGTTGTTCCAAACATCTTGAAGAACTAACCACAGCTCATCTGCAGATGTAGGCTTCCTCAAATCCTTCTGTCTTTTCATGTAATCCCAGATAGACTCAATGATGTTGAGATCAGGGCTCTGTGGGGACCATACCATCACTTCAAAGACTTCTTGTTCTTATTGAAGCTGAAGATAGTTCTTAATGACATTGGCTATATGTTTGGGGTCATTGTCCTGCTGCAGAATAAATTTGGGGCCAATTGTATGCCTCCCTGGTGGTACTGCATGATGGATAAGTATCTGCCTGTATTTCTCAGCATTGAGAACACCATTAATCCTGACCAAATCTCCAACTCCATTTGCAGAAATGCAGCCCCAAACTTGTGTGGAACCTCCACCATGCTTCACTGTTGCCTGTAGACACTCATTATTGTAGTGCTCTGAGCTGATGGTGCTGCTGGACATCTTCTGATTTTGAAGAGCAATAAGTTTGATGTGTTTGTCATCTGCTACATCAAGTTTCCTTGGCTGACCACTGCATCTACGATCCTCAATGTTAACTGTTTCTTTGTGCTTCTTCAAAAAAGCTTGAACAGTACATATTGAAACCCTAGTCTGCTTTGAATCTTTGTCTGGGAGAGCCCTTGCTGATGCAGTATAACTACCTTGTGTCTTGTTGCTGTCCTCAGTCTTGCCATGGTGTATGTCCTGTGACATGAATCTGTTTTCCACAGCCTCACATTGGTAGCAGAGTCTGGCTGTTCCTCACACAGGTTTACACCTCCTACACAGCTGTTTATGTTTCAGTTAATGACTGTGTTTCAACCTACATGGGAAACTGATGATCATTAGCACACGTTTGGTATATTTGGTTGATCATACACCTGACTATAATCCCATAAAATCCCTGACTTTGTGCAAGTGTTGATGTTGGTTTGAAAGGGTAGTAGCACCAAATATTGATTTGATTTAGATTTTTCTTTTGTTCACTCACTTTGCATTTTGTAAATTGATAAAAATAAACAATTATTATTTGTATGTTTGAAAGCATTCTTAGTTCACAGCACCTGCCTAAAACATTTGCACAGTACTATAAATCCACATGTATGTACAAATGTATGTATGTATACACATGTTTCTACTGTTCATCTATGTATTCATCAAGCAAAGTCTTGAGTGAACTTTTTCTGTGAATTGGGAAATCTAGAGAATCAGTAAAACAGTTGTAAAACAGTTACCAGCTTACACAGTTCTTGAAATATTGAAATTTGTACTACAGCATGAATGAAATTTCAGACTAAAGAATGTGGTTGTGATGCTGGGTGTGAAATTTCATGACATTTGAGCCAAAATCACAAGGTATTGCTTGGTGAATATTGCTTGGTGAATTGCTAGATTTTTGCTTTGAACACTATTCACTAGGTGGCGCTTCTCCACAAATCAATCTCAGTTATCTGGGGCCAGTTTTCAAAGTGCTTTGAGCCTGCTGCACTTCAGGGGGCACTAGCATGAAGTAACACACACCTAGGGGAACAGACCTCATGTTCCATATCAGACATGTGGGGTTACAACAATACCAACTTTCATGTGGAGTGGTGAAAAAAAACTTGGAAAAACTATATGCTAGTGCTGGTGCTAGCTGCAGAATACTAATAATAATCATATTAAAATGATGATCACCATTAACAAAATGATGATCAACAGCAACAAAATAATAATTCAAATTATTATTATTATTATTGTTATTATTATTGTTGTTTTTATTGCTATTATTTGCCATACATCAAATATGCTGTATAAGAAATATACAGCATATATTAAAAATATACAGCATATATAGATATTTTCCCCAGTCTGTGTTGACCCATCTATAAATGATTGTCAACATGAGAAAAATGTGGCTGGTAAACCAGTGCCACCTGTTTTTAAGTCTTAAATTCCATGCAGAGGGTTTTTATCTGCTTTTTATACCTATATGATTTTTTTCTTTCAACTGCATGCAGTTGTTCTTGGATGAAAAGTGGGTGATTGGCATGCATCTATCTTAGACATGTCTGTTTATCTGGAGTGTGACAAACAAACAGCAGACCAGCATTCCTTTCCAAAACTGTCCCACCAACTGCTTTTTCCATTTTCCAGAGAGTCAACATCCAGCCTGTGTGCATGACAGAGACAAGAAAGCCATTGTACCATCAGCTTTACTTTACAAATATGAGCAGGATTTTCTTTAATATTATCTTTTTCTGACTGGAGAGAGGATCCATGCCAACTTTACTGAAGTGACAAGAAATTGGATTTTAAAAGCAGCTTTTTAACTTTGCCATGATTAATGAGTGACTAATTCCAACATAACACATTCCAAAAGCATTCCATGTTTTGTCCTTGCTGCACGGAGACTTCCTCAGAAGGACCTGTTGGTGGGTCAGTATGAACGCTAACTACTATCCTTTTACAAAAAGTGCTAAAAGATGTACTCAGTGCAAATTGTTTCTTCGTTAACATGTGGCCTGTCAGAAGTGACACCATGAATAAGACTATGCTACTTGCTCTGCTGACCAAGTGTAAGGACGTCATCCTGGAGGAACAGAATAAACATGAGGATTTTCTTGTGAATGTAACCACAGTCACCACAAGCCAGGCAACAGTCACTAACTCATCCAGGAAATCCTATGACAATGCTTACTTTTACGTACTGTTTGTGATGTTTATCTACTCCTTCCTTGCTCTCACACTTTTTCGGAGCTTTCTTCAAAATGAGAAAATGATGAAGGACCCATATGATGATTCTAGAATCTCAGCTGATGCCAGTGCACACCAATACGGTGAGGGTTCTACTTCAGGGAAATTTGATTTTGAGGACGAGTCAATTATCTGAGCAAGTCAGACAAGGCAGGCAGTGAAAGCTGCCAGGAAAATGTCAACCTATAGAAAACTTGCACTGCCAATCAATTTTCACTAATCTTGTTTTTCTAATTTTTCCCTCCCATTGATGTTACAAGTGGAACCAGATGCAAACATGGTAACAGGGGAGTTTGTATCAGATGTCTAGGTTACAGTGGAAAAACTGAATAGAACAGTCTGTAACAATTATTTTGAAGACTGGTGCCAGGGATATGTGCTATGTTGAAGGCAGGCACTTTAAATTGGGAAGTGCTTACAGTAAATCTTAGGTAAACTGTATCAATATCTAGTCTCACACAAGAATCCTGAACCTTGAAAATGTTTCACTTGGTGGGTTCATTATTTCCCTTAGTTGATTGAGTCAACTCAGCCACATCATTGTTGTTTATGTTTTTCCATGCTGAGAACTGGTGCAATGTCTGAATGCCACTATCAATCAAACCCAACACTAAGACCATCAAAGTAAGCTTAGTAAGAGGCAGTTACTGACTATGCTGGTTTACTAGAGCAAAAACATAGAGTAAAACATATCTGGAGACCAGTTCAACTAATTATAAAAAATCACAGTGAATAATAATGTGTTTTCTGTGCTCCTGTGTTTACATAATGTTATTTGTTCAGTGGATTAAACAGTGACAGTGGATAAAATCAACAACAGACTGAATTGATCATATATATTTTTTAGCTATTCATTTTAAATTTGTTTAAAAAAAAATATATTTCAGAAGAAAAATAGTAACACACCTGTGGTAGAAGTTTTGAAATGGTTTTCTAAAAAAAATAACCTTTTTATGTTTTTGTGGTAGTAGAAAGATAAAAACCTCAATCTGATAAATCTGTTTTTTCATCTATATTTATTTTACTCTTATTTCAGTATTAAAACGGCTATTTTAATTATAATCGTATTTCAGTAAGTATATTATATATATAGAAGGAAATAGAAGGAAAATACGAGCCTCTGTCTAGTAACGATTGCATAACAATTGGTGCCATATAGAACCATTTAAGAAGAACCATAAGTGTATAACAGGTTTTCCTGTCTCATTCCCTCTAGTTCTCTTTAGAACCACAGTTTCTTAATTTAGCTTGTCCTTATTTTGAGATCCCATTCACGATGATGATTATCAAACAGTTTTTCACGGTGTTGTTGCCTAGTTAATCTTCCTAGTTAATGTTATTGTCAGACATTAGGCAGACCTTTCTGTAAACATGCCTATATCTGTATGGTGCTAGAACAGGTAATAAATTCTGTAAAGAAAGAAAGTTTCCCAAAACGCCTCCAATGTAATTGCAGTACCTTTTATATAATGAATATCAACACATTCTTAAAATCACAGTGTGTATTAACATGTGCATAGGAAACAATCATTAGACTGCTTTGTCATATGCAACACGTCTGTACAGATACACAGTCAGGTCCATAAATATGTGTACATTTACACTTTAATTTATGGGTATCTACATCCAAATCAGGTAAATCCAATTTGGAATGTTGCTGTTGAGTTTTAATAACAAGTCTGAAGGGATGTCACTGCTAGTAAAGTAAGCCATCATTAAGCTGTACAGAATGTACACTTTAATACAGAATGTGTATTTGTACACAGCCTGATTTACTGAATACTGACCTTAATTAAATAATGCTACCCAGATAATGCCTTCTCCTTTCCTGTTTTCCCTCATTTCTTTTTCTCCTTCCTCTATATGGGGAACGTTTCTGTCTGCAGTAACTGCAGAGGTCTTATAGATCATCAGATCAAGAAATGGTAATAATTACAGATTATGACATGTTCCTACATCATTTTTAATTGTTATGTCAATTATTCTAATAAAAAAAAAAACAGAATTATGGACCAATATTACAAATAATAAAAAATGATTATAACTAATAAAAATAACAATAAAAACTGATCTCTTTGACATGGGGTATATTGAAGCCACTTCCCTTCTGTATTTTTGGGGAAAATTCAGAGGCTCCACTGACAGACCTTTCTCCTCATACTAAGAAGAAACCAGTTCACATATCTAAATGGTCAATAGTAGTCTCTGATCAATAAGCTTAGGTTAGCCTTTAAATTTAAAAACAAGCTCTTTATTTGATGTTGTATTTTATGACAAGCTACAGAAGCAAACTACATGCTTCTAAATAGTACCTTTTATGCTATGACTGTGGGGTCAAAAGGAAACTGACAAAAATAGATGAAAACTTACTTATAGCACAAATACAACATGTGATGTGGCATCCTTCTGTAGTGAATCAGGGGTTGTGACATCCACATTCCCAGCCGTCAGAAAGCAAATTTGATAATGACATGCTTCTCCTTAGGAGTCTAGCACAAGCCTCCATGTGTTTAATGGAAACATCACATTCACATTTGTCTGCATTGCTGTGCTCTTACAATTGCACATACTTTGACATCTCAAAGGAATTAATCTTTGTTTGGTTCATTTTTAAAATATTAATTTGCTTGACACTGCAGAAAGTACACAAATAATGTAAACCTCCATTCTTTACTATCATGCAATTGATTACCTGGTCTAAATAAAAAAAATATTTAAAAAAAGAAATACTGTCATGTTTCCCAAGACTTGTGCAAGATATAACAAGGCAACAATGAATTCGGATTTCTTTTTTTACTGGAGCACTGATGCTGTCTTCAGAAGTCACATAAATCTAAAAAAAATCCATTTAATCTTTAATCCATTTTAACTCTTTCTCTGCATCCCACTCAATTTCTTCACCATATATCACATACTGTATAGGCAAAGGGCAACAAAAAAAACTGAATTGAATAAGAGCATCCAAAAGAAGTTGGAGTTGGAGCTATTAAACTTGAAAAAAGTTATGAAAGTGCCATACGACCCATTTAACCATCCACTGATTCATTTTTTATTTTTTGAAAGATCATAATTCTATAAATAATCATTACTACCACTTAACAAATAAAAATAAGTGCATAGCCTATTGAAAAACAATTTATGAAAATAATAAGACCAGCTGTGATTATTATATGTATTATATATTATTATATGACATTTTAAAATCTCTGATGTTATTACTGCTACTGTTCCTCTAAGACCCCGTGACTGCAGCGGGCATTTCGTCGTGCAAACAAGATATCATTATGTCAAATTATGCACTTCGTGACCTTCATGTGCCCGTGAGGTTACACACAATTGCAAGGCGAATTTGCAAATTAACAAATGCCGTCACGTTTGTTTGGACAAAATCAGAATCGGTAAGTAAGGTAATACGATGGCCTTTGCGTACATTTGATGTGGAGCTGGCAGATGTAATCAGCAAAAAAATTGAAAAACTGGGGTTCACTGCGGGGGGAAATCATTCTTTTACTCAAGCAATATGTAAAGCGAAAAGGGACTTTTCTGATTTTTGGCCTGCCGCTGACCCCGCGAGATCTTAAGCGTTCAAAGAAAACCGGGGGGAAGGGAGACAGAGCGAACCCCACAGACTTTATCGGTCTCGTGAATTAACGTCAATTGCATCTAGCAGGATCTCTGGGACGTTTCTAATGAGAGCATGCGGTTTTCATTTGGACGACATTCCGCCAGCGAGCTCATGAAAGCGAGGAAAGGAAAAGAAAGGAAAGGAAAAAGAGAAGGCGAAAACTATAGGCAGCCACAAGGCCGACTTCGGCCCGAGAGGATCTACCTACACTAGCACCCCCTCCTCTCTCGTCTCAAGGTAGCGGTATCTCCTTTCATAGACATATCAAATCAAGCGCGGCCGAGTTCACTGGTGGCGTGGCGGGGGGCAGCTGAGGCGGAAGCGCTCTTTAAGAGGTACGTCATACCAGAGCGCGTGCCTATAACGCTTATTACGTTAGGCTCTAGTGACGGGTGCGCAACGACAGCGGGGGTCACTTTTCCCAATGAGGTTGTTTGTGCGTTTTGTGTTTGCTACAAAACACACTATTATCTTTGGAGTTTTAGAACCTGTCAGAAAGCGTTACAAATAAATGATCAAACGAATCTTTACAGCAGGAAATCTAGAAATTATTGGTAAATAAATATTAATGTTTTTGCTGGGAGGTTTTTTCTTCTTCAGGGTATTACTGATAAACTGGGTTAGTCCATCAAGTCATTTAAAGATGGTTTAAAGGTGAATTCTCTTTAAAATGTCAAAAGTTTAAAATAAAGATGAATTAGTAGATACAGTAAGGGATATATTATATTTATTATAATAATGCATAATAGTTGAATTGTATTTCAGAATCATACTAATAATAATACAAAGAAGAAGTAAGTGGTAAAAGAAAGAAAGACAGAGACGAATATAATAAAAAAAGGCAGAGAAGAAAAGGCAGGGAACAAGATCATTTTAAATCAGTCGAGTGAAGGGAGGATGAATAGAGTTGCAGCAGGAGAAATTAATAATGTCATTTCTTAGGATGTCCAGTATAATGTCCAGAGAAGCACTCTATTCAAGGGCTGGTAATGACTTTAGGGCTGTGTGACAATGCAAATGCGAAAATTAAATTCCAACATCACTCTTGATTTTAAGTGTTCCATTGTAACATGAAAAATAAATGGCCCGATAAGCAGAGATTCAAAGAACTGCAATTCTGTTTTTGGTAATTTTTAAATTTTTGGTTTTAAATTCTGTATGGGAGATTTTAAGATTTTTAGAAAGTGTATCTTGTTAGATTATATTACCCTCAAATGAAGGCAAAAAGTGACACAAGTAAATATAAATAAGTGTCACTTTTTAGTAAACTTCACCATATATCAGCTTATATAGCAATCTTTTATACCTAAACTGCACCCCCAAATAGTATATTATATTGATTAATCTCAGGAGGAATTTGCAAGTCAATTTTACAGGTAGTGTTATCAATTCTTTCCAGGGAAAAGTGTCTAGTGCATGCTCAAAAGTTTATAGAAGTTGCAAAATGAGATCATGGATGAATTTGTATATTCATTTAATCATCATGATGATTTGCAAGAAGAAGGAAGATTTTCTCTCTTTGACTCTTTGAATAGAATAGAATAAAATAGAATTTCAGAATGGAAAAATAACCAATTATTACTTATTACGTTTATTACATGCAAAGCCAAGACAAGGTTTACAAAGAAATTAATGGGTGGGACAAACAATGCAGATCAGTTATTGGTTGCTGGGAACAACGGTGATCAATGAGTGATTGCTGGAAACTGAAAAAAAAAATCCACAGTCATGTTCTGTTCATCAACTGCATGAACTGTCAGTTCTTTCTAGTAAGTACAAACTTCCTATTTTAAATATCACTGCATTACTATTTTACTCTATTTAAATGTCAAATGTGTTTATGTAAGTGGGTCAATGACATTTCTATATATTTTATAAAATATAAAATGACACGTTCTACACTATAATAAATTTCAGGTCTCACCAACTAAAGAATCTTTAGTAAGCTGTTGCACTTTTTTTAGTTGGCCTAATTTAAGTTCTGTGAAATGCATGTATTAGGTTCTGCTGACAACCCTACAATATAGGACCAATTTAAAAAAAAAGCTGTGGCAATTAAATATTTTATATTCATCAAATGCATCAGTATTGGTCGAACAATGTATTTTGTGCTGTGCCAACTATATTTGTTTAGTTCAGTTAATTATTAATCACTATCAAAGTTGACAAGCTATGACTTTTAAGCTGTATCAAGTAAATGCAAAATAAATTGACCAAGTGAACAATGCATAGCAAACATACATTTTTAACAAATGCATTATATTTGCATATGTCACAAACATTTTTAAACAACACACTGAACATTCAACATTGATAAAAGACATCACCAGACAGGCTTAATACAGCTGCTTTAAAAATTATAAAAATCATTTAAACACTGAAAAGGTCCTAAAAAGAGTCTGTAATTAAATCCCATGTTTTTTTTTGTATTCAACTTCTTGTGTCCAATTCATTGTTACTTGGAATGAAGAACTTCAAGATAGATACTTTAACAAAGGCCTCTTACAGCTTAACTTAACAAATAAAAAAAGATACATAAAGTATGTGATGATACAACTGCTGAAGTCTATAGTGCTGAAGCAGGATGTTCTGCTGCTGTGTAGAGATGGTACTCTAACAGCACTGCACTGGTGTCCACCTTGAGTATAAAGATACAAACAATAGGTATATTAATTACTAAACAGTATGTACGGATTCACTTAAAGCTTGTTAATACTGTATAAAGCTTATAAATAATGTAGCACTTGTACTACATCAGTCAGCTTACGCAAGAACCAGAGTAAAAGGTTTGGTTAGATTTCCAGCTGATTATCTGCCATTAACCCAAGTGTGCACAAACAAAACAATATACGTTTATCATTATTTCATCACAGAACATAACTTATAGCCACTTAACTCTCAGAACAGTTAACATTTCCACACTAAGCTCTGGCCTGCTTGCACAACAAAGCTTTATGAAATTCCAATAAAATATTTTGCCTTTTACTTACAAATGTGGTGCATTTAGAATCATTTGAATCCACACAGGTGATTGAATTTCTTCGCTCAGGAAATAATTAATATTATAAACCACGCTTTAGTTAATGATGTTTAGAAAGGTGAAGTCACCATTGCACATGCACTAAGCTGCGAGTGGACACAAAAATCTGAAAATACATTTCCTCTATAATTGTGCTTTGAAACAGTTTAAACATGCAGAGTTTAGCTCAGTGAGTTGACTCGCTGAAAAAATTAAGGTGAGAGTGACGTTCAGCTTGTTGTGAAAGTGCTCTTACTGAACAGCCCTAATGAATCGTTTGAATCAGAGATTTGAATGCTCTGTGCAACTAACTTTTGCTTAAAATGGCAGTTCAAAATCAAACCAACACTATAGAGTTGTTCAGATTAGTAAAACTCACCCACTTAACTTGCTTGTGACTGAGAAGTAATTATGGTAAGATACTCACAGTTCCTTTGAAATCTCCTTGTTAATATAAAATGGTAAATCGCTGCTTGTAAGTCTTGTAACTTGTAACTATGCATGCATAGTAGGTTCACCATTCCACTGTTTGCTCCTGCAGCTCAGGTTTTTTCATTGCACTTGAAATGTTGACCAAAAACAGTTATGCTTGTTTACAGAATACAACATTTAAGGTTGAATGGTAAAAATGCTACAGCTGATGGCACAACACATTTTTTTTTTGGGCTCAATATTTTCATTTTTCATGTTGTGCCAACATGAATTTTTACATTCTCAAGATATAACAAAACAAGGATTTTTTTACACTGATTTTTTACACCATGAACATTAGACTTTTATTCTGAAGTAAAGAAGTAATAACAGTAAACACAATATTGCATCATTCAGAGGACATTTATGTCATGACATTATGACATTATGAGATTTATCTCTCTTGAATATTGACAAAAAAATAGTACATTTAGATTTCAACTCATAATTAGGCTGGTGCACATTCCATGTAATGTGGTTCACCCATAATACTAGGAAAATGTTATTTTTATCCTAAAACCCATTTTATCAAATATTAAAAGCTAATATAGGCATAAAAGAAGAAGTCTGTTTAATTTGAAATTAGTTGCAAATGTCAGGAGGATGGCGCAACAGCATGTCACTATATGAAATTGTGGCAGCGTGGGCATGATCAAGTGAAATCTGGCAACTAGAGGCTGATGCACAGCTGTGATGAATTATCTAATCAGTGTTTTCTGTGTAGCAGTAATTGCTGAAGGGTTAAGTGGGAGAGCAGAGAAGCACTGAGAGAGAGGAGAGAGCCGCGATGAGCTGAAAGCGAGAGTCAGTTTGCCCTTCATTGAGTGCTGCAAAGTAAATTTTTTTTCCTTGCAAAATAAACCCCAGTGAGTTGAGTTCCCCAAACCCATCTTTTCCCAAAAGCTGTCGTGTATTGTTATTCCAGGTGGGTCATCATAACCCAATGCTTGGTCATATGGGTTATGACAAGAGACTTAACAGTCTAATGGCTTGGTTTTATTTGCTGGGCATTCGTGGCAATATTCAAGGGTGGTGTGCGAATGTTGTGAATGTCAGCTGGTGAATCCACTGGCTTCCCCTCCATTGCACCCTCTACAATTTTTTGAAGTCTCCTTTGAAAGAATTGGAATGGCCCTTACAGAAGTTAGGAATGTACAGCTGTATAGTGTACAGCTTCTATACCATTAGAGATTTGCATTCATAATTTGACACACAGCCATTAATGTCCAAATACCTGGCACCACGTGAGTACTCCTCACATTGAACATTTCCAAATTGTGCCTAATTGTGTCATTGTGCCTCCCTGATGTCATGTGACTTGTTAGACTTACAAGGTTCCAGGTGTGAATGGGGAGCAGGGCTGTTAAATTTGGTGCTTTGGGTATGATTCTCTCATACTGGCCACTGGCCATTCAACATGGCACCTCATGACAAAAAACTCTCTGAGGATGTGAGGAATAAAATTGTTGCTCTCCACAAATATGGCCTAGGCTATAAGAAGATTGCTAACACCCTGAAAATTAGCTACAGCAGTTTTCCAGGACATGTTCCACTCAGAACAAGCCTCTCCAGGGTCGACCAAAGAAGTTTTGAGTCCACGTGTCCAGCGCCATATCCAGAGGTTGGCTTCAAAAAAGAGATGCATGAGTGCTTCCAGCATTGCTGCAAAGGTTGAAGAAGTGGGCCAGCCTATCAGTGCTCAGACCATATGCTGTATACTGCATCAACTCTTCCCAGAAGGATGCCTCTTCTTCTGAAGCTGACGCAAAAGAAAGCCCACAAACAGTTTGCTAAAGAGAAGCAGTCCAAGAGCATGGATTACTGGCATCATGTCCTATGGTCTGACAAGACTAAAATAAACTCGTTTGGCTTAGATGGTGGCCCGCATGTGTGGCGGTGCCCTGGTGAAATCTACCAAGATTTTTTTTATTTAACCTTTATTTAACCAGGAAAGTCTCACTGAGATATTAAAATCTCATTTACCGGAGCGTCCTGGCCAAGAACTGATACAGACAGATTGTTTTACCCAATTATACTGTCAGGAGATTGTTCTTAAAGCTAATGATACAAGTTCCTGTAATTTTAAAATTAGAAAACTAAAAAGATAGTTTGCTGTATACTAAAAATGCTTCCAAAAATGGAAGTGGTACTAGTTTATTTTTCAGTGAATGAGCAGAAGAGAGATCTAAATCAAATCAATATTTTAAATCACCCCTTGCCTTCAAAACAGCATCACTTCTTCTATGTTCACATACACACAGCTGTACCTGGGTCTCACTGGTTTCTGCCACTTCTGGGGCTGTGGGACATCTTCTGATTTATGAAGGCCAATAAGCTTGATGTGTTTGTCATCTGCTGCATTAACGTTTCTTGGCTGACGACTGTGTCTACAATGCTTAAAGTTGGCCATTCTTTGTGCTTCTTCAAAACAGGACAGTACACCTTGAAACCGCAGACTGCTTTGAAATCCTTGTCTTGTCTTGTTGCTGTGCTCAGTCTTGCTATGGTGTATGCCTTGTGACATGAAACTATCTTCCATAGCCTCATCAGTTTGGCTGTTCCTCACCCAGTATTAAGCCTCCTACAAGCTGTTTATGTTTCAGTTAATGACTGGTTGACTGTGAAATTCATGACCATTAGCACCTGTTTGGTATATTTGGTTGATCATACACCTGACTATAATCCTACAAAATCCCTGACCTTGTGCAAGTGTATTTATAAGAATTTATGTTGGTTTGAAGACAAAGGGTAGTAACACGAAATATTGTTTGGATTTAGATTTTTTTGTTCACTCACTTTGCATTTTCTAAATTGATAAAAAATAAACTATTAACACTTCCATTTTTGGAAGCATTCTTAGTTTACAGCCTTTTTTACTTCTGTAAACCTGCCTGAAAGCTTTTGCACAGTGTCATATCAGCGGCCACTAAGGGCCGCCACCGCCCCCCCTAACTTCCGCCTCCGGACTCCAAGAAGAAGTCCTGTTCCCCGCAGGTAGATCGGCCTAATTACTACACCTGCGCCCCATCTGGGAGGAGAGCTCCCATTGGCTCTCTCTCCCCATTTAGGGTGCCTCCTGGCTGGGCTTCCTTGCGGGACTTTGCCCATGAGTGTTATCGCTATTTGATGTCTGATTCACTCCGTGAACTTCACCAACACTTACGACGAGATTCCATTCCGAAGCTAAGTGTCTCCCTTTCCGTTTTTGGTTTGTTACACTAGTCTTCTTCTCGTGTGTTGTTTGAGTTTGCCTTTACATACTGTCTTTGTTTTTGCCCTGTCTGTGTGCAGGTTCAGAGCCAGAGCGAGGAGCTGGACTTGTCTGTTTGAAGCTTGGACTAATCCTCTACGTCGCGTTCATTTGCTCCTTTTGTGTTTTTGCTACTTTTTGCTCCTGCTCTGTGCTGTCATATTATTTCCGTTGAACTTATATTAATAAACTCTGCATTTGCTTCCAAAGACTTCCAGAGTACTCCCTTACAGAAAGTCCCGCCCAAGATGGAAGCAGCAGAGTTTGTTAAGTTCTGCGAGGAGCTCGCTAAAGAAACACGTTCGCTCTGGGAAGCCCGGGCCGTAATACAAGAACTGGAGGCATGCGCTATGCACATCGGCGATCATCAGGCACCCTGACTGGGAAGGCGCTGGAGTGGGCCACCGCACTCTGGCACAACCCGGGTGAGTTGATGCTATCTTATTCTGCCTTTCAACTTGCATTTAAGAACGTGTTTGACCGTCCTTTGGAGGGCTGGGATCCTGGTGAGGTGCTTCTCTCTCTGTCGCAGGGTGATCGATATGTGACTGAATATGCCCTCGAGTTCCGTACGGTAGCAGCCGGGAGCCACTGGAATGAGCCCGCTCTGAAAGCCGTCTTCCGCCGTGGGCTCTCGTCAGCAGTTCGTCGTGAGTTGCCGTGCCGGGATGATCGGATGACCCTGGATTCACTCATCACAGCCTCCATCCAATGTTCCTCATTCCAAAATGTACGCCCTATCTCGTCCCGAGAGGCAAGCCATGGAAGACTATGTCCAGGAGGCGCTAGCAGCCGGCTACATTCGTCACTCAAGCTCCCCAGCCTCAGCCAGGTGTGGCTTTCGCCCCTGCATCGACTATCGGGGCTTGAATAAAGTCACTGTACGCTACCCCTATCCCTTGCCACTAGTCACTTCGGCCCTCGAGCAGTTAGCAGACGCTAGGGTTTTCACCAAGCTCAACCTGAGGAGCGCATATAACTTAGTTAGAATCCGTGAGGGGGACGAATGGAAGATGGCCTTCAGCACCTCCTCCGGACACTTTGAATACCTAGTGTTGCCCTATGGTCTAGCCGCAGCCCCAAGTGTTTTTCAACATCTAATCAACGAAGTCCTCCAGGACATGTTAGGCAAATTTGTTCTAGCGTATATTGATGACATTCTTATTTTCTCCCCAGACCTCCCATCTCATGTCGGTCACGTATCTAGAGTGCTGGAACGGCTCCTCAAACACCAGTTGTTCGTGAAAGGGGAGAAATGCATCTTCAGCAGTCCTCAGGACTGGGTGAGGTATTTGCCTTGGGCGGAGTACGCCCAGAAATCTCTCAAGCATTCAACAACTAACCCCCTTTCAGTGTGTCCTAGGGTACCAGCAACCGAAACCAACACGCCAGCCGTAGATGCTTGGTTCAAGAAGTGCGAGCGTGTGGGTTCTCACCAACCAAACCATTGATAAGGCAATCAAGCAGATGAAGAAGTTTGCAGACCAACATCAGGGAAAGACCCCTTCTTTCCGCCCTGGCGACAAGGTCTGGGTTGCCACGAAGAACCTTCTCCCCATGTTCGGCAAGAAGAAGCTTGCCCCCGCTACTTTGGCCCTTTTCCCATAGTTAAAAGAGTTAATGAAGTTATGTATCGGCTCAAACTTCCCCATCACTGTAAAATGCATTCCACATTCCACGTTAGCCAGCTGAAACCGGCCCAGTATGGGCCGTTGGCTGAAGCTGGGGAAGGTACCCAAGCACCAGAGTCAGTGGAGGCTGAGGGTGAGGCCACTTTCGCTGTCCGTGACTTCCTTAACTCCAGGCGCAGAAGACGTCAAATGGAGTATCTAGTGGCTTGGGAAGGGTGTAGCGCCGAAGAAAACAGCTGGGACGCGGCCAAGGACATTCTGGACCCTCTTCTCATCTCCGATTTCCAGCGGAGACATCCAGATAGGCCTGCTCCTCGCAGGCCCGGCAGGCCCAGAGATTCCGTTCCGAAGCTAAGTGTCTCCCTTTCCGTTTTTGATTCGTTACACTAGTCTTCTTCTCGTGTGCTGTTTGAGTTTGCCTTCATGTACTCTCTTTGTTTTTGCCCTGTCTGTGGCTTTTCTGTTTGGAGCTCGGACTAATCCTCTACGTCGCGTTCATTTGCTCCTTTTGTGTTTTTGCTACTTTTTGCTCCCGCTCTGTGCTGTCATATTGTGTCCGTTAAAATTATATTAATAAACATGCATTTTGCATTTGCTTCCAAACATTTCCGGAGTACTCCCTTACACACAGTACTGTATATACCTAGGCATGGAGACTGCTTCTACAAACATCTGTGATCTCTCAGGAGCTCAGTGAATTCCAGAATGGTACCGTGATAGGATGCCACCTGTGCACAAGTCCAGTCATGATATTTCCTTGCTACTAAATATTCCACAGTCAATTGCAGTGGTATTATAACAAAGTGGAAGCGATTGGGCATGACAGCAACTCAGCCATGAAGTAGTAGGCCATGTAAAATGACAGCGTGGGGTGAGTGGATGGTGAGATACATAGTGCACAGAGGTCACCATCTTTCTGCAGAGTCAATTGCAGACCTCCTCCAAACTTCATGTGGCCTTCAGATTAGCTAAAGAACAGTGCGTAGAGAGCTTCATGGAATGGGTTTCCATGGCTGAGCAGCTGCTTCGCAAAGCACCTGCATCGCAAAGCACCTGATGTAGTGGTGTAAAGCACATTGCCACTGGACTCTAGAGCAGTGGAGACGTGTTCTCTGGAGTGATGAATCACGCTTCTCCATCTGGCAATTTGATGGATGAGTCTGTGTTTGGCAGTAGCCGGGAGAGTGGTATTTGTCTGACTGCATTGTGCCAAGTGTAAAGTATGGTGGAGGGGGGATGTGGTGTTTGTTTTCAGGAGTTGGGCTCGGCCTCTTAGTTCCAGTGAAAGGAACTCTTAATGCTTCAGCATACCAAGAGATTTTGGATATAATTTTGAATTTCATGCTCCCAACTTTGTGGGAACAGTTTGGGGATGGCCCTTTCCTGTTCCAACATGACTGCACATCAGTGCACAAAGCAAG
>JAOTRJ010000024.1:8134046-8147068 GCA_028564905.1 Leptodoras praelongus | reverse complement strand
CTACTTCCTAACTGCATTTCCCACAGGGCACTACACAATCAGGCTCATCTGCTGGCGGCCATCTTTGATTAATAATCAAGCCACCCTGAGGAGTTTAAAGGACCCTCAGTTTAACTCCTGGGCAGATCAGCGTATGAATTACCCCAATTCTATGCCGTCTCACAGATCTTTGCCTGTCTCATACCAAGCTAAGTTTTTGTTCTTGTTTTTGCATTTAGTCTTTGCTTTTTGTTTGTCACTTTTGTCTCCTCGCCTAGTTCTCACTTTGTCTTTGTTTACCTGTTTCAGATCTGTGTTCCAGAGCGTGGAGTATCCCCCATCTCCCTACCACAGTTTGGACTATGCCTTTGCCTTTTGTGTTTTGTTTCTCCCCTCTACACTCTGAGGTCTTTTTGTTGATATTTTGGACAAAGACGATTTCCATTTGTTTGTTATATTCCGCCTTTTGGCTTCACCATTATTGTACATCTGCATAAAATAAAATATATCTGCACTTGACTCCACTTAGTGGGGGATCCTTACAGTGTGCAGAAATTAAAACTGTTTTAATCATTTTATAATCCTGTTTAAGCTTTTGTAATTTTTTCACAACACTGCTTTGCTAATGCATAATATAGCAAATTGCTAGCAAATATTTTTAATTAGATGACTCAGAATCTCTGTGTACCTCCTCTGTCATATGGAATGGAATTCACTGTCAGTCTATTTGTCTGTTGTGCTTTTTTTTCCATATTTTGTAAGACCTTCTGTTTACATGGCTAGACAGTAGACATTAGACATTAATGGCTGTATATTGAGTTATTTTGAGGGAAGAATAAATTTACACTGTTTTATAAGCTGTACACAGACTACTCTTCATTGTGTCATTTTGTCAGTGTTGTCCCATGAAAAGATGTACTTAAATATCTGCAGAAATTTGAGGGGTTTACTCACTTTTGTGATACACTATATGTTTTACACAATGTCCAAACTTCATTGGAATTGTGGTTGTAGATTGTTTTGACAGTGTGCAATTAACATGTATGCTAGCTGTTCTGAGCTGCTGTGTGGCTTTGTATTCTACAAAGTTGTATAAAACATACGAGGGCACAAATCAATTAGGCTTAGGAGGGCTTGCCTTTGGCTTTGTATAATGAGACAGAGTGCCATGTCAAAAAAGTACAGGCAGGTTTTTAATGAAGGGCACAGCCAGGAGTGCCATGGTGCCTTCAGTGTCACCCACTTCAATTTGAGGACATTGTTTTTCTTTCAGCTGGAATAAGGGGTTATTTTGTGGTATGGTATGATATTAGGGGATGCCAGGTATAAAAATAAAATATTTAATAAAATATTCTTGTGTGATATGATGCTTGTCATCTTGTGTGATGCAAAAACCTCATGGCCCTTTGTATTCTTCTACTAGATAAGACCACTTGATTTTATTGTCATTTGTTAATGCTATTAACTCTGTCAAAAAAAGTTTTTGCAATTCTGTTTTTCTAAGCTGACTGGCTGACAGTACCGTAATGGGACAATGGAATCAACTATACTAAACAGACAGTAACTTAGAGAAAGTCAGACATTTTTTGTCAGACATTTTTTGTTACTTGTGCTTGCACACAGTGAAATTGGACCTCCACATTTAACCCAACCATGCAGTGAGACACACTAGTGAACACACACTAGGCAGCAGTGAACACACATGCCTGGAGTGGTGGGCAGCCCTAGCCACAGTGCCCGGGGAGCCAATGGGGGTTAGGTGCCTTGCACTTCAGCCAAGTCCTATGTCACAGGAATCGAGCCTGGAACCTTCCGATCATAGGGCAGACACCATAACCACAAGACCATGACTGCCCCAGGTGATGAGGGTGACATGGGAACATTCTATTCATCTTTGTATCTGTCTGCTTGTCTGTCTTTTCTACCTGACCTCAGAGATAGGACCACTTAACAACTTGAAATGTATGTACTTGTACATATGGTGAAAAGTTTGTACTCGTGTTGATTTTTCTCAATAAGTACTTGTGGCAGCAGGTGCAGGATCAGGCACAGATCTGTCAATGGGAGATGGAGCCAGGAGCAGCACAAAAGGTATCTAATGGCCCTTTGTTTCTCTTCCAGTCTGTGTGTGAGAGAGAGAGAGAGAGAGAGAGAGAGAAAGAGAGAGTGTGCGTAGTGAGCAAGTGATTAAAGGGGGGTAGGGGAGAATGCGTGAGAGAGTGCCACTACAAGAGAGCTGAGATGAAACTCAATTTTAAGTCCAAAGCTGAAAAGCTCAATGATTGCTTTTGGTTTAATAAAATCCCCCTTTTGTTGAGTCATTAAAACCATGTCCCTACACTGGTGCCACAACCTGGGATAGAAATAACAACATGGAGTCCTCATCTCTGGGTAGCCTGATAAAGTCTCTCGCAGCCATGCAACAGGCCCACTTGCTGTGGGAGGTCCAGAAATGCCACTTCCAAACCCTGCTTGTGGCACAGACGGAAGACTGGCAGACGCTGCAGGACCTGCTGCATATGTCAGGTGCTCTGGCAGCCATTGTGATGGCTTTGACAACATCATCTCCCCTGATGCTGCCCAAGAGATGTCCCCTGACTCTGCCCAAGAGATGTCCCCAGGATGACGCAGTTGAGCTCTTTGAGTGGGTTGAGGAGGACTGGGGCTGGCAGGAAGTGACCCACCAGACCCTCTGGTGGGTGACCCTGCAGCAGGTAGGGCGGTCCTCAGAATAACAGAAGAGGCCTTCTCATGGGGGATTGCAACACTGAGAGAATCATAAAATAGGTGATCCTGGAGCAATTAGTCACAAAGCTGCTGGCAGAAACCACAGAATGGGTCCATGCCACTGCCTGGAGTCACTGGAGGAGGCTATAAAGTTGGCAGAGGACCATGTGTCATTGTTTCTGGGCATGGAGGAATCTCCCACCATTTCTTCTCTCTCTATCTCTTACCATTCTCCTTTCCCCTTCCTCTAGTGCACCCTGGTGTACTTCCCCATGATGGAGGTCAGAGCTCTGGTCCGGTCTGGTCTGGTGCACTAACCTCATAGAGAACCATATTGAGATGCCCCCAGGGTTAGTGGTTCATAGTCGCTCCTAAGGTCATGTTTGATATGGTAGTAATTGAGGAATCCCACAGTAAGTAGTGCAGCTCCATTGTCTTGATTCCCAGATCAGATGGGTCGGTCCATTTCTGTGTGGATTATTGTAAAATCAATGCAATGTCTAAATTTGATGCATATCCCATGCCTCACATTGATGAACTGCTCAATCGGTACTGGCACTGATAATTTTTATCCAACACTGGACTTAACTAAGGGATATTGTCAGTTCCCCTTCACTCCCATGTCCCACAAAAAATGGCATTCTATACATCATCTGGTTTACACCAATTTGTGACCCATCCCTTCATGTTGTTCGGGGCTCTGGTTATGTTTCAGCATTTGATGGACAGGGTGCTGTGCCCACATGTAGCATATTCCATGGCATGTTCAACATCTCCGGGCCATCCTGAAATCACTGAGGCATGCAGAGCTCACAGCTAACCCAATGAAGTGTACATTTTGGTGGGTGGAGGTAAAATATATTTTCACAGGCCATATAGCTCCCAGCCTGAATTGGGCAGTAAGGGTACATGGCAGCAGTTGCGCAATCAGGGACAGATCTGGCAACGGGAAACAGAGCCAGAAGCAGCAGAAAAGGTAAGTACCCGCACAAGCTCCTTATTTCATTCATTCATTTTCTTGAACGCTTATTCCTTTTCAGGGTCACGGGAGAGCCGGTGCGTAGCCAGCAGCATAGGGCGCAAGGCAGGAACAACCCTAGACAGGGCACCAATCCATTGTAGGGCACACACACACTCACGCACACACACACACACACACTAGGGCCACTTTAGAGACACCAATCAACCTAACGTGCATGTCTTTGGACTGTGGGAGGAAACCGGATTACCCCGAGTAAATCCACGCAGAGGACATGCAGACTCCACACAGAAAGGACCCAGACTGCCCCACCTGGGGATTGAACCCGAGACCTTTCTTGCTGTGAGGTGATGGTTCTACCCACCGAGCCACTGTGTCGCCCCAAGCTCCTTATTTCTGAAGCTAATTGCCCTTTGTCTCTCTCCCTGTGTGTGTGTGTGTGTGTAGTGAGTGAGGGATTAAAGGGGAGTGCGAGAAAGCCGTGATGAGAGAGCTGAGATGAAGTTCAAGTTTAAGTGCAAAGCTGAAAACTTGCTGTTTGCATTTCGTTTAATAAAATCCCCATTTCCTTGAGTCATTAAAACCGTGTCCTGACTTTTTTATTTTGAACCATGTTTTTCCCTCTTGTTAAAGTACTTTGATTAGTTTAAAAGCTAAAGAGGACTGGTGAATTATTAGCTTGTTTTTACACATAATCACATAATCAGATAAAATTTTGTCTTTAGTTTTTTTCCTACTTCTTGACATCAAGCTGATGTGAGTTTGTCATGTTTATGCTAGAACTGGTGAGGTACACCAGCTCCCAGACTGCTTCTACGACTCACTGACTAATTGCTGAGTTACCAAGGGTGAGGTTGTACAACAGTACTACAGTTCATTATTTATACCTGTTCAAAAATTGGATGTCTCAGCAACACTATAAAGGGAAGTGTGTGTGTGTGTGTTTGGAGAGTTTACTGGGCCTGTGTTGCATTTACCATACTGTGAATGTAATTAAATCCAAGAGCTGCTAGTGTTTGCTGGCAAAGAATGGGCCCCTACCTCGGTACTTAGAGTTGACCCTATGTGTCTAATTGGATTCTCCACACCAACAGGACTCAGAGATTAAAAATGGAAAAATTCACACTTGCAGCTCTAAGTATTCTGTTTCTTTCCCTTTCTGTCTCTCCATGGCCAAGGCTTTGTTTCAAAGGCAACATCATTATGAAATGATCATCAAATTGACCTTTTTCAAAATCCCTATACATGCATATAAATACACTATATTGCCAAAAGTATTCGCTTGCCTGTCTTCGATACACATATGATATTTACTGACATACCATTCTTAAGCTTCAAATCTTCTGGGAAGGCTTTCCAAAAGGTTTAGACACTAATGTTGGATGAGAAGGCCTGGCTCGCAGTCTCCTCTCTAATTCATCCTAAAGGTGTTCTATAGTAGTGTATTCAGCCCCCCTGAGTCCATACCTTGTAGGACCACCTTTCACTGCAATTACAGCAATCTACTAGCTTTGCATATCTACAGGCTGAATTTTTTGCCCATTTTTCTTGGCAGAAATGCTTAAGATCAGTCAGATTGGATGGAGAGCATCTGTGAACAACAGTTTTCAAGTCTTGCCACAGATTCTCAATAGGATTTAGGTCTGGACTAACACACAGATATGTTTTGACCTAAACCATTCCATTGTAGCTCTGGATGTA
Organism: Leptodoras praelongus; assembly: GCA_028564905.1. NCBI lineage: Eukaryota > Metazoa > Chordata > Actinopteri > Siluriformes > Doradidae > Leptodoras > Leptodoras praelongus. The sequence continues at coordinate 8,141,682 of JAOTRJ010000024.1, read as the reverse complement.
TGTTTAGGTTGTTGCCCTGCTGGAAGGTGAACCTCTGCCCCAGCCTCAAGTCTTTTGCAGCCTCTAACAGCATTTTGCATTTAGGCCAAAAAGTTCAACTTTAGTCTCATCTGACCAGAGCACCTTCTTTCATATGTTTGCTGTGGCTTGTGGCAAATTGCAAATGGGAATGGCCTTCTTCTTGCCAGTCTTCCATAAAGGCCTGCTTTGTGGAGTGCATTACTAATAATTGTTCTGTGGACAGATTCTCCCACCTGAGCTGTGGAGTCATCAAAGGCACTCGGCTGCTTCTCTAATTATTGATCTCCTTGCCTGGGCTGTCAGTTTAGGTGGAAGACCATGTCTTGGTAGGTTTGCAGTTGTGCCATACTCCTTCCATTTTTTTGGATGATGGACTGAACAGTGCTCTGTGAGATATTCATACCTTGGGATTTTTTGATAACCTAATGCTGCTTTACCATTCATCACAACTTTATCCCTGACCTGTCTGGTGTGTTTCTTGGTTTTAATGTTTTCTAACAAATCTCTGAGGCCTTCCCAGAACAGCTGTAGTTATACTGATAATAAATTACACAATTGAACTAATTAGGTCTTTATTTTTACTAATTTACTAATTAGGGGACTTCTAAAGACAATTGGTCACACTGGATTTTATTTAGGGGTATCAGATTACAGGGGGCTAAATACACAGAAATCTTTCAACAGTTTCAATGAAAAAAATTGATCCTGTTTGGATCCATACTAAAATCTAATAATTTAATCTTCTATATACTGTAAGTCTTAGAACTTCTCCATATAATTCCTCGAAACATTGAACCATTCATTCTTGGGAGTGCACTAATTAAACAGGAAGATGCATGGACAGACAGATAGACAGATGAATTGATGAATGCACAGACAACCTGTCAACCCAATGCTCCCATCACTTAGAGATGAAAGAGGAGGCACTGCTTAAGGTATTGCCTTGGTCACCATATGATTTTCTTTTTTTCCCTAAACTCTCCTGTTTTTACACACAGCAATAAAACAATAATTGGGCTGAGCATGCCCAATCTAAGTCAAGACATTTCAAATTCATCATTGTTTCTTCCCTCTCAGAACAATTTAAATCATAAGATACCCATCTTGTGAGCAAGGTGACCGCAGTGGAAACTCCTCAACTGCTACCCCAGTGGGTGTCTTTTTTTTCTTTTTTTTTTAAAGGCACATGTAATTTTCTCCCTTTTCTATCCATATCCCTTCCTCTCCCAATTTTTCCATCTCCCCTCACAGCAGACTGTCCCACTTACCTTTTTCCCACTTGCAGATTTCTTTTAATTCTGCCAGTTATAAAAAAAAAACAACCAAAAAAAAGAAGTTTTCAGTGGTGGACCATGACTAGAAAAGTACACATTTCTTTAAAATCATTTGAGAAAATTACATTCAGTATTCTGTCAGAAAGACTGTTCATAGAAGAGCTGCACATACCACTAGAGAGCACTCTTTACCCTTATTCTTAACCCTTCCCGGCTTATCACAACTAAAGCAGTATTTTAATCCCCATTCCTTCGATTTTCAATGTTCCCCAGCTAACTCTCTCTTGATTTTCAGTTGTATACATTCAATTAAAAAAAATCTATTTTTATTTTAAAAAATAATTGGTTCAGTTACTGAACTGAAAATCACAGCTAACTAAACATAATAGTGTTAAATCTAATCTGAAAAGGGGTGACATTGTCAGTGTGACATTCCATTCATCCAAAAGAAAAGGACATCTACAACAAATAAGTCAGTTGAAGACTTAAATTCAGTCAGAATGTCAATTTAACAATCAGATGTGTTTAGGCATGTTGGACATTTTAGATACCAGTCTGGCAGATCCACTTCACATGCTTAATTATTCTAAAATAATGGGATTAATAATGAAAATAAGTCTAGAATTCAGGTTCCCTGCACAAACAAATACAGAATCTCCATTATCTTCACCCAAACATCCACCCACAATATCTATAATAATTTCTGATGCTTCCACTTTCCATGCATGAAGGTCCACATCTGTAATGGCCAATGCTGGGTTAATTGATGCTGCTTCAGGTCTGCACTGCCTGCTGACTTCAGAGTCAGATGCATGCTCACATATGCACAAAGTAGTGTTTGCACAAAGTATTGCTAAAAATAGACTTGATCTTAACCTATGCATTATGTTCTCTTTGATTGCTGATAATGATTAGTGCCCTCATAAGCAATTCAATGGCACCCTATTAAACTGAGCTGACATTGTACTGTACAACTAAAGGCTTGGACACCCTACATGACTTGCAAAGGGATTAGATCGCTATACTGTTCAAACTACACAACTTCCCTTTTGTAATCATGATTTTTTAAGTTGTTGTGGATGGCACACTATGTGAATGATCAGCGATTGGGGGTCACACTCTACACAAGTTTTCACAAGGTGGAATTGCTGACGAGTTTTTTCCCACTCCAAACAATGTTTTGTCATGATAACACATGAGAGAAGTGATGAGAATAATGACACAAAACCATGTGAAAATAAAAATAAAAATAAAAACCTGAAAGCTTTGTCCATAGTCACTCCCAAAGCAACTGAGTATTTCAGGAAATCATCTCTCCTTAAACTTGATTTCAGGAAGTTGTGGTGCTTATACTAACATCTGGCAAAAGGTTGCAGACACCTGCCCATTACAAGCCATGCTTTTTTACGTTTGTACCGCTTTTCTGTGTTTTGCGATCTTATTGGCTGTAGCTCAGTGCCACACTCACTGCCAGTCATAACCTGCCAGTCGCAACGCTTTACACACCACAGGATTTGGACATGCCAACAGGTCCAGATATTTAACATGCTAGATATTTTTGGGAGTCGATTCTCATGTTGCATCTTTAAACAATTTACACATAGCGATCAAGAGCCATTTTATGAGCCCTGAATAAATGCTGATTTTCTCCTGAGCTTGAGCAACCTGCAAAACCTGTTGCAAGAGGAAAATTTGGCCTAAAATCGTGTAGTATGAACTTGGCATATGCGTCATACAAGTGATTTGAATGTGCTATTGTGGCAGTTGATCATTCTGAAAAACCTTGAGCTGGATGTGTTTTTTCATTGCTTTTTGTTGATCAGTCTGCTGGCTAGAATGGCTGAAATTTGAAATGTGAAATTTGCATGAGCAGATCCTGCTGCTTTGAGGATTTGTGAATGTCCTCTTATTATTCAGGAACCATGGAATTCTAGCTAGACTGTATCAGGATTGAGATTCAGAAAAGTCTGTCTAGTTGTCTTTCATAGAGCTCTCTACCTTCACAATGTCAGTACATAGTTAATTATAATGTACAGGGGCATGCTGCCATCTACACAATAAACAGTCAAAACACATTAAGCAAAGACATAAAGGGAGACAATAAAATGTTACTGATGGTAGGATATTGAGTAGTTTACAAGCAGTAAGTGTTTATGCAGATGAAGAAGTCAATGATTGAGGAATACGAGTATAGTGCTTGTCCTAATACTTTGCTGCAATATTTAATCAAGATAAGTTTATTCTCAGTTTCTGCTCAGTGTAAAGCACAAAGCCTACTAAATGCATGAAAAAAAAAACTAGCAGGAGCATAACAGAATCAAATAAAGACACTGATACAATGCATGGACAAATTAGCAGAACAGGGTTGCTGTCTCTACTAATTTCCTCTATAAGAGTGCTTGCTCCAAATCTTGGAAATAGATAAGAATGAATATTTTACTCTTCCTCATAAACACATACTTATGGCCAGGCAAGGACTGGAAACAAGGTGGTTCCTAGATTTGATGATGTGAAAACAATGGGATAGTGGTATGTGAGACCATTCAGTGTTTGTGAGTGAAAAGGAAATGCACAAAAACATCCCCAAAGTTCATAGAATAGAAACCTTTATTTGTCTTATACATTACTGCATAGTGAAATACTTTTCTTTTTCTATCCCAGCTTTGTTGCAGCGTTGAGGTGTGGGGTTGGCATCAGTTATAAGGAATCAAGTGACAACAGTTTCAGTGACTGAAAACTGAATCAGGTAGTGGGCAAACTATGCAGGAGGAGACAGTACGTGAACCAAAAAAAAAGAAACACATTGCAACATAAACAAACATGAACAAATGCAGAGGTCTGCACAATAACGCTGAAAGCTGTGAAGTGCACGCAGAGCTGCATTGTGCAGATTCTGTGCAAGGGGGGAATATGTGACACCAACTAAGTGTTCTTTTGTTGTAATTTGTTGATGTAATTCATCATTATGGATTGGGACATTGTGTTTGTAGAAATTCTTACAGAATATAAACTGCCTTATTACTTTCTTAACTATTATGTCTGGGGGTTGAATCTATTTTCTATTGTGGGAGGCTGATATGCTTTCTGTGCTGTAATACACCTGATTTATCTTTTAATGGTTTGATAATTAACTAATGACTTAATTGCTTTCTAGAAAAAAAAATTGCAGCTCCTGGGCTAGCAATGTGTCTATTGTTGCTAACTGTTATTTGTTTACCATGCAACGGCATTATTCAGGTTACTGATCGTCATATCTAAATTGATTATGAGGCAGTAAGCTCAAAGGCTAAATGGGACAATGCAAGCTATAAATGTGTTTCTTGGTAGCCTCAAGACTTTAAATCAGTTTCTCTGAGAAACTAGGAAAAGTTGATATGACCAACTGGAATTTGTTTTCAACAAATGGGAAAGCCGATTACATAGCTGTGGCTCTGCTTCTGTTGTCATTTAGAAATCAAAGCTATGTCTCAGAAAACATGAACACCCCATCTTGCAGCCAAACGGTTTCTGAAAGGAAGCTGAGCAGTATCACTCTGGCTAAACTTCTATTGTTCTTTACTTTACAATGTCTTCTGAATCTGAATAGTCTTAGCACTGATTTGAACACCATAGGCATGCATGCTCAGGCATTTGGTAATTGTTTGCTTAATCATTTCTGCTGGTTATCTCCAGATTTCAAGGTCTCCGTGACAGAGAACCCAGTAATGGCTGCTAGTGACAGGCTTGCCCATCAGATACCGCATCCTTGGCAATGCTCCTGAATGTTGTTGAACATCTGCCACTAGGCAAGCAACTGTATCATCTCCTAGGTAACCTTGTATGGTGTTGCATCCACATGAATGCACAGCAATTACTGTGACTTGTTGGTAATCCATTAACTTAGTCTCTTGCAAAATGTCATTTTTTCAACCTGCCAGCAACACATACTAATGTCAAATAAAAGATAAGGTAAAATACACCAAGTTTAAAAATAAGAGTTCAGCTCATCTATAGTCAATTCATTTAATGTGAAATTCACCAGTTATGTGATTTCTGTAATTATATAAAAAAAGAAATTATATAAAAGAAACAGATCTGGATTTTAATAAGAATTAAACTTCTATTATATGTGCAATTGGTTAGTGAATTGTGGTGTTGTAGGGTGTAGAACTGAAAATGTGTCTTAAAACAGGGGTGTCAATTTTATTTTAGGCGATGTGCCAATTTACATTTAGTCCAAAATCAAGTGAGTTGGAGGATTCAGACTCATGTTGGACCAATAACACATCACAAAAACCTGGGTCCATATATCAGCATTTATTATAAGGTTTTGTAATGTGTGGCTAAAGAAGGCAGGAGACAAGTGCATAAATTCACTGTGTTGATTAGGCTTATTTGAGGCTTTTGTACAACACTGCAAGGGTCAAATAATAAACAGTGCAGAATTCAAAGCCCATGAAACAGGTAAGGGTCAAAACCAAAAAATACTACATGAGACACAGAGAAACAAAAATACAAGAAAACCATGGCTAGTAAAACATGACACAATTAACAAAACTTTGCAAAGGAACTAACACGCAATAAATGCAGTTGTGATTAATATTCACTACTATTGCTATAAATCCCAAGAAATAGTTATTTTGAAGAAGAAAAATACACACACATAGTTGCAGAATCCATTTCCAATCAAAGTTTAGGCCCTGAATTTTTGCTTTTCTGTCTTCCTTCTTTCTTTTGTATTCTGTCTTCTGTCTTCTTGTAGTGTAATAACATAGATTTACTGTTAATCTTTCAATTCAGATTACATATTGTGGTCTGAATTAGAATCTTCATTGGACTGTATATCCTGCTGAAGGGTCATATTTTCAACAGCCTTGTGTTAAAGCAATGCATGTTGATGAGTTCTTTAGTTTTACAGTAGTTTTTTATGTAGCACATGTTGTAGTTAATATTCCTTCATAATTCAAAATTGATACAAATGGTCAGCATAAGCTATGAAAATTTGGAATGTATCTTGAAATACAAGTAAAATGTACAGTACGATTAGATAAAACATGTATACAGAATGGCAGACTACCAAGAGTTTATAAGAAATCATGGGGCCCTGCCTGGATATAGACCCTGTGGTTTAAGTCACATGACTTTATCATCTAAACAACCTTCACACTGCAACCTTACATGAATGTTTTTTTTGTGATATATTTCACTTGCATGGAGCCCAGGCAGCACCTTCAGGCTATACCCCACTTAAGGTGCTTACCACCATTTTGCCACATCCCCCTATTTTATTTAATTACTTTTTTAAACCAAGCATAAAACAGCAGACCTATAAAATAAAATGTGAGCACCCCACAAAACCATTATCATATAAATGAGCTCTGATGGTTCCTTCTGGGAGACAAGCCAATGTTTTCACTGTTTGCTACTGCATATTACTATAAAGACAGTTCTCTTGCCCCTCAGCAAAACAGAGAGTGAACATGTTTGGTTTTTATTTATTTATTTTTATTTTAATTTTTTACAGAACAATAAAGATTCACAAACTCCCAAATGGTGATGCACAGTGTTTTACAGTGTATTCTGCTGAGAAAGTCATCATCAGTCTTCTGTGATATCTCTGATGCTGCATTTTCCCCCATAGTATAACCCATTGTTTGTAGCGTTCTTGTTTGACTCCTGTTTAACCTCCTGAATACCAGTAGTTCAAATTTGTCCTCTGTGAAGGACATTTGTTAACCTGAATATCTCCCACCCCCTGCACACTACTGAATTAACTCCTTTTGCAATCTACAGAGGACATTTAGGGCTTTTCAATGATACCAAATGTGAAGGGGTGGGGCTTTGGTACCTTTCTCTTCCTCTTTCAGGAAAATGGCATCTGTCAGTACAAGCACATTTTATGGAAAGAGGAAAAGTAAGTGCATAATACTTTTTATTGAGCAAATTATGGCTTGAAATGTTGTTTGCATATTTTATATAAGTCTCTTAACAACACATTAAAACATTGTTTTAATAATTTTAACTATATTTTAGCGTAGTTTGTAAATGTTTATAAAATGTCCTCCATAGTGGACATTTGTAGTTATTTCTTCCATTTTGTTGGAATGACAAGATAGGGAGTCATTCTCAGAAGGCAACTGGTCTGGTCTACCAAGACAAGACTACCTTCCGAGATACAGGACGAAAGGGCATTGGAGAACAAGCTGTTCTTCATTTGGCAGAGTCTGTTCCCCAAGGAACTCATCTGTTCTTTGACAGGATTTTTACAACAATCCATCTCCTCGACACCCTGAAGACAAAAGGGCTGACAGGGACTGGAACCCTCATGAAAAACAGGGTTCCAAAGGAGTGCAAGATCATAG
>JAOTRJ010000024.1:8097562-8113819 GCA_028564905.1 Leptodoras praelongus | reverse complement strand
ATGAAGGCATTTAAAAACCATCACCAGAACCTTAAAATCTATTCTAAAACTAACAGGTAACCAGTGCAGTGAGTGGAATGCAGGTGTAACATGATCCCTCTTTCTCCTGTGGGTCAGGACCCTAGCAGCAGCATTCTGAACTCGTTGGAGGTGTGAAATAGTGCTCTTTGGGAGAGCAGATAAAACAGCATTAAAATGATCTAACCTTGATGTGACAAATGCATGGACAAGTTTCTCACTATCAGCAGGACAGAGCATGTCTCGGACCTTAGAGATATTTCAAAGGTGAAAGTAAGCTGTCCTGCATGTAGTCATAATGTGAGATTTAAAGCTGAGTTCATTATCAAAAATGATGCCCAAGTTCTTTACACATTGTTTGGCCTTCAGGTTCACTTGGTCTAAATATGTCTGAACATAATTTTTTTGTGAATCACTACCAAGAACAAGAACCTCGGTCTTGTCTTTGTTTAGCTGCAGAAAATTGTTAGACATCCATGTCTGTATATCACCTAAACACTTCAACAATGAGCTGATTGATTTTAGAGCTTTAGGTTCTAAAGAAATGTAAAGTTGAGTGTCATCTGCATATTGATGATAGCTAATGTCATGTTTCTTAATGACATGGGGTAATGGAAGCATGTAGAGGTTGAACAGTAGAGGCCCAAGAAATGATCCTTGGGGACCCCTCAAGGTAAGTACTAACAATGGCATACTGGGAATACCTTACAAGATCTTCCATTTTGGAAGATGAACTCTGAACCAGTCTTCATAACACCCGAGTTGCTTTTATGTAACCTTGTAATGCTTTATGTTTGAATTCTGGCACATTTGAGGCAGATTATGTCATGAAACATGTTTAGACCAAGGAAATCCTTACACTGCAACATCAGGATTGTGTATATTTTCCTGAATCTTAAGTAAAGTGCGTGTTTTATTAGTAATTACTGCAAGGGGCAGTGGTAGCTCAGTGGTTAATACATTGGACTGTTGACCAGAATCTCACGAGTTAAAATCACAGCCAAGCTGCCACTGTTAACCCTCAACTGCTCAGCTGTGTAAATGAGATTTTAAAAAGTTGCTCTGCATAACGGCATCTGCCAAATGCCATAAATGTAAATGCTTATAATATGCTAACACGACACGGCTATAACACTGATTGGAAAATGTCATAACACAATCTTGTGTCAACAAATATACCCTTATACAACTTGACTCAGGTTTTAAGTCAGTGTGACATCACAATTGACCAATTGCACCTAGTGTAGCCATGTACCCTTACCTTAATGTTTCCTTTAATTTAAATAAAGTTAGAAATAAGTTTAAAAAAAGTTAAAATAAAGTTTAGAATACTTTACTTACACTATAATGAGGATTCATTTAAAATATGAATCACTTCACCTGAAGCACTTGGTAATGTATTAAATGTCCAAAATAATTACATAGTGTTATGAATGCGGTCAGAAGGAGCTGGAGGAGACGTTGATGCAGTATAAAAGTCCACTTTTATTGAGGAAACTGAGATGAACAGCAATGGAATGGAATGAGGTGGATAAGGGAGGCAGGCAGGGAACGTGATCAGGAGAAGAGGCGCTGTGCTTGGAGGTCCCAGGAAACGATGCGGGGAGACTGGAGAAGCAGGCATAGTGAGGAAACTGCTGGGAGACAAAGCACAGGGGAGAGACCAGCCAAAACAAACTAAACTGGGGATGAGCGTAGGAAAAGGAGAAACATGAAGGGAAATAGACAGCCGTCCAGGAGTGAAGAGGAGAACGGACGGGGAAGGGAGAGAAAAGGCCGAAGCGGAAGGGCTCCGGAGAGAGAACAGCGGGGAAGTGAGTGAAGTGAGCCTGGCTACGCGTGCACGGGTGAGCGAGAGAGAGAGAGAGTAGGAGGCAGCGAAAAAGAGAGAGGGAGAGAGAGAGGTCCAGGACACCGCGGGTTAGTTAGAGAAGGGTGCTTAGATAAAGAGAGGCGTGAGGTTAGTACTCTATATACAAGGATAGGAACAGGGAACATGAACGAGCACTGGCGCTGCTACCAAAAACTACCAGCCAGCCGACCCAACCCACTGCAAATTAAAAATAGGGAAGCTCCTAAGAAAGAAAGAAAAAGCCTAAGCTAGGAAAATATCAAACTAACCAAAAAGGAGCACAAAACAAAAAAAAGGAGAAGAAAGCACACACGCACACACAGCAGACGCGCACACACCACGCACTCGGGAAAACTCACGCAGGGAAAAGACTCTCACGAAGGAAACAGGAACAAACTGACGTAACACGCTGTCGCTTTTAAGATGAGGAAATAACGCTCGGAATTGAAGGCTGGGCAATCAATACTTCGCGAAGCCAGTCGTGAAAATGAGTGAAATAAATAGCGAAGGAACCAGGAAGTGATTACCATCGCACCCTGTGAGGAGAGAGGTGAAAGGTTAGTAGGAGGGGCTAGAGGAGCGAGTCACAGGAGTGGGCGTGGTCTGCTGGTTCATAACTCATAGCTAATTCTTAATAAATATTAAAGGTGCAGTAGGCTGCAGGGAATTATGATAAATAACAAATTTTATGCTGCAACTTGCTTATTAGTTATCAAACAAATTAATTACATTATTCTTAGAGCATATAATGCTTATAATGCTTAGGGTTCTGTTCATACATGGTGACCTGACACCAGTGCTGCTACTAACCATCAGATTAATCCTCAGAAATGCACAGTGTAAATAGATTTATAAGTCAAAAAGTTGCTTGCAATAACTTTTTTTTACCATAGTATTTTCCCTGAAAGTTACAGTACATATTGGTGCTTAGAGCTAGCTAATGTGTTTATGAGGCCCTGGGACCAGGTGTCCATGGGTCCCCAACACACAGACATAGTTCACTGAAACAGTGCATACAACAATTATTTACAAATAACTCTGTACTTATAGATTTTGAATGCTTATTTACTGCAGCAGTCACAGTGAATACAAAGGATTTGGGGAAGAATTGTGTACCACAAATCATATGACTGCAGATGTAATGCAAACATATGAGTAAAGTGAGATCAAGCATACAAAGTGTGTATTTATGGCAGAAGAGTTAGCTATCATTCAACATCACAACATAACTTCTTGTAATTTAAAGGTAAGACTTTAAATTATAGCCCCAAGTACCTGCCAAGTTGTTAGGAACTGGCCGACTCCCTCTGGGGCTACCAGGGGGAGCTGGTGGGTAACTTTGGGCTCCCTTGGGCAATCGGCTATAACGAGGATTACGTGGCTGAACATGCATTTAAGCAGGCTCTTAGTCAGAGTTCCTCATCACACCCTTGATCTTTTGTGCTCAATTGCACTTTTCTTTGTTGAGGATACAGATAACATGAGGTTGATTATGAATCTCATGGGTATGCTTTGGCCGAGGTAATTTGAGGCAGGGAAAGAGCTTCTGGTGTGACTCCTCTGCAGCTACTTCTCCCAGGAATCAGTAAAAGGAATCAGAAATGTGAGTCAGGCAAAACATGTGAATTAAACCTGTTTACCTAAACTATGTTTAACTAAATATCTCTTAGGGCATGTTTGGTACTGTTTTCATTTGTATTTCATGGTTCAACAACATCATAAGTATCATACATATTATACTTGGTTAGGAAATATTGTTTATAGTTTACTGTGTACCAACTAGCAGACACCTAAGGTTGATTCCTGCCTCCCACAGAACCTGATTAACATAAAGATGAAATAACTGACTGGGGGTCCACACTGTCGTAAAACCCCATTTGGTTACTTTCCTGTCTTAGCTTCCATGAGAAAACTTTGATCATTACATATCAAAGAGACTCAAGGGTATAAAATGTGTACTTCTCAGTGGTGGTATGCTCTTTCCATCTGGCATCCCGGGTATGCTCTTTCCATCTGGCATCCTGTGACCACGCAGACCATTTCATTATTTTTATTTCTAAGAATACTCAGTAGTTCTTCTAACCAAATGTATTTTACCTTAAGTGTATGCTTTCTATGATGTATAAGATTGTTAGACACATTTCAAGGGACCTCTGAGAAGCTAATGTAAAAGGCCAATACTTGCATTTTTAAATATAAACCTCTGACAAGTACATAGGAATGGCATAAGCTTACACATTTAAAGGAACCTCTGAACTAACAGAGTAACTGTTTAATAAATAGTCTGTATAAGGCCTCTGACTAAGATTAAAAGATAATCAGAATACTGAGGTATTATATTCTTAGTATATACCTTGTTATTGTTTGATACACTGTGAATTTAACTGATCTTGAATAGTTGTTTATGCATTATACTGCATTTAGGCTAGTTGTTCAAATATAAACTGGAGTCAGATAACTAATTAAATATTTTTGGAGTCAGATATTTAATTCATAAAGTTAAAACACGTATTTAACCTTCGACTGCACCTAATTCTGTCCTTGGTCATAGCAGAGCAATGGGCTGAAATGAGATAACCGAATCACCTTATCGAATCACAGCTTATCTCTCTCCTTTTTTTCATTTTTATTCACCTACAGAATGAAACCCTATGTTTTTAACCCTATCCGAATCCACTGTGTTTTTAAACATAGTATAGTTTACTTAAGTGTATGATAGTTGAAGTAACTAGTTATTACTGGGTAATTTACAGTATGTTTTTTTTTTTTTTTTTAATAAGTAACATTACTACCATTCTGAATCCACTGTACAGTACTTTAAACCCTATTATATGTCCCACAAAGTTACTTATAATAGACATGCAGGTAAGGACATAGCAAGGACATCTACTTTTGTTACAGGCACTAGCAGAGCTTCATCCATGGCTAGTTAAAATAAATTTTGGAGAATGCACAAACTACCCATATTTACTGTGACCAGACTAATAGTTATTGGTACTATGTGGACAGTTTACACAATGTTTCCCATATGTACATAGAGGACGAAATGTACATTTCTCATATGCTCACTTGGCATAGAATATGTAGCTGTAATTCATAGTGTTACCAATAAAGGTCTCATTCTTCCTGAAGAAGGATAGCCAAGCTCTCTAACTAATGCGAGGTAAGGAAAATAATTGATAGACTAATCTATTACACTACCAGTAAAAAAAACTAAAATATTAGAAATTTAAAAAGTTTTAAATTTTATCAACTTAACTAATATGCTAGCTAGCTGTGTTAGCTTTATTGAAATGATTTTGAACAATGTAATACTGCTGCTACCTAGCTAGCTAGCACTAACTCTGTAACCAATGAATTGAATAAGGACAAATGCTAGCAAGCACACTACGTGTACTCCAATGACTGGTTTACAAATAAGCTTTCATAGTGATAGCAGCACTATTAAACCAATAACCACTGCCAACATTGATTTTAAGCTTGACATTTATAGAACACAATTGGTAGCAGTTGACATCAATTTAAGAGGATGTGCATAAAATCTCACTATTGTAGACTGTTGTAGATGTCAGTGGCACATTACCTAACTTTATGTGCATGCAATTAATTACTTACCTAGGAAGTAATTTATGTCATGATTTCTGAATCACAGAATTGCTTAATATGTAACACACTACATTTAAGGGAATGGCAAAAAGGCACCTCCCTGGCCAAAATGTGGCCCTAGGGTGTCACCAGTATAACCTAGTCCTGTCACTACTAAGTATTAAAAGTGTTAAAAAAAAAAGTAATACTATATAAAAAAAAATTGAAAGCATTACTGCTACATTAAGGACAGCATTAATAATGTAAATTTATGTTTTAAGCACGATAATAAAGTCAAGGGAACAAAAACATATTTAGGTGCCTGTAATGACCATATAACCTTACATACCTTATGACCTCCACACATCACTTTAATGGTGGATTTATTGAAAAGCAAAGCAGGTCATTTTATTGTCTTCTTATAAACAAATACTTTTGAATATTTATTATACAGCTTTTATAATAGATGAAGAATATCAGGTTGTGGGTCTCTAATTCTGAACCAATTTGAATGTGTGAACCCATGCAGTGACAGCAGGTAGTTCTGCCTCAATGACCACATGAAAAGGACCCATCTGTACACTCCTCTAAACGTATGGAGCCAAGTCCTCTAAACCCAAGGTTAAACACTCTTTTACAAACAAAGAGTTTTGGTGGGTGGCGAAGCATCTAATAAAAGAAGTAATAAATATACAAATATCAGGTTAGCAAATATATCAATATGCATTAGAGAGAAAATGTGCAAAAGGTCAGTGCTGAATATCAACGGAATGACACAGGGCTCTTCAGTCATGCTCTGTGTTGCAGAACTAGTAAATTATGGGTTTCTACAACCACAGAGTAAACAAGAATAATAATTCTATAAAATATTATTATTATTTAATCACAAATCTGAACTTGTGGTTTTGTTTTTTTAGGGATTCTGTTGCTGGATTAAAACTCTCATTATAATAAAAGGTATAATTTTATTAACTAACTAGGAATAAGAATAAAAGAAAGGAAAGTATAAGATAAGACAAAGGAAAAAAAAAGATTGCAAGAAATATTGTATGATAATTGTCATGTCCGTGGCCACCAGAGGGCACCCCAGATGCCACAGGGCCTAACCAACGAGGCAAACCTGCTGGTGGCCATCTTTGACTGCCTCGTTTAAGCTGTTTAAAGGACAACTTTGGAATGGATCAACTTTGGAGCTGCTGTCACATTTCTCATCACCTCGATTCCAAGCAATCTTGCTCAAGTTAAGTATTCACTTCATGTAATCTCTGCACTGTATCTAGTTTGCACTTTGCACTTTTGCCTACACTCACGTTTTCTTTTTGTTTGTTTTTTCAAGTTTGCCCACACCAGAGCTTTGTGTGTTCCTGTTTTCCCTGTGCACTTTATGGCACCCTTCCAGAGTGCTATGGTGGCAGACCCAAGGGATGTAAGGGATTCCTCCTCCAGTTTTTCACATTACTCTGTGAGCTCAGTGACCAACAAAAGGTCGCCATGGTCATCAGTCTGCTCAGCCAACCTTTGGCATCATGTAGGTTAGGACATATACTCCTATACTCGATTCACTGAATGTTTTCGTCAGGTGTTTGACCACAGCACTGATGGCCGGAGAGCGTCTCCTATCTGTCATGCAGGGCAACTGCCGAGCTGCTGACTATGCCATGGAGTTTCGTACGCTCACTGTGGAGAGTGGTTGGACTGATCCGGCCCTCAACCCTGATGTCCAGAGAGACTTGGCATGCCATAACACGGACATGAGTCTGGAGACTCTCATCTCTATGTCTATTGCCTTAGACAATCTTCTGTCAAACTGGCTGAACTGTGCCACCCCAAGAAGCCCAAGGAGGAGCCGGAGCCCATGGTCCAGGGGCCCCTTTTCCTGACAAGCCAGGAGAGGAGACAAAGGGCAGCCCAGAACCTGTGAATCTACTGTGGGGAGAGCTGCCAAAGTCAGGGAGCATGACATCCCCATCAGAGAGCTCGGCTCCCTCTTTAAGATCAGAGCTGTGGATGGCGTGCCCATTGGCAGTGGCTCCACCTGGCAGCAGACTGCTCCTCTCATGACCTTTATGACCCACTTATCTCCTGGAAGGAGGGGGAGATTAAGAGGTGGTTGCCATTCTGTTTCAAGAACTGCCTCAACCTAGGAGTCTGTCCGGTTCAGACTACTTGAGTGGAGAGCCCGGAGACCCAGATTCAAGTCCATGTACCCACAGTATATCACGACCTGATGGAGGTGTTTGACAAAAAGAAGGCTGAAAGCCTACATCCTCACTGGTCCTTTGACTGTGCACTTGATCTTCTACCTGGGTGCACCCCTCCTCGCAACAAGGTGTATGCTCTGTCCTTACCAGAGGCCATGGAGGACTACATCCAGGAAGCGCTGGAACAAGGGCACATTTGACACTCCATGTCCCCTGCCTCCGCCACCTTCTTCTTTGTAAAGAAGAAAGGGGGAGGCCTCAGGCCATACATTGACTATAGAGGCCTAAACAAGGCGCTGGTCAGGTACCCTCACCCGCTTCCACTCATCCCCCACAGCTTAGAGGAGCCAAGTTCTTCACCAAGCTGGACCTCCAAAGTGCCTATAACCTCATTCAGATCCAGGAGGGTGATGAGTGGAAGATGTTGTTCAGCACCACTTCCAGGCATTTTGAATATATGGTTATGCCATATGGCCTGGCTTTAGTGGCCAGCGTGTTTCAATACCTCATTAATGAGGTTCTCAGGGGCCTGCTTTTTTGGTGTGTGATTGTGTACATTGATGACATCCACATCTACTGCCCCAGCTGTCATGTCCATGTCCAGCAGGTTCAAGAGGTGCCCCAACACTTGTTAAAACACAGCCTATCCATCAAGAGGGAGAAATGTGAGTTCCACTAACCAAGAATTTAATACCTAGGAGATCACATCAGGCCCAAGGGGGTCTCTATGAACTGCCAAAAGGAGGAGGTGATCACACAATGGAAGTGGCCCACCACAGTCAGAGAGCTAAGGAGGTTCCTGTGTTTCTCCAATTTCTACTGCTGCTTCGTCAGGAACTTCAGTCGCCAAGCTGCCCCTCTCACTGACCTGTTAAAAGGGACCCGCAAGACACTGAAATTGAACACTGGAGCTGACCAGGTCTTCGCAAAACTCAAAAAGACATTCATATGACCACCCATCCTCAAACAGCCAGACCCCAACCTCCCTTTGTCATTGAGGTTGATGCCTCCAGCCAAGGCATTGGCACTGTCCTCTCTCAGAGGTAGACTGGGAGCTACTGGCCATTAAGTTAGCCCTGGAAGAGTGGAGGCACTGGCTGGAGGGGGCCAAGCATCCCATCACAGTGTTTACAGACCATAAGAACCTTGAGTACCTTAGAGCTGCCAAGCATTTGAATTCTCATTTCTCACTTTAACTTTGTCCTATCTTATAGGTTCAAAAAAAAGGAAAGCTGACCCTCTCCAGGACCCATGAGCCAACACAGAAGTCCCTGAACCAGAGCCCATCCTCCCTGAATCCAAGTTCGTCCAGGCCAGCCAGCTCGGTTAGCTGTTTGTTCCACCTCTCCGCAATCCTCTGATCTCCTGGGCCCACTCCACTCCTGGCACAGGACAACCTGGAGATTATCAGAGCAAAGTACTGGTGGCCAAAGTCAAGCCAAAGTTCCCCAAACACTTCCAGCAGGTGAACTGCACCCTTTACCCATTCCCTTTACACCAGAGAGGCACTGGTCACACCTTGTAATTGATTTTCTCACAGACCTGCGACAGTCTCAGAACAAGACAGCCATTCAATTGTAGACCGCATTTCCAAGGGTGTCAGATTTATCCCCCTTGTAGGGCTTCCCACAGCTCTGGAGGCTGCTGAGCTCATTTTTCAAAACATCTTCAAATTCTACAGCATACCTGAGGACATTGGTCCTCAGTTCATCTCACAAGTCTGGAAGTCATTCATGGAAAGATGGACATAGTGGTAAGCTTAACCTCTGGTTTTCATCCCCAAGCCAATGGCCAAGCTGAGAGAATAAACCAGGAACTTCTCAAGTTCCTCAGGCTCTTCAGCATCAGCCTCAGGAATGGGTGTGTTACCTTGCCTGGGCTGAATATGCACAGAATTAGGCACAGGTCTAACCTCATTTGAAGTTTCTCTAGGTCATGAGCTCCCTCTGTACCCCTGGAACGCCTCGCCCACAGAAAGTCCTGCTGTCGATGAGTGGTTCAGAAAGAGCAAGAGAGTCTGGGCAGTCACTCACCAGCAGCAGTTGCGGGCACTCGCCCAGATGAAGAAGGCAGTGGACAGGAGGAGCAGCACCACAACCTGCTTCCAGCCAGTCAACCGGGTGTGGATTTCTACTAAGACCTTCCGAAGCCTGATGTACTCCAAGAAGCTCAGGTACATCAGACATTTTCCCATTCTTAAATGCATCAATGAAGTCTCTTACAGGGTACAAATGCCACTTCACAGCAAAATACATCCCACGTTTCATGTAAGCACCCTCAAACCAGCACAGGTGGGGCCATTAGCCAGGAGGAGATCCTCAATTCAGCCTATGCAGAAGGAGCTTCTCCCCAGAGTGACACATATTTGGTCTGGGAGATTCTAGAATCCAGGACACGGGGTGGGACTCCGAGTGTCGTGGGAGAGTTACGGACCAGAAGAGGATTCATGAACCTCAGCCAAGGACATCCTGGATCAATTGCTCACCCAAAAGTTCCATGCCAGGTACCCACACAAGCCAGCACCAGAGTTAACCCCTTGGAGGGGGGCTCTGTCATGCCCATGGCTGCCAGAGGGCACCCCAGATGCCCTCTGGGAGAACTACAGTCCAAGACTACAACTCCCACAGGGCCTAACCAATGAGGCGCACCTGCTGGTGGCCATCTTTGATTGCCTTGTTTAAGCCATGCTGGGGAGAGCATGGAGTGTTCCCATTTCCCCCATTCACTTTATGGACTTATGGACTATAAAAAGCTGTGAGCTCTTATAAATGATAAAATACTGCTAATTTAGAGTGTTAAAAGAATGTAGGGGTCAAACTGTTTTAAGTTTGATGTTTAAGGAGTAAATAATTAATTTAAAATACTTTTATTTCTATATAGTGTCATGTCTATGGCTGCCAGAGGGTGTCTGAAACTCCCTGTGGGAGGACTACAAGCTGGAATTACTACTCCCACAAATTGAGCGCACCTGCTGGTGGCCATCTTAATTAGTTCGTTCAGGTGTAAGCCATTACCCAGTGGCCATCCACAACGGTGAGAGAGTTAAAACAGTTTCCTGGGTTTTTCTAACTTTTACCAATATTTTATTAGGAACTTCATTGTGCTGGCCTCCCAGCTTACGGACCTGCTGAAGGGGACCTCCAAGGCCCTGAAGTGGAACCCCAGCTCAGTCCAAGCCTTTCAGAGCCTCAAAGAAGCATTCACATCGGCACTCCTCCACTGTACTGGTGGGCTAGCATGACTCTGTCATGTCTATGGCCACCAGAGGGTGCCCGAAATGCGGTGCAGCTCAACGTTTTCCTACTGTCTCCATGTCAGTCGTGCCCATCAAGTTCAGTGATTTTTCTAGTCAAGTTAAGTATTTTGTCACTATTGCTCACCTTTGTATATATCACGGTTCTTGATCTCTCCCTGTTTGCACTTAGAGTTCTCTTGGTTTTGGTGTTTCTTGTCCCTAGTCCATCCTGCCAGAGCCTGGTGTTTTCTTGCCTCTGCCCCACCACTCCGTTTGGATTACCTCCTGTGTGTTTTGAACTAGTTTCAGTTTTGTTTTTGCCTGCTTGTCTTTTCCCCTTTTTCCCATGCTCTGTGCCATCTGGTTTTGCATTTTGGACTTCCTGTTTTATGAACTCTATATATACATACAACAGAGATATATAAAAAATACACAACAAAAAGACAAATACTTCTCTATCTCAGATATCAGATTTACAGACCGACAAACCAATTCAAAACTTGAAGCTACATAGCATTATTACTTTGAAACTCTTTGAAAGGATAGATGATCTACACTTTACTAACCAAATACCCCACATTACCTGTACATACCTCTTTTCATCTGTTTTTTTTACTCCTGTTTACACTGTACTGGTTGCACTGTCTGTACCAATTGCACACTTTGTACTGTTCGCATCATTTGTTTGTCCTGCCTTGTTTTGCACTAGTTTGTAGACATCCACTTTCTGTAGTATTGTGTAGTTATAAGTAGCACCCTATATCCTGGAGGAACATTGTTTCATTTCACTGTGTACTGTATACACTATATATGGTTGAAATGACAATAAAAACTCACCTGAGTTGACTTGAGATGACACAGAAAACATAATTTGCCAACATATTTACTTTCTAATGTACTTGAATAATTCACTGTAAATGTATAATTAAAGTAAAATTTATATTTAAAGAAAAATCTGGTACAGATTCAATGATGTTTTTAAAATAAGTACAGATCTCAGTGTGTTGAGAGATCATTCTGTCTAAGAGAAGAGTTCTAGAGTGTGTTATTGTTCCCCCTCCTCTGGCCTCTGGTGTGCGGATGCCCGAGTGATGGTTGTGTGTTTTTAACTGGGTGCACTGCCAGTTGGCTTATTTTATCAGGTTTTGAGTGTTTGCTACCTCTGATGTTAACATTGCTATTGGTGATAGCTTTGTAAGCTGGAACTAGTATAAGTTTTCTTTATCTGAGACAACCTCCCTAATGAGAAATCCAATATAGGCTGAGTTTAAGTGTTACATGCCTGAGGTGCACATATGTTTTTTTTTTTGCTTTCCTCTTTTCCTCTATCTTATTTACAGGTGGAGAATTGCCCAATCGCTGCATCCACATTGTTTGATTGACACCCGATCTCCAATCGGAATTTGGCAGCTGTTTGCATTCTATCCAATCCGGGTGCCGGATGTCTAAATGGTGGTGGGGTGTCTCAGATAAAAGCGGCCTATCCGGCATCCACCCTGGAGGCGCTTTTTGGTTGTGTGTGCGATAGAGTGTGAGGAAGCTCGTGTAAATATTTTGGCACTTTTGATTGTTGATCTTATCTGGTTTGTTTGCCCTCTTTGTAGCTCTATGTGTGGACAGGTAACATTGGGTGTGCCTTTACATTTCACATCACCATAGTTTGCCACTGTATAGACACCCCAGGAAAGAGGCGATTGCCTCTATTTATTCAATAGGTTAGCTGTGGCTAGGCAAGTTAGATGTTTTCTTTGGTTCATTCCTTTGTCACCGCCCATATTCCACCTAAGCTGCTACAAGAGATTAGTTGGTGTGTTGTGCCCCTGTTTTCCACTGGCTAGTCTATTAGACCTCACCTCTGTTGTACCCATGTTCATTTTATTTTGTCCCCTGTATTCCCCTTGTATTATACACTTAGCCTGTTGTCCACCTGAAAGTAAATATCCTCGAATGAACGGCTATGGACTGTGTCCTCCTTCTCATCTGCAATCACATACTATGTTACACCCTTTCACCCCTAGATCCTTACTTGGGGATATAACATTAAGTTTAAGTTGAGATGAAGCGAGTGTTAAATCCCACTAGTTTTACTATCAGCTGGAAGCTAAATGGTATTGTAGGAAAACCAGTGGCCAAAATGGAGATAGATTTCTGGAGAATAGTATTTCTGCAATGTTGCCATCACTTTTTTTTTGGTATCACTTTATCATCACATTCTTAAGGACATGAGAGAGCGACTAACCAAAAGAGAGAGGGAGAGAAAGTCAGTAAACCATTTAGCAGTCTGCAGAGATATTCAGTCTTATGAACTTACATATTCTCTGTAAAGCCTGTGTGTGGTGTCTGTGACATGCTCTCTGGTCTGCCTCATGCTGGGCTGTCTCAGCAGGTAATGCAGTGGCTAATGGAGACTGTCAGAGAACATGTTCTTCTTTTATATCATTTTGCTTTGAAATGAACCTCTGTATTAAAAACACATACTCAAGTGAAACATGACTGGGTTGAAAACGCTTGATTAAAAAGAAAAAGTAACAATTAACTCTTGTTAAAGATAATCTGCACATAATCTAACAGAATTTGGATGGGACAGTAGAACAGAACAATAGCTAGGTTATATTAAGAGCATTTATACCACTAGACAGTTGAAATCTTCATTTTGATTAGTCAGAAGGTGTTGATAATCAGGGCAACAGGGCAGGAGAACACCATGCTCTGGAGCAGGGGAACTGTGGAAACAAAGAACAAAATTCAGGGGTGAATAGTGGCCAGGTGATGTAAGTGAACTTTGATACTTTGATGAAGGTCAAGACAGCATGAAACAGAGCATCCATGTTGTGTTGATCCATGCTGGGGAGGGCTTGAGCAGTCTTTTCAACTCAACAGTGCATGCTACAAAATCAACCAAAATGGCATCCAGCAAGTATGCCCAATTGAGTTGTAGTCCTGGCTTGTTTTTTGTTCATACAGTGCTTCTGGCGCCCTCTGGCGACTGTGTACATAACAGTAAGGACTTATGTATTTAACATTTATTGAACACCACTTACACAGTACACAGGGGTAAAGCTGTTCCTTAAACCTTTCTGCCATGAGAAAGCCTTTTAGTATTTTGGATTTATTTTGTTGTTTCACTGTAACAAATATAAATTTTTCTGTTAACTTTCTATCATTTTGCTGTATACTGTAAACCGGTGAGTTATAATAAAACAAGAATACTTCAGGACTTGATATTATAGGAAAATATGGCATTGGTAACTTGCACAGGGCACATCACACCACCCCCATTGCTGCTTATTTTAGCAGGTCCCATTGTACTTTCTTATTGTGTATGCATTTTTTTGGAAACATAATGGCTCCATGATGTTAAAGATTTATTGAGACTTTACATCTGCTTTATAGTTAAAATATGACCTCAGAATTCCTCTTGACCAGACCTCTGCCTCTGCCTTGCTTTGTGCCTTACTATCAAAGCAAGAAGTCTATGAATATGTTATGCATGACTCATACTAGACTACTACATTGGTGGATCTGTTATGCTGAACAGAAGGTTGGGGATTCAAGCCCATGTACTTTCAAGCTTCTGTTTAACTATTTTATTTAACTTACTATTGAAAATTAAAACAGCAAACGGATGGACAGATGAGATGAGATAAGGTAAGGTAGAGAAGCAGCAAAACATTTAACCATTAGAAGCAGAAGATTCCTCTCTGTCAAAATAGGTCACTTAGTGAGTTTGAAATACATGCAGACTCTTTGTAACAGACTTTTGCAAACAAGCCCAAACACAAATGGGAATTGCAAATGCAAGGACACACACAGAGATGTATATGATTAAATGAGGACTAATTAAACAGGTGATACCATTAATGGCATTGTGAAATGTAGCTTCTAGACTGTAATCAAAGTCACACACACACACACAGAATCATTTCACTACAGCCAAGGTTATTTCAAGTACAAACTCATATCCACCCATTAAAGTCAAAGGAACATTTCAATGATATTAACCTGAGTGGATATGAGCATTCATGATCATAATTTTTTTTTAATATGCCTCCTAATTTCAATCAGTTAAGGCATCTAGGGATGGAATTGATAACAGGCCTATATCATATCCTGCCTTGTTAGAGATGAGAACACCCCCCTCACCAATCCAACAATCATACACATGCACACAAATGTTGCTAGCAAACCTGGTCACAATTGCTGTCACACAAGTCCACCCTCTTCCAGACAATTTAATTTATTAAACAAATTGAAAAACAAGGTAATAGTTCTATCAGCTGTGGCTTTCCCACCTTTCTTTCTTTCTTTCTTTCTTTAACAGCCCACCCCCTTTCCTGTTTGAAAAAGTACAATAAAATAGGATGGATGGCTGAGAGAGAAACCCCTGAACACAGTGGCCCTGAGCAGTCAAGCAGAAAGGTGGGATGACACTCATTCATTCTGGCCAAGGAAGAAAGGATGGCACTCATTTGTTTCTCCCTGGAAGGAGGTGTTCTGACTGATAATGAAATCATAAGGGGAGATGACACTACAGTGGAACCAGGGCTAGCATCTTTTATCCTGCTGCTATGGAGAACACTACATTATGGTGTGTGTGTGTGTGTGTGTCCTAATAGGAAAATGAAAGAAGAAATTAAAAATCTCTAAATGAAAATGAAAGAATGAAAATAACAGCCTTGAACATCAGCTGCTATTAGAAATTGACAGCAAGGCATTCTATTGCAATAAAAACAATGATCTTCTCAAAACAAAAACAATGATTTTCCCAAAATGGCAAAAGGTCCACTCTTCTCCACTGAAAGCCTACTCCATCCAAAATAATTAACATAGCTAGCTAATATACTTAAATTAACATTTCAAATCAACTCGCTAAGTTATAAAGATTGATTCTAGTAGCCAAAGAGCATGTCTACATGTAAGCTTTTAATGGCCACTGTTTAAACCAGGGAAGCATGCTATGCACTTTATTTACAATAAAGTAAGTCTACAAAAATATCATGATAATGCAACCTGCATCTGTGTAACAAAATATTTGTATGCTGTATTACTAATTTTACACAATTTTCTAGATGAGTGATATTACGGCCTGCGATGTGCCGTATGGTTTTTTTTGTGTGTGTGTGTGTGTGTCTGTGTATGATTTGTCTGTGCAGGTAGCTCCGGCCCGAATGCCATTCCGGGTTCCCTGCACAACTTCGTTTGCTGTCCCGCTGGCCGTGTTTCCTGTTCCGCCCCGACGATGACGCATCAATGAGCGACAGTATTTAGCTGTTTCGGAGATGCGTCCGAGCAGCTCTGCTTGGCGGAAGCTCAACCTTCGTGACCTTTGGTGGTGTTGTGATTTGTGTGTGCTTTTCCGGTTTTGA
>JAOTRJ010000024.1:7745631-7757364 GCA_028564905.1 Leptodoras praelongus | reverse complement strand
CCTTATATTATCTACAAGTACACCAACAGTCCTTGTTTTGCACTATATATATATATATATATATCTAATCTATCTATTTTTCTAGCTATCTATCTATCTCTGTCTTTTTCTCTCTTTCTCACCATAGATGACATCCTGCCTCTTGATGATATCTTTGCGGTGAGTCTGTAGGTAGGCGGAGTCGACCACCATGCTCCAAGAGTCCGCCTCAAAGTCCCGCCCCTCGATCTCTAGCTCCTCCAGCACTGAGGCGTAGTATACCTCTCCTACGGACAGAGATGTTTTCTAATTCAAAGATCAAGTTCTATAAACGGGAATCAGGTCTGGGTCGATGCATAGACAATTGTTTACTGTACACACCAAAGAATGACTGATTTTAAGCTAGCTGCTTATGTGTGTGTGTGTGTGTGTGTGTGTGTGTGTGTGTGTGTGTGTACCCTCGTCGTTGAGTGACTCCATAGACATAGTTCTGCTCCTGAAGTTTAGCGAGTCTGTGGATTGAGACAAGATCCTGCGCAGCCCCAAGGGAGAGTCATCACTCAGTGTCCTACACACACCAAGTGCATGCATGCACGCACAATTGCATACACACACACACACGTGCACCCCACACATGCATGTACCAAAAGAGCGACAACAACAAAAAAAAAAAGTAAATCAAATGAGTCGCAGGCACTAAGGAACAAATGCTAACAATCATGATGATGAAATATAAAGCCACACAGAAAGAAAACAAAACAGACAAAGCATACAACAAAATGTAAAAAACATGACACACTATAACTACATCAGATTCTCAATACAGTAAGAATGGGACTGGAGCGTGAACTTGGATACGACACAGGCCGTATGTGAAGACAAACACACACACACAGATAATTCTGGACAAAAAAGACAAAAACAAATTCCATCACGAAATTTACACCACGGCATAATGACCTCATCGGCGCCGGGTTGAGTGGGTTGCGTGACTCACCCTGCGATGTTATTAGTAGAGACGCTTTTGGACAGCAGGAGGGAAGAGCGTCCACGCCGGGAGCCGAGCAGTGATTGACGCAGGCTGTCGGAGGGGTAGATGGCTGAGCTTGGACGCTCTTTTAAATGGGCTGAAGGGATAAGAATAAATCGGGCGGATTACTCAACACGCTGCTGGACCCCAACACCCATCACGACTAATCAAAACCCTTCCCAACACCCACACCGCTGCACACCTTCCCTTATCACCTGGACCTCAGAAACAGTGCTATTATTATACTTTCTATTAGGATACCTTTTACTACCCATCCTGTTGTTACACTTCTGACCTGCCTAGTATATCTTTATTATGCCTAGTATATCTTTGTTTCCTGTTATTAGTGTGATTGCAGTAGCATGAAGGGCAACACACACCCAGGGACACAAACCTTATATTCTGTATCAGACTTCTGCAGCTCCAACCACACCAAGCGTCATGTGGATTGGTGAAGTCAAAGCAGAAGCAGAAGCCTATCCTATACTGTTAGCACACCCACGTCGAGTGCTCTTAGTAGTTCAGAAGCACACAGATCGAGTGGCTACTGCCAGCACCAGAAGGTATACAGAAATATATAATGTATTTCAGCTAGCAAAGTACTAAATCTGCCAAGAAAGTGAAGTGAAAGTCACTTGTGCTTGCACACAGTGAAATTGGACCTCCGCATTTAACCCATCCATGCAGTGAGACACACTAGGGAGCAGTGAACACACATGCCTGGAGCGGTGGGCAGCCCTAGCCACAGTGCCTGGGGAGCCAATGGGGATTAGGTGCCTTGCTCAAGGGCACTTCAGCCAAGTCCTGTTAGTCATGGGAATCGAACCGTGGCTTTCCGATCAGGGGGCAGACACCCTGACTGCCCCAAGGCGTAGTTGTGAAGTAGTCAGACGTGGTTATTTGATTACTTTTACTGCTTTTATTACCAAGCATCTTCTGGTTTGGAAATGCCATTCAAGGGAACCGGATTCGGATGTTCTGTTCATTTGAATGAACAAGGCAGAGCTGCAAGCTTCAGGATCATGGGCCAGATACAAAGTATCTCAGCAGACCAAAGTGAAAACGACCGTAGCAGAGTGTGTTGGAAAATAAACGCAGTACATGAACCAGAATCGTTTCTCTAACAGATCCTCTGTTGGGAATTACCCTGCAATCCCTACATTTATGGAAATGATTCATCTGAAAGCAGTTAATTGGACAAAAACTAGCTCCAGAGCTGGAGTTATTTAGTCCTAAAGAAAAAATATTACAGATTTTACATCTGATTGGTGAAGTGACAACATGTCTTGTAGAATAAAACAACAGAAGATCAATGGAAGATGCGAGAAGTAAGTGTTTATTGCACTGGCATTAGGAAATAGCGTTGTGTGCAACAAGGTTTAGGTAGACGTTACATTAGGTAGACGTAACATCCACATCAATGCTAGGGTCCAAGGTTTCCCAGCAGAACATTGCCCAGAGCATCACACTGCTTGCTCTGTGATGCTTGCCTTCTAGCTATAGTGCGTCCTGGTGCCATTTCTTCCCCAGGTAAGCGATATACACACACACCTAGCCGTCCACAAACATGATTCATTAAACGAGGCCACCTTCTTGGCCATTTTAGATGCTTTTGGTGGTGTTCTCGGGGACAGCACGGGCACTCTGACTGTTCTACAGCTACACAGCCTTATACGCAGCAAGCTGTGATACACTGTGTGTTCTGACACCTTTCTAGCATAAACAGTATTAACCTTTTCAGTAATACAGGAGCTCTTCTGTGGGATCAGACCAGATGTGAAGTATTAGCCTTCAATCCCCGTACACAGCCTTGGGTGCCCATGACCCTGTTGTTGCTTCAATGGTTGTCCTTCCTTGAACCACTTTTGGTGGGTACTAACTGCTGTTTTGGAGATGCTCTGACCCAGTTGTCTAGCCATCACAATTTAGCCCTTGTGAAAGTCAATCCTTACACTTGCCCATTTTTCCTGCTTACAGCACATCAACTTTGAAAACTGGCTGTTCCCCTAATATATGCCTAATATATCCCATACCTTTTCAGGTGCCACTCTAATGACATAATGAATGTTATTCACGTCACCTGTCAGTGGTTTTAATGTTACGGTTGATCCGTGTATATACGGTGCAGGGGTGGTTCAATGGTTAAGGTGTTGGGTTACTGAATAGAAGGTTGGGGGTTCAAGCCCCAGCACCAAGCTGCCACTGTTGGGCCCTTGAGCAAGGCCCTTAACGCTCAGCTGTATAAATAATATATAAATGTAAGTCACTCTAATGACATAATGAATGTTATTCACCTCACCTGTCAGTGGTTTTAATGTTACGGTTGATCAGTATATATATATATATGGAGCAGGGGTAGTTCAATGGTTAAGGTGTTGGGTTACTGAATAGAAGGTTGGGGGTTCAAGCCCCAGCACCAAGCTGCCATTGTTGGGCCCTTGAGCAAGGCCCTTAACCCTCAACTGCTCAGTTGTATACATGAGATAAATGTAAGTCACAAATGTATATGTGTAGAAT
The DNA here is from genome assembly GCA_028564905.1 of Leptodoras praelongus. Lineage (NCBI taxonomy): Eukaryota > Metazoa > Chordata > Actinopteri > Siluriformes > Doradidae > Leptodoras > Leptodoras praelongus. The sequence goes on along the minus strand of JAOTRJ010000024.1, from coordinate 7,753,838 downwards.
CATCATACCAGCTTGACTGTATCCTTCAAAAGGTGAAATCGAGCATTTAGGAAGTGCTTCAGAAGAAATGTTAAAAAAATAAGAAGTATATATCATGTATTGTGATTATAGCCTAAAAATATCACAATATAATTTCCAGGCCATATTACCCAGCCCTAGTGTGTCTCAGAGTCTCTTGTTCAGAGAACTATCTATCCAACCAAAGACAAGATAAATGTTATACATGATTGCACAAGTTTCACAAGCGCTGTATTTTAATCAGAAAAAATAAGGTCTGTCCAGAAAGTAATGAGAACTATATCACATATACTGTATGCACACAATGCTCCCAATGCCTCTGCCATAGTGTTGGCAGCAGTGTGTGAAATCGTGAACTGTAAGGGTGTTGTGAGTCTCAGTCAGGGTCTTTTTTTTTTTTACTGTGCCGAAGTGGTGGCCTTCTGGTACGAGTTCTTTATAGACGATCCCTTGAGAATTAGTGGCGAGGCACTTCAGCAGGGTTTCACAAAAACAAACATCTGGGCCTTGCGAAGGTTGAAATGCCACTGAAACAGGTCCTGCTGTTTATCTGAGATCCCACTCTAACTGACCTTGAACTACCATCCCCATGTGTAAGCCCTACGGAGTGCAGGAATTTCATTCTCGTTACTTTCTGGACAGACCTCATATATCACTTCGAGGTGTGATGTGAGTCAGTGACAGGGTGGTGTGAAGAAGCTGGTTATTTTTCACTGTTTATAAATGTTGTGGAACATCTGCAGTTAGTTCTTGTTATCGCTCTGGCTAGTGTAGTCATTCCTTCATTAGATGTTTTTTTTTCCTCCTTTTCTTGCAGATAGTAAGACCAAAAAATGCAGCTTATCCAAAAGTCGGCAATCCTGCATACTGTCTTGTGAAGGAATAGTTCGGTATCTCTGAGTGTTGCATGCAAATCACTGACACTGGAGACTCCTTCCAAAGATGTTAAATAAAGGTCCCCGGTCAGGAAACCTCATCATTTCAACAATTATGCACATTTTATATCCATGTCTGTACATGCAACTACAGTGGGATAAAAACGGTGTATAAAGTCAGTTAATGGAGTGAACAGCCATTTACAAGGGCTGACTAGCACTACGGGTTTGAGATACGCCATAAAAAAACGGTGCCAGATGGTCAGCCACTGACGCCTGACAGCCCTAAGACACCCTTCCTAAAAGGGAAAAAGAAAGATAACACACTATGACCCCCCTCCCTCCACCTTAATCCAATTAACTAACGCTGCAGTTCCTCACTGTGTGTGTCTGTGAGTGTGTGTGTGTGTGTCAGCATGCTAAGGGAGAGAGAGGGGGCATCTTTATCTAAGAATTAGTGACAGCTTAACCTTTATCCACTCTGAATTCTCTCCTTACCACCATGCCGCCATCTCTTTCATTTCTTTTCCCCTCTGCTGCTATTTCTTTTCCCCTCTGCTTTTTTTTTAAACTCACTGATGGATGTGAATTTTGTTGCAGTAATTTCAGCACAGCCTCACATATTATGAGCTGTGAGAAGGCCATTATTTACACTGGCAAGGTGCCATGGAAAGGAAAAAGCAGAGCTTCACATAGTCAATTTCCATGGCCTATATAGTCAGTGTGAATGTGTGCTTGCAATGACCATACACGCACACACGCACACGCACTTCCCCTCACTCTCTTAGCTTTCTTCACTTTTTGTCCTGAGCATGCTGGATGGAGCTTCCTGATTTCAAGGCTGCACTTTTCAGTACAGCCTGATGACCGTGTACAAGCTGAGTCATTGTGCAAAACTGAATATCTACACTCAATATAGCTTTGTTACTTACAATACATACTGCCAAAAGTATTCGCTCGCCTGCCTTCACACGCATATGAACTTGAGTGACATCCCGTTCTTAATCCATAGGGTTTAATATGATGTCGGCCCACCCTTTGCAGCTATAACATTTTTAATTCTTCTGGGAAGGCTTTCCACAAGGTTTAGGAGTATGTTTATGGGAATTGTTGACCATTCTTCCAGAAGCACATTTGTGAGGTCAGACACTGATGTTGGATGAGAAGGCCTGGCTCACAGTCTCCACTCTAATTTATCCCAAAGGTGTTCTATCGGGTTGAGGTCAGACCAGTCAAGTTCAAGTTCTACACCAAACTCACTCATCCATGCCTTTACGGACCTTGCTTTGTGCACTGGTGCACCAAATCTCCTGGCATGCTGAAGCATTAAGAGTTCCATTTCACTGGAACTAATGGGCTGAGCCCAACTCCTGAAAAACACCCCACACCATAATCCCCCTCCACCAACCTAGTACAATGCAGTCAGACAAGTACCGATCTCCTGGCAACCACCAAACTCAGACTCGTCCATCAGATTGCCAGATGGAGAAGCGTGAATCGTCACTCCAGAGAACATGTCTCCACTGCTCTAGAGTCCAGTGGTGGCGTGCTTTACACCACTGCATCCAACCCTTTGCATTGCGCTTGGTGATGTAAGGCTTGGATGCAGCTGCTCGGCCATGGAAACCCGTTCCAGGAAGCTCTCTACGCATTTTGGAAAATTTGGAGTGTATGTACAGTACAGTAGTGATGCAGCGTGTGAAATTTCATGATGTCCGATTCTTTATGTCATAAGATGTTGGCTAGTAAATTGTTGGATATTTGCTTTGCAGTTGGAACGCCCCTATTGATGAAATTTCACGGAATTTGGTGGATGTCTAAAGAATGTTGTAGAATGCAGCAGCTGAAATTTCATGAAGTTGGAGCCTTTACATCACGAGATATTGGTTAGTAAATTGCTAGATGTTTTTTGTTTGAACAGTATTCACTAGGTGGTGCTACTCCCCAAAAGAATCATATTACCCATGAGCTAGGCTAATGAGCCTCCTAGAGGCCAACCTGCCATCCGAAGTTCATAATTGTAACCAAAATTCATTCATTCATTCATCTTCTTGGCCACTTATTCCTTTTCAGCATAGGACGCAAGGCAGGAACAACCCTAGACAGGGCGCCAATCCATCATAGGGCGCACACACACACACACACTAGGGCCACTTTAGAGACGCCAATCAACCTAATGCATGTCTTTGGACTGTGGGAGGTGTTGACACGGGGAGGACATGCAGACTCCACACAGAAAGGACGCAGACCGCCCCACCCGGGGATCGAACCCGGGATCTTCTTGCTGTGAGGCGACAGTTCTACCCACCGAGCCACTGTGTCGCCCTGTAACCAAAATATTTTGGCTAATTATTGTTTAAAAGGGGTTTTGAGCCTACCTCAATTCAGGGGGCTCCAACACGAAGGGCAACACGCAAGTAGAGACAAAACTTTTTATTTTCCATATCAGACATATGGGGCTACAATCATACCAACTGTCCACTATGGATTTGTGAAGTCCAACTATTTGATATCGTCTGGTGCAGTGGTGTCCAGTCTTATCCACAAAGGGCCGGTGTGGGTCCAGGCTTTCTTTCCAACCAAGCAGAAGACACACACTAATGGAATTCAAGATCCATTCATCAGATCCATTGATTAAAAATAGGTGGAATGAGGTGTGGCTCCTGCTTGACTAGAAGGAAAACCTGCACCCACGCCGGCCTTTTGTGGATAAGATTGAACACCTCTGGTCTGAATATTGATGGATAGGGGAAAAAAACAGTTTGACAACAACTTTATTACCATCAGTGCTCACCGTGGTGGTCCTAATCATATAATGTTAGATATTATTACTGTACATTATTCCCAGATGCCTTTAATTACTGGACAGCCCTGAATGATGTATAGTACTGACAGACTGAAGTAGGAAGTAGGTGTACTATTTTTACTTAATAAACTATTATTCACACAGTCTGACTAGATTAATGTTCAACAAAGAAAACGAATGCACACACACACACACACACACACACACACACACACACTCTAAGGTGCATCATTAAAATGTAATTGCCTACACCCACTCAACTGGCACTAATGAGAAACATATCCAACTGGAATTTTTAAGGAAAGTCACTGACCCAAAGAGACAGCAAAGAGAAAGAGAAGCAAAAGAGAAATATTGTGCAACAGAGAGAGAAGAGAGAGAGTGTGTGTGTATGTGAGAGAGAGAGAGAGAGAATCCATCACTCCACTTGCTCCTACTGAGAACAATGGTTTAATAAAAACAGCGGCTGTTAAATTCATGGACTTTTATACCCCGTTGAAAGGCAGGCCTTTCTGTGCCAATAAGAGGACACTTTTACTAGCTCACAATGTGGCTACTGCCTGGTAAACACCTCTCAGCAAAGGAGACCGCCAAGATATTAGCCTTTGAAACTGAATGCTCACCGTTTGGGACGAACACCGGCAATTACAAAAAAGACAACAAGCCGCTTCCCTAAACCGCACATGTCCAAAATCAACATGGCCTTATCCATAACATAAAAGCTCCGGTTACTTAATTAATGCAATTATGCTTTTGTCTGACTGTCACGTCAGATGCCTTTCCTGACGGAGCTGATCGTAAAGTTGCCCTTTTTGCTCGCTAATGGGAAAATAAATTGCTGTGATGTCAGTTACGGCTGCGGCTTGACACATACGAGACGTTTGCGCCTGCTGCTCGAAGCTAGTAATTTCGTACTGCTTTCTACAGCAGAGTCTGTTATGTCCCTTTAACAGGCTACTGGGGATCTTTTGTTCAACAGGGGAACTAATTTTTGAATCCCAGAGAAACTGAGTGACCCCTGAGCATTATTAGTTCAATAATCTCCACCGACACCCAGATTAAATGAGGTACAAGGTACCAGAGGTATCCCTTTGTCTGCTATTGTAGCCGGCGAACAACGGAGTGACGAGATAAGGCATGACAGAGGAGTCGTGGAAAAGGCCAACGGCGAGGCCCATTCACCGGAGCAGCTGCTTTGTTCGAAGTTTTCTTTTTTTCAGTTCTTTCTCTGTTTTCATATCAAATGACAAAAAAAAGACATTTTATCTAGAGAAAATCATCTAACAAGTGACCTAACTAACCTGGCTGTCCATGCAGGTTCATGCAGGCATCGTTATCATGTTTGCTATTTGGAGGAAACACAGTATGGGTATTATAGACTCAAGACACTCTGTGTGGGTGAATTTTCAGACCGTATGGGACCTTGTGACATGTTGCACTGATGCATTTGTTCTACTGTTAACTAAAAACACGCATCTTTCTCTCTGGGAAGAGAGTTTTCTGAAGTAAAATCAGGGAAATGAGTGAGTACACAAATCACTGATGCAAATTTCAATGTTTAAATACTTCCCAATTAGGTGAACAGATGATAATTCAGCATCAGCACTGAGCGGTGTTATAAACACCGAAATAGAAAATCACGGAATTACTGGTGCCAGTGCTCCATGAATGAGAAGGCCAAGAAACAGATCCTGGGAGGCAGAGCCATGATGAACGCATGCGGATGTTTGGTGATGATAAGTCACAATCTTAGCAGCGTGCATGCTTGGCAGGCGGACTGGGCTCTCTGCCGAGCAGTGAAGCTGCACAGGGGTAGGCTGCACCTGCAAGGTCTGGTGTCTAGGAAGTCATGCGAGGAAAAATAAATAATAATAATAATAATAAAATCACAATACAAGCAGCAGCAATGGTTTTCATTTGTCATGGAGTTTTATATTTGTCCAGATTAGGCTAAATCTGAGCCAAAGCATGGTGACATGCATGATAGCATTTTTTTTACTCAGCAGAGGAACACTGTAGGTGTGGGGCTGGGGTGCCAACAATCTTTAATCCTTCATATCAGAGCATGCAGACATTGTGAAACTGAAATGACCAACCAAGCTGGTGAAAATATATAAATAAATACAGCAATTAGTGACTTTGCACATGTTCTAGATTTTGCAATGCTGCTGTGTATGTAACAAATACAACCCCAATTCAGTTGGAACAGAATGTAATGATTTGCAAATCTCATAAACCCATATTTTATTCACACTAGAAATACAACACAAGTAAGACATTTTACTATTTCATGAAAAATATTAGCTCATTTCGAACTGGATGGCAGCAACACATCTCAAAAGAGTTGGGACGGGGTAACAAAAGGCTGGAAAAGTAAGTGGTACTAATAAAAAAAAGCTGCGGGAGCATTTTGCAGCTAAGCAGGTTAAATGGCGACAGGTCAGTAACATGACTGGGTATAAAAAGAGCATTTTAGAGAGGCAGAGTCTCTCAGAAGGAAAGATGTGCAGAGGTTCATCAATCTGCACAAAACTGTGTATGAAAAGTGTGGAACAATTATAGAAAAACTAAACTCCAGAAATTATATGTGTGAAGTTTCTAAAATACCCTAACCAGCCATCTGCCACCAACAGCCATCCCAGACAGAGTCCGAATTCCACCCTTGACCTTTATTTGCATTATTTTAATGCATCGTGCTGCTGTCACATTGTCCTGTTGGCAGCCCCGTATCTCACAACAGCTCTTCAGATAGAATCTTACAACATGATCTCATGAATTAGCTTTATAGTCAACGTTTAGATGAGGATTCAATGAATTTTAGACAAATTGCAATCTCTAGAAATACATTTCTGCCAAACAGAAAGACAACACAGATGGAGCCAAATTGAGAAGTTCTCAAATTCAATTTGCACATCACCCCAGGCAACTTATTAGGCACTTCTACAGATATCAGTCTTCACCTCCATTCTTGCTTTATAGCCAAATACATGACATAAGATATTATCTAATAGGTAATTAACTGGTTACCTCGCCCATTCCTATAATTGTCTATCTATCATTTCTATCCCAAGACATTCCATCATATCCCTGCACTCCATCTGCTCCTATGTGTCCTGTCCCAGAAGCAAACGTCGCCTCAGCACAAAGAGTGATGGCTTTCATATCCTGCTCGGAACAACCAGGAAGTCAAAGTACTGTTCCTTGTGCTTGTGTCAAACCTCATCTCAAACTCATACACCTTTACCAGGAGGAATCTGTCAGTACATCCTGTCACCTCGCCATTATTTCCAACAACTCCGGCTTTTTTTCCCCAGCTCTAGTGTCATTTTATACAAGATAAGGCAGGTAAGGCTTCTCCAACAATACAAAAAACGAACTCATATTTAATCCATGGACTTTGAGGCATACAAATGAGGCACACTGAGCTGCTTCTCACGAGTTCTGGGAAAAAGGCTAGGACTCATTTTAGGGGAACAAAAGCAAAAACCTGTCTCCAACCTCCTCATGCATACTCATATTGCACTAATGAGCCTCTGAGGGGCTAGTCATATCCCTCATTTTCTCTGCTGGTATTTGCAGAGGCCACCCCAGCCATGCCTGTAAGGACCCCTGAGGAAGAGAATAAGCCAACACCCGGCCTTGTTAATACAGAAACAAGATTTAGCCCTTTGGGGAGAAGTTAATGCCCACAGCCTCCATTTCCCCTGCTCTGTTAAGTTACCACACATGCAACAAACCTTCTTCTAGCCTACTTTCACACCGTCTCTGAGACTAAACAAGCACCAATTTTAATGCTAATGCAAGACTGCGACTGCACTGTCTTGCCTTATCACTAAAATATTTCACCTGCTTGTGGGCTGCTTTCTTGCACAAGATGTGCTGATTAAATGGAACTATGCTAATGTTGGCACAGTGGTACCTGAAAGTTTGTGAACCCTTTGGAATTGTCGAGATTTCTGCATAAATTTGCCCTATTTCTTTTTTTCTTGCGTTCTCTTGAGATTCAGCTCACAGACAGATGTCCTGACATTTTCCTTTAGAATTTGCTAGGATAATTCTGAATTCATTGTTTCATCAACGATGGCAAGCCGTCCTGGCCCAGATGCAGCAAAACGGGCCCACACCATGATAATACCACCACCATGTTTCACAGATGGGATGAGGTTTTTATGGGGTTTTTTATGCTAGCTAACACAGTAAGTATTAAAGGTACAAATGATATAGCTTTGAATGTACCAGCTCAGCAGCAGGGAAATGTACACTTTAGTGCTGTAGAATGTGAATGTGGTTCTTAAATTGGGCTCTCCAGTGGTTTGTGAAACATATCCGAATGCCTGATGTTTTACTTTGTTTTATTTTATTTTTTTTTAGCTTAAATAATATATGTATGTATGTGTGTGCATGTATGTGTGTGTATATACAGGGGTTAGTCAATGAAACTGAAACACCTGTCATTTTACACCACAATAATTTATTAGTATGGTGTAGGGCCTCCTTTTGCAGCCAAT
>JAOTRJ010000024.1:7701673-7712094 GCA_028564905.1 Leptodoras praelongus | reverse complement strand
CCCCACCCGGGGATCGAACCCGGGACCTTCTTGCTGTGAGGCGACGGTGCTACCCACCGAGCCACCGTGTCGCCCGGTTAGATTATTGTAATGCTCAATTTATGTGTCTTAGTCAAGGAGCTCTGACGCGGCTCCGGATGCGTCAAAATCCTGCAGCCTGCATTTTAACAGGGACTCAAAGACGGGGGCACCGTTACTAGCACCACTGCACTGCTTACCTGTACTTTTTATCGTTTTGTGGATTTTGGTTTTATCAAAATACACTACCAGGCGGTGCACGGATATGGTCCAGAATATATTTCCGAGTTGTTAGTTCCGTATTTGAATGCTAAGGCATTGAGATCCTCTAGCCAAGGTCTTCCTGTAGTTCCATGAACTAAGCAAAAACTGAAGGCTGATTGTTCTTTTGAAGTTTATGCTCCCAATTTATGGTGTAGTCTGTCCCTGGATATTAGAGTTAGGCTGCTTTCAAGGTGCTGTTAAAAAAAAAAAAAAAAAAAAAACTTAAGACACATTGGTATGCACTAGCCTTTGTGGATGGACAGGCTTTATCAGGCCATCCATTATCTTAACTGCTTATTCCTATTCAGGGTCACGGGAGAGCTGGTGCCTAGACGGCAGCTTAGGGCGCAAGGCAGAAATGACCCTAGACAGGGCGCCAATCCATCTTGGGCACACACACTCATGCATACTCCTACACTAGGGGCACTTAAGAGGCACCAATTGACCTAACGTGCATGTCTTTGGACTGTGGGAGGAAACCCGGAGTACCCGGAGTAAACCCACACGGACACAAATAATGGTTTTTCTGGTTTTTTTTTCTAGTAATAATTTTTCTATTTATAGTAATTTTTTTTTGTAACTAATATTTTATTTAATTTTTTGGTATTAACATAATACTCCTTCAGACAGAATGACAGAAGAAAAAAAAACCTAACAGGAATGAAAAATAAAACAATAAATACATAAATAAATAAAATAAAATAGAAAAATAATAATAATAATTACAAAGAACGGTTGGCATCAGGCAGCTATACACAAGCACCAGTAATTGTGGAAGACAAGGCATTCGTTAGACATAATAGCAAAATAACAGGCAGTAGTATATTAATTCTAGTACTGTTCAATCCGTTTATCAACATCCTTACAAAGTGTGTTGGTTTCCTCCAGCATGTACCTGCTAAAGCTGTCCCATTGTTCTGTGATGTCACCCGTCCCTTTCAGTCTGCCCAGCATTCTTTCACATGCCACACTTTCCGCCATTAAAGTTCAGCGTAGGAATTAGAGGATCCTTCCAATATTTCAGAATGACTCTTGCACAGGTTAATAGTCCTGTTTTTAGTATACCAAACAAAGGCTTGCTTTATTATAGTTATTTTTACTTGTATTATGTTTTATTTACATTTGAATGTATTTTTATCCTGTTTTCTGAAGCACTTTGTAGTCTATGTTGGATAAGTGCTATATAAATAAATGCTTACTTGCTTACTATATTGCAAACTATAGAAAAACCATATTACATGTACTTCTAATAAGAATTTCATGGAGGTAATGAGTCTAGATTACATGGAGTCTAATGGAATCAAAGCCAACACCGATAAAGGGCAATACGTCTGTCCTGCAGGTCATACGCATGATAATTACCCCCATTAGGACTGGAATCCTTGAGAAACTTTTTGTACCCAGACACATAGTATACACATATACTAGCTTATATAAACATTACTGGGTTTTGTCATTTTATGACCGGCTACACTGTCAACACAGCAGGATGAATATATTACAAAGGCATCACAGCAGCTGACAAAATATAATTTGAAACAAAGACCTTTGCTTGGTTCATCTCACCGAGACAGATCTGCCTGCTTCCCCGTGTTCGTCTGGCTCTGCTGAACACCGCCACTGTGTTTGACAGACAGCAGGATATTACATATGTGATACAGTGGCATACATGCACCAGCGGGTGTCTTTTGGTGGCTGACGATTCTGGTGGCTGTCCAATTCCCGTTTATTAAACTTCTCTGACTTACAGTGCTGAACTAAGATCAGCCCGGCCTATCTATAGCGCTCAGTCAGAAGGAGTAAAGAAATCAATCAGAGCATCTCGTCGGATAACTCTTTGAGGTAGAACGTTTTCACCACCACAGTCTAAAAATCTCAAGGTGTTTTACTCCGGGTTTAGGTCTAGTCTACAAGGAACGCTGTTTTGTGAATCTCCCAAGCTACACAGATCTCATCTTTAGTTGCATTAGAAGCTGAAACAGATACAGAAGAAGCTTGACAGGGAATAAAAGGTAGACTGCATTCACCTCAGATCACTACAAGTCTATGTTGGTCGATGTGAAATTGTCTCGTCAAAGAAAACCCCAGGAAGAGTGATCCTGCCGCGCGAAAACTTCGCTTTGAATTCAAACCGTGTGAACGTACCGAGATATTATAACACAGTTCACCTGAAGTGCTTAATTTACACATTAAAGCGAGAGAAACTGGGACATGCTATTTCCCAACCTCATTCTTTACACTACGGCTCCCCTACTGTGACTGAGAGGGGGGTACAAACAGGTGCTTCTGGAGTCGAAGATGAATCATCATGCTTGTATCTAGGTTAAAAGCCAGTAGGCCAGTCAGCGACTGCAGAGATGTAAAGCAACAGCCTTGGCGCAGAGCCAGTTTAGGGATGGCTTGACTAAAATGCTAAACTGATTCATAATGACCAGGAAGGAACACTGTACCAAAGATAGTACAGATGAAAAATAACACATTTGTTTATTACTAACAGAAAGTCCTAAGCTAGCAGGATACTCCATATACTAAAGTCTGGCTAATTTCTTATTATTTGTAGGAGTCCATTTGTTAGGACAAGGTTAAGGCAAGGGTTGTAGGAGGGGATAAAGTCATGATTATTTATTTATTAGGTCACTCATCAAAGTGAAAGATCCAACATGCAAAAGAAAGTAGCTAGCATAATGTAACACATGGGATGCTAGTTTGCTAGCTCAGTACAATCATAATTCAGATTCAGAGAAGCAAACTCAAGTACTCTTTTCTACATATGTTTCTAGGGTTCTTGTTTGTGGCCTCAAGAAAAGGTGAGCAATTTGAGAGAGTCTGGCTCTTTACTTTCTTTTAATATGTATTAATGTTGAGGTGACTGTTACTTCTAATATGAAGTAATGAACAGTAATATAAATATATCGTATGACTTTATGTTAGGATAGTTTACTAGTGAAAAAATTCACTATTGCTATTGAGGCTATGCGACACCTCTTTTCGAACTGTTGCTTATGAAACGTCCGGGATCTGTGTAAAACACTCGGAGGAAAGCGTTCCTGTCCACCTTCTACATACAGTACATGAGCCCACAGATGTCCATGATGGGCCAGTGTCGCTCCAATTGACATGGAAGGAAGCATATGCTGCTCCTCCCACCCTGAGAGCACGGTCAGTTTAGCTCTCTTGACTCCTGGCTATGGGGCTATAGCATCACCCCAAATACAAATGACATCCATCCATTATCTTAACCGCTTATTCCTATTCAGGTTCATGGGAGAGCCGGTGTCTAGTCAGCAGCTTAGGGCTCAAGGCAGGAACAACCCTACAGGACAGGGTGCCAATCCATCGTAGGGCACACACACTCATGCACACAGTCACACTCTAGGGGCACTTTTAGAGACACCAATCAACCTAACGTGCATGTCTTTGGGCTGTGGGAGGAAACCGGAGTACCCGGAGTAAACCCATGCGGACACGGGGAGGACGTGCAGACTCCACATAGAAAGGACCCAGACCGGCCCACCTGGGGATCGAACCCGGGACCTTCTTGCTGCGAGGAGACAGTGCTACCCAACGAGCCACCCATGCAAATGACATTTTAATAGAAAACCATTATTCTAACATCATCCAGCGCTATAGTATAGTATAGTTATGGCATGGAGGTGCATTAAGACACTGTGAAGCACATTAATTCTAATACAGGCACATGTCAAATGAAAATTTCATTTTAAGAAAGACAATGAGGAGTAGGGATTTTCTCATTTTCTGGTTGTTTAAACATATTTATCCACTAGGAACTAACACTGACATGTAATCAGCTTGTTCTGGGCTCCTGCACTAACGATTTGTCCACCTCTGCCTTGTTTTTTAGGAATCTCTCTTACCTCATGTAAGCTGTATAAAATGATAGAGGATAGGCATTTCGTGAAGCTCAGACAGTAAGCGCTTAGCCTTTTTATTTACTTAGCATTTCTGGAAAGAATTTTCGGTTCATACCTAGTTCAAAACGCCTATAAACTCCCACTAATTGTTAACAGAGCATTTGATAAATGTCAGCGTGCAACAGTGCTTATAAACTGCAGCATGGAAAAAGGCAGACTGCACCGAGCATGAACATGTACATGAAAATGAACAGAAATGAAACTCACGCTTTTAATTGGCAACATTAGTTGTGCTCACACAGCTGTATAGGCTTTATTTATTTATTTTGAGACATAAAGCTACAGTCATAGCCTATAGGTTAATGTTTAAGGAGGCAGCCATGGGCTTATGATTAAGGAACCAGCCTTGGGACCAGAAGGTCATGAGTTCGATCCCCACAAAAAAAAAACATGATGTGCCTGAAGTGCCAATGAGCAAGACACTTAACCCCAACTGCTCCCGGGTGCTGTGGATGGGGCTCACCTCACTAGTGTGTGTGTGTGTGTGTGTGTGTTTCAATGCACAGATGGGTTAAATGCGGAGGACAAATTCCCCTGTGTGCAAGCACAGTAGGTCAATACTTCACTTTTGAAAAAGAAATCTTTAACCATAGCCAATTGTGTAATACTGTAAGGACTGGACTAATCACCAGGCCGGAGAGCCAAAGCTCAGAGTTTTATTTTATTATTTTCTGCATATTATATTTTATGTAATATAGGGCCCCAGGGAGGACAGGACCGGCCCTGACTCTTAGCGACGTCGGCCTGTTCGGCAAAACCGCCCCTTCGCTGTAAAAGCGAATCCTGGTGTTATTCGTGTTCTCCGGTTTAAACACCACTAAGTGATTTGTATTACCACGACAACACAGGAAGCCCGTATTCCCAATCTAACACCAATTAAGTTCAATAACGTAAAAAATTACACCTATATAGACAAAATAAACACAGAAATAAACGCACAAAGAAATTTATCGGCTGAGTGTCCAGTGATTCAGAAGGTCGCAGCAGACCTGTAAAGCACAAATGATGTCCCCAAAAGGATAGGAATAGTTGATATTTTTGACCTTGTGGGGACATTTTGCTGGTCCCCATAAGGAAGCTGGTGTAGTTTTTAACAAAAATAATAACAAATAAATGAATAAATACATAAATAAGAGAGCCAAAACATTGCCTTTTCATTAATGGGGTTAGGGTTAGGCATAGCATTAATTACCTGCTTTAATAAATAATAATTATAATAATAATTAATAATTTCATAATTGATTATTTTACCTGCTTTAATGCTAATAGAAGGTCCTAACAAGTATAGAAAGACAAAGTGTGTGTGCGTATGTGTGTGTGTGTGTGTGTGTGTGTGTGTGTGTGCGTGCGCCTCTGTCTCTACCTGTGTGTAGCGTAAAAAGAACTTCTGTATAGTTTGTTAGAACACAGATGCCGAGATCTCGAAGGAGCACAATAGCCTCGGGTTCAATGTTTTGAACAAGAAACTCTCTCTTTTTTTCCCCTTGTTCTTTCTTCTTCCATTTTCCTCACAGCATCAACTATTTCCATGCCTTCTGCCAAGAAAGTGGAGCTATTTAGGTGGAGGCATCATTTTATTTTTCATATTGTCCATCCATCTGTGTGGCAGAGCAGCTCAGCAGTTAAACACCGGCCTGCTGATCAGATGTGCAGATAAGATTAATGTAAGTGGCTCTGGATAAGGGCGTCCGCCAAACGCCATAAATGAAATGCTTGAATGTTTGGCGGAGTAACGTGGATTTAACCAGCAGAAAAAAACGATTCGATTTTCAACCGGTCACCACAAGTTCAAGTGCCTGGAATACTTTATTTTTTTCCAGTATCAGTACCTTCCTTCCTGTTTGATGTCATTTTTTTCTTTCTCCATTGCACTTCTTATCTTGTCTTTTTTTATCATTTCTTTCTTAGAATCTCTGTCTCGCTCACCCCATCCATCTGTCTCTGACTCATTTCCAAACACTTGCCTCACACGCACTTTCATATTCAGATCAGCCTGACATGATAGCATAAGCATGCACACCTGAAAAAAAAATAAATAAATAAAAAATAAAGGTTTGTACACACACTCTCGCCTCTGTGCTGTCAGGGGTCCAAGCAAGACAAAACAGCTTTCCGTTTGTGCACTAAAAACACACAGCAGGCCGCTAACGGCTTTCAAACATCACACAATGGTAAAGCCTGTGGATTTAGAGAGCATCAATATGAAAAATCCTCTATGAACAGAATGTGTAATAAGCTTGTGCCTGCTTATTGATTTATTTATTTTGTCTCATTTTAACAGAGAACGTCCCGCTGATTTTTCCTTTTGTGAATTATCGTGCGTTCACAAACACACAAAATAAGGAGAAAAACCTGAAAGTGTGACGGTGTATAATCAGAGTCTGGGTCTGGGAGATTAAATCCAATCACAATTAAGAAGCACAAAGTCTAAAATATGGGTTTCTTTTTTTATTTCTATGAATGAGTATGGCAGAATGGAATTTGTGCCGACTGAGTTATAAGTTTGGGCCTGGATTCAGTGTTGGGCCAAACTCAGATCATTCATTCCACACAAGGACCACATTCATTCATTCATTCATGCATGCATTCATTCATTCATTCATGCATTCATGCATTCATTCATTCATACATACATACATACATATATTCTTTCATACATACATACATACATACATTCATGCATTCATTCATACATACATTCATAAATACATATATTCATTCATACATACATACATACATTCATTCATGCATTCATTCATACATACATTCATAAATACATATATTCATTCATACATACATAAATACATACATTCATTCATGCATTCATTCATACATACATTCATTCATGCATTCATTCATACATTCATTTATTCATGCATTCATTCATGCATTCATACATACATACATACATATATTCATTCATACATACATGCATACATAAATACATACATACATTCATACATACATTCATACATACATTCATTCATGCATTAATTCATTCATACATATATTCATTCATCCATGCATACATTCATTCATGCATTCATTCATACATTCATTTATTCATTCATACATTCATCCATTCATTCATACATACATGCATTCATTCATACATACATTCATCCATTCATTCATACATACATACATTCATACATACATACATTCATGCATTCATTCATCTTCAGAAACTGCTTTAGCCTGTTGTACATGCTTGTCATATCTTTTGTTTACCATTTTGGAGTTCCTCGGGAGGAGCAGTATTCTATAAAGATGCATATTAGCCTTTGTTTTTCAACTGCTTTTACGTTACATTTCATTTCAGCAAGTCACATTTTCTGTCCCTTTTTTTTAAGAACTTCAGATTCATAATTTTATACTGTAATTTTATAGTTTTAATGCTATGGTGAAGTCGACTGAGTTCTGATCGTCTTTGTGTAGATGTCTGATGCAATAGTTTTTACCGTTCCTGTGTAACCTCTTCTGCTGTAATGCCGTGTTGCTGCCATTCTTGGCCAGGTCTCACTTATAAAAGAGATCAGGGATCTCAGTGGGATTAACCTGGTTAAATAAAGGCTGAACAACAAAAAAAAATAGACAAGGGCTTGTATTTAGGTGGTAGAAAAACCCCATTTCAAATGTGTGTTGAAAATCACAGAAAATCTTGATAACTTGCCATTGTCACATCGGAAACAACTCTAGAAGCTTCCATAGGTCTATCACTTTAGATAGGCTCTGGCGGACGCAACCAGGTGGTGTTGCTATGTATTTGCATATGTACAGTACAATTAAACTCATTAAATACAAATGCTAGTTACAGTACAGTATACATGCTAAAGGTCATGGCAACACATCTTTTTGTCGAATGTTTGTTTAAAAAAAGGGGTCAAGATACCATTTCACAATTTTTGACGCTATTCATGACGCTAGTTTCGATCTGGCTGCCGAATCGTAACATGTGTTATAGATGCCCAGGCTCTGGGCAGCAAGGCCAAGCTGGCATAGCTCAGCCTATTATAAAATGCAGCAGATTTGAGTCCAGATACACTCAGTCCTGCCAGCAGGCATGAAATACAAACCCTTTAGAGATGATGAGAGACCTCTCTCGTAAAAGTGTGGCCTGGCAAAGAGCCTGTTACAAGACTCAGGCACCCTGAGTATTATTGGTACCTGTAGTACTACTGCCTGGCAATTACAGGCAAGGAAGTGTGTGCTCAAAATGTCTTACTGACTCTGTGTAAAAAAAATAAATAAATAAAAATAATGTGTGGGTGTATGAGCTGGGAAAAAAAAGAAAAAGAACATGCACACAATAGTTATTGGAGAGCTGGAAGAGCTTTCCTCAAGAGCAAAGGCAAACAAGATTAATGGTTCAGAAAATCGTCTGGATGCATAATCTAAACATTATTTTAATGACGCTGAACAGGGTTAGTGTTTCTCTATAAGCTTCCCTCAGAGACCACCAGCTCTCATTCTCTCCTTCCTTAATTTGAGTCAATTTATCTTCAAGCCGCTTTGATAAGGTGCAATACATCTGATTTAGTAAGGCCTCCATGAGCCATGAAATGTGTGAGGGAAGCTGGGTAATGTAATTATTTTACAGGCAAACTGAAGGAGTTTATGATACAGATCACACCAGGGTGAATATCAGTATAAAATATCTATTCTGTATTTGGCGACGGTATTATTTGGAATGTTTACATGTTTACCAGAATGGTTGTCCATCTGAATCTGGCTTTTCCAGTCACATATTGGCTGGGTTTACATGCAGCCTATTATTCTGATTATAATCAGTATAAAAGTGAATAAAAATGCTTCATATAAACACCACAATCAGAATCATTTCCAAAAAAAAAAAAAGCCCCAAAACAATTGAAATTTCAACCGGCTGCAGAAGGGTAGTTAAACCTTTTCCATAAACGGATCAAAAGCAAAAACAACAACAACAAAAAACAAGAACGTATTATGTAAATGATTCAACCTGATTACTTCCTGGCTGCATTCTTTCTGCACAAAAGCTCCGTCTTGATGTTTTTAATACACTCTGAAAGAACTAAACGTTACTGGACGACTACACAGAAAAGAAAAGGAAATAATGAACTTTTCAAACAAGTCCACGTAAAAAAAAAAAATAAAATAAAAACTGCTGGAACACTCTAAAGTACTACACAGCTACAATGTTAGCATGCTGTTCCTTGATTAAGAGCAACACAACAACAACGACTACTGTGTTGAAGTGAAGTGATGATAAATATCAATCTGCAGCTGATACAGTACACCACGGGCCGAGCAAAGCCCTCGAGGAAGAAGAACGCACCGTATGCGCATGTCGCACAGCTGTTCTGATTAAATGCGTCGCCGCATGTAAACACCGGACCGCATTAGATCACATCCCAAGCGACACGAAACCTTCAATCAGAATGTTTCCATCAAAGTGGGCCAATGTCATGAAGAATGTTATTTCAGTCTTCATTACGTCCGTCTACGCTGTCTGTTTAACGAGAAGCCGTACGACAGGCTTGAAAGTAATCTGGTTCAAATGTTTACACTGCAGTTATTCCATTTAATTGGACAGAAATTGGGATTTGGATTGGCCTCAAAAAAACAGTTGACTCCATTCCAATTTGGGAATGGACATGAGGCTTGTTTAGGAGGCCCAATGTCACGAGCATGCTAGCTTTCAATCAGGGTACAACTAACGATCATTTTCAACGTTGAGATTATTTTTCTCCATTCTTCGGTTAGTGGTTCGGTATATAAGATATAAGACATACACTGAAGTACCAGAAAAACCGGTAAAGTGCATAGAAACGCCACCTATGCATGTCACTGGTTGCTTCCGCCGGTGCGTATATAAAACAATAAACGTCCATGGAAGCTATGATGATTTTGTGGTTTTGTGAGGCAAAATGAACAAGTAATACAAGTACATCTTGTTCCAGAAGGTTCCGTAATTAGCAGTTTGACTGGTAACAGGCGAGGTCAACATTCAGTATAAAAGGAGCATCCTTCTAAGGCTTAGACTTTGTAAGCAAGGACGGCTCGTGGTTCACCACTGTTCACAGAACTGTCACTCTGTTCAAAGATAAATACCACACTTACAGCAGTTATTGTGTTGTCTATGTCATGTTCTTCACTTGTGTAGTTTAGGAATACTTGGCTTCTTATAATGTTTAATAGGTAGTATATTCTAAAATTCTAGCGGTCTCA
>JAOTRJ010000024.1:7429752-7441512 GCA_028564905.1 Leptodoras praelongus | reverse complement strand
CCCCACCCGGGGATCGAACCCGGGTCCTTCTTGCTGTGAGGCGACAGCGCTATCCACTGCACCACCGTGCCGCCCAGCATTAAATTGTATAAATATAAATTAATATTAATGGTCATTATCAGCCAGAGCTGGTTACCATATGGAATTATGTTAACTACAGCATTGATATTACAACATAATTCCTAGTAATCAAAGAATAACCAAGGGCTTAGAAAGCAATGTTACAAATTACAATGAACTTTTAACAGAGGTCATGATAAAATCAGAAAACCTAACAGCTTATTAGCACATCTTGACTGTTTTTCAGTTTGGCTTCTTTAGCTGTGGCAGTATTTTAAGGGCTACCATCAAAGCCTATTTGCTTGACATCATGGGAAAATCAAAAGAAATCAGCCAAGACATCAAAAAAAGAGAAACTTTGTAGTGTCACAATTCTGGTACATCCTTGGGAGCAATTTCCAAATGCCTGAAGGTACCATGCTCATCTGTTCAAACAATCATATGCAAGTTTAAACACCATGGGACCACATAGCCATCATACCAGTAAGAAAGGAGACACATTCTGTCTCCAAGAATTTAATGCACTTTGTTCCAAAAACACACAAATCAATCCAAGAACAACAGCAAAAGACCTTGTGAAAATGCTGGAGGGAATAGGTACAAAAGTATCTATATCAACAGTAAAACGTGTCCTATATTGACATGACTTGAAAGGCTGCTCAGAAGAAGAAAGAAGCCACTGCCTCAAAACCACCATAAAAAACAAGGTTACAGTTTACAACTGCACATTGGGACAGATCTTACCTTCTGGAGAAATGTGCTCTGGTGTGATAGAACAAAAATTTAACTGTTTGGCCATAATGACCATCTTTATGTATGGGGGTAAAAGGGGGAGGATTGCAAACCAAAGAACACCATCCAAACCATAAAGCAAGGTGGTAGCATTATGTTGTGGGGATGTTTTTCTGCAGGAGGATGGGTGGACTTCACAAAATAGGTGGCATTATGAAGAAAGAAAATTATGTGGAAATATTGAAGAAACATCTCAAGACATCAGCCAGTAAGTTAAAGCTTGGGTGTAAATGGGTCTTCCAAATTAACAATGACCCCAAGCATACTTAGCCTCAATCCCATAGAAAAGTTTTGGGCAGAACTGAAAAAGTATGTGAGAGCAAGGAGGCCTAAAACCTGAGTGACAGGGGCCAAAATTCCAGCAACTTATTGTGAGAAGCTTGTGGGAGGCTATTTGAAAAGTTTGACCCAAGTTAAACAATATAAAGGCAATGCTACCAAATACTAACCACATGTATGTAAATTTTTGAGCCACTGGGAATGTGATGAAAGAAATAAAAGCTGAAATAAATCACCGTGTCTAGTATTATTGACATTTCACATTATTAAAATATAGTAGTAATCCTAACTGACCACAGAGAGAGAATGTATACTACGATTAAATGTCAGGAATTTTAATGAATGTGGCTAAGGTATATTTAAACTTATAATTTCATCCATATAACATTCCCTCTTTTAGGTATGATAGTGTTTCCCACTGTTAATATTATGTCTTCCCCTCTGAATTTATCACATGATAGAACTCCACAAAGGAAGAAAAGTAATTGGATGTTAGAACTACTCAATGAAACATCTGCAGAACTGCAGAGTTTCACCACCATTCAGCCATAGAATGGTGGCCAAGTCTTGCAGTTTATCTGTAAGCAGCAAAAGTAATTGCATTTTGTCCATCCTGAGACAAACTATATCAGCATCATGGTCCTCTTACATATTGTTGTAATATGATTGTCTTCCCAGCCCCTGATATAATCACATAAGAGAACCACCCATGGGAACCAAAGTTGCTGGCTGTTATAATCTATCATTATAATCTATCATTTCCCCCCACCCTGCACATCCATTCTTTATTTCCCTCCCTGAAAACAAGAAAAAACAGGTCCAAGACAGTTTTATAAACATCAAGCTATGAAAGGTTAGTTCATAACTTAATTAGTATATAAAACTTAAAATACCACTCAGGAATCCTGACCTGACACTGCCTGTAACTGATAGAATAATAAGGCAACAATAAATCACTTTTCTTTATACCAGAATATCATAGATATGTTTTGTGTCTGCAAGGTTTTATGTTTAAGAAGACATTTATATGGTCAATACTGTGGTCTGATTTTTGGCTGATTATGCTGATTCAGGGACATATGTTAAAATATGTCAATAATCAGAAAATGTCCTCTGTCCAGAAAATGTTTTGAGAGTGATCAAGTAAGTAAGAGGTTGACAGATCCTAAGAGAGAAAGCAAAAATGTAGTGAGGCTGACAGAATAGTGCTAAATAGAGCCATCAGTTTTCTCTGTGGACAGGATTTACAGTCAACTTATCTCTCTTGCTGTCTCTCTCTCTATCTCATGCTGTCTTTCGTTGCCCATTACTTCCCAAAAAAGAAAATATGAGATGCACTTGTCTCACCTGCCTAAGGGTGCTTTGGTGGCTCAATGGTTAAGGCTCTGGGTTACTGATCAGAAGGACAGGGCTTGAAGTCCCAGCACTGCCAAGCTGCTACTGTTGGGCACTTGAGCAAGGCCCCAACCCTCCCTGCTCCAGGGGTGCCATATCATGGCTGATCCTGCACTCTGACCCCAACCTCCCATCAAGCTGGGATATGCAAAGAAAAGTAGCAATTTCACTGTGCGGTAATGCATATGTGATGAACAAAGCCTGTTTGCAACAGTGACTTTTCTATTGCCCATGGTTGGATAAATGAAAGGTAAATAACTTGCAGAGGTGAGTGTCTGTAGTGTGGAATGTATAGCATTAAGTCACTTCTGCCAAATCCTTTCTCGTACTCAAATATTAAACTTTCCATTGCCCCACATTGCAAGCACTAAGAAGAATGTTCACGTTTGTATTTATTCATATGTAGATGCTTAAAATTCCTCAGTCCATATTTATATTCCAAACATGCAGGACTGTACACACTCTGTAAATCATAATTATTCATATGAAATGGGGCACAGTCCATTCTGTGAATAAGCTAAATAATTTCCTTTGTCCATGAATTTGTATTCAGATGGATGATTATGCTTTAGCTAGGTAAAAGAGTGCATAGACAGCATATTAGAAGTGAAGCAAACGGCCTCGGGACAAGAAAAAAAGATGAAAGAGAGAAGGGGGTGAGAAAGAAAAGAAAGCAAAGAAAGTATGTGATGGACAAAGCAAGACACAAAAGAGAATGGATCATGAAAGTGAAGAGAGGTGAAGGTTTACTGTAGGCCCTCTTAGCACCAGAATGTTGTAGAAAAGAATGACCTAATGAAGGGAAACCTCCTGAGGTATTTGATTACATCTATATTAGGCTTATGAAGGGTTGCAAGGAATTGAAGCCTGAAAAAAAGGAGAAGATAATGAAAAGTGTGACGGCACTATGTCTGCGACCCGTCTCACTGACTGTGTTGTGTGGAAATCCGCTCCACTCCCAGGAGCCTCCAGAGGCTTGTTTCTGTTGTCCAAAAGCACAAGTTGCTATTAAAATTCTTTCATAAGGGTGTAATTAGAGCCCTGTGTTAAATCCTGGAGGAAACAAACCATACTATACTATACTATACCATACCATACCATACTATACTATACTATACTATACTATACTATACTATACTATACTATACTATACTAATCAAATCTGACCTCACTTAAGTTGTGATTTTTCTCCATGTTTACTTCTGAAACTGTGTCATTTGACTTCCTAGTTAGACATCCCTAGTTAGACTTTAGCCAAAATGGTATCATGTTTGCAAATTCATAACAATTCATGTCTCAGTTTGCATGTTCGAGGTTAATTTCAGTAAAATCTAACCACATCACCTGCTCCTGTGTGAGATTTTGAAACATGGAAAAAGGGATCAGCACACAGATGTCACTATAGGATGGCAGTGAGAATACTTGGGTAAGCATTTAATAACAAATTACTGCAGCCAAATGTTGCTGGTTTCGGGAAACTGGTGTAAGCTTTTTCAATGGAAACTTACTGTGTGTGTCATGAAAACAAAAACAAAAAAGCCTTCAGAATAAAGTAAAAAGAGAGACACCAAAGCATTAATTTTTAAATGATTTAAGAAATATTATTGAAAGGGGAAACAGTGGTACACAATAGCTACGCATAAGCTGAGTAACAATGAAAGAACACGATGGGCAGTGTAGCTCAGTGGTTAAGATGTTGGACTGCTGACCCAAAGGTTGTGAGTTCAAATCCACACCACTGCCACATGTTGGGCCCTTGAGCAAGGCCCTTAACCCTCAGTTGCTCAGTTGTGTAAATGATGGATAAGGGTGTCTGCCAAATGCCATAAATGTAAATGTAAACACAGGGCTGAAATGAATTAAGGACAGAATGAAAAAGTCTGGGGGAAAAGGGCAATGTTTGGTCTTATGAGATGATTACTGCAAATGGAAAGGAAAACCAACAACAATACTGAAATCGCATTCAAATAAAAGTGCTATTCTGCACTACACATTAATTCAGATTTTGTACTCACATTACAAAGAATTTGTCACAGATGTGCTGAACCACTCCAGCTGTGGCATGGAAATCTGAATACGAATAATGATACATGACAGATGTAGATAAGCTGGCCATTATGGGGAGCATAGAATGGCAGAAAACATGAAATACTCCTTTTCCTTTACTCCTTTCATTTCTCTTACAATTCATAGAACTGTGATTTGAATTATAAACACATGGCTTCATATTTAATGTTATTGCATACACATGTAGAATATGGATGCATTAGAGACACATACGATATATGAACATACAAGCTCACAGACATTATAAACTCTGCATATAGGTAGAATATGGTGTGAAAACTCGATCACCCCAACCAGCATGTGTGCTGTGTATAAAGCAACACGTATCATCAAAGACGCACCACCTGCAGATCTAAAACCTGAGCCTTCATAGACATAAACATCCACACACATGCAACTGGTGAGTGTGTGTGTGCTAGGATATTGTGAGCATTAAGACTCTCATCCAAGTTTTCCTTTCTTACATGTACACACACACACACATTTGGCAGGGCACACTGCCATCTCATAGCTGCACACCAGGGGGTAGAGAATGCCAACCGCAAGCCCTTTGGGAAAACATGACAGAAATACAACACCATTACACCACTATAATTCCTCTAATATCTCACACGTGCACACACACACACACACACACACACACACACACATACACACACACAAACATTCAGGGCTGTCCATGTGCCAACAGAATGTTTTGAGAATTAAGTTTTTCCTTTGCTTTTTTAAAAAAGTTTTTCATCCATATGGCAACATTTTGAGAACTCATCTTTTCTCACATGGATTCTCAAAATGAGTGAAAATGCTGTAGTATGTATGCCAGGCCAGTAGCCAGCAGCGTAACTTTGCCACTCAAATATCTAAACACCACAGAATAGCACTACAAGGCTTTCTTCTCCAGCATGGTGTGTACACGAGCAAGAAGAAGAAAAAGATCAGATCAGATAGCTGTAGTGTGATTGTAGATTTTGCTGCAAGAACATAAATAAGGTCTCAGACTAGAACAGCATGGGTTTGACTCATAATTTTTTATTTTGACTTTGAGAGTCTTTTTTTAAGTTTTTTACCCCACCACCATGACAGCACTTTCATTTTTCATACTCAAAGTAATTATACACATTGCTAAGCAAATCAATTAATTTACATTGTATTGCCTATGTATTTGATATATAATGTTTAGAAACTTACTTTTTTAAGTCTCTGACTCACCTTGGTCTTACCTTCTCCAAAGACCCCAGATAATCAGCTCTCTGTCATGGCTTATGTTGCTAACCTGATCCAATCATGCAGATTTCTCCTTTACAACATTCAGAGAATTTGACCATTTCTCTCAAGAAAGGCCACTCAGGTACTTGTTCAGTCTCTCAAGACTTTACTACTGCAACTCCCTCCCATCTGGCCTTCCTATGCATGCCATCAGGCCCCTGCAACTGATCCAAAATGCTGCAAACTGACTTGTATTCAACCTTCCCAAGTTCAGCCATGTCACACCACTGCTGCACACCCTTCACAGGCTTCCTGTAGCAGCTCGCATTGGATATAAAACCATGATTCTGGCCTATGATAACAAAAACGGTCCAACCCCTCCCTACCTGACGGCAACGGTCAAAGCTTGATGCATACCCAAAGCCCTTCATGCCTCAAGTAAGGCTCGACTTGACCCACCGTTATCCAGGACACATGGGAGACAAGCATGCAGACTTTTCTCTGTCCTGGCACCAAGGTGGTGGAATGAACTCTGAACAGCAGAGTCGCTTGCTATCTTTAAACACCAACCGAAGACCCACCTCGTTCAAGAGCACTTGAATGAGCACTAACTCAAAGCTGTTACCACATTTATAGCAGTTGCTGTATTGGCTATGTCTTGTTTTGTGTAGTTTAGGAATACTTGGTTTTTGGCACTTGTTTTATTGTAATGTTTATTAGGTAGTATATGGTTAAATTCTAGCAATATCATAGCTCCAAGTAGCTTGAATTCAGGTCTACCAGCCTTAGCTTTGGATATTCCAAGTTAATGTCTAAGCACTCTTGCAAGTCGCTCTGGATAAGAGCATCTGCTAAATGCCATGTAAATGAAAACTTTTTGTAAATGCATTTTCAGGCCATGACAACACCCTTTTTTTTGCTGTATGTATGGCCCTTTATGCTATTTCACTGCTTCCCTCTTTATCCTCTTTAGAGATGCTTTCAAAAAAATCTCTACTGTGTTTTCAGTTAGGAAGAGCACTTTCTTCAGAAGCAGAAGTGGAAACTTCAGGCCATGGGCTTAAACCAGGGTCAATAAAGATTTATAAAAGCTTAAAAGCATAAATGATGATGATCATCAACAGCTTTAGGTTTCTTGTTTTCACAGGTCACACAGTCCTGTATTAAAGGAATATTCAGTCATTTTGGTGGGACTGATCCAGCCCTTACCTCAGCGTTCCCTCAAATGCCACCAAAACCAAAGCCCCACCCAAACATGCATGCGAAGCTAAAAAGCCTGAATTCCAGTGCAAGACAGACAGCTTTCTGAATTGCAAAGCACCACAACTGGCGTGCAAGTAAAGGTGGCACTGCTTCTCATGCTGATTGTTTGGATCTTGGTGGTCTAGATCTTTTTTTTCTCCTGTTCACAGAAAAAAATGTGGCACCATGGAGAACTGAGTTTTCCTTCTAAGCAAATTTCTTTATGATGCTGCCAGAGAAAAAAGCTTCTCCACATATTCTAAAATGATCTGGCTTAAAAATCATTGACCCCTCCTTAAAAAAAGTTCCTGAACATTTAAATTTGCTGGTAACTTGCATTAGGCAGAGGAGATACATAAAATCCAGGGGGAAGTTGGTCAGTGGTGAGTGTCCACATTAACTTTATCCAGCATATTTTAAAGCATGTTAACCTCACTTAGGCCAATTTCTCTGAATCACTGTAAGTAATTTTTCTGAGTTGGCTTTCATGTGTTTTTCCTCTTCTTTTCCCTTTCTCTCATCGTTTTCCTTTCTCTCACTCACAGACACTTTTGAGTATGTGGCAGTGATCCAAACTCCAAGCCAGACATAAAACAAGTCTTAAACCTTTCAGCACTTTAACCTCTTCATAACACATCTATGATGGAGAAAAAAAACCCTGAACACCAGCACGTACATTTTCATTTTTGGTAAGATTTTGCAGGGAATAATGGGACCTATGGACAGACCGAACCCATTATGGGACTGTTCATGTGCCAAGGCAACCCACAGAATTCTCAAGCCAATTAGCAGCATTGTGAGGAAAAGCTTTGCTCTTATTCCTCCCATGCATGTGAATGTGCACAAGAGGCTTCAGAAACCTCAGCTCATAGGTGCCAGGAAGAATGTGTCATTATTACACCATCATATGTGCCTTTAGAGGGGCTCTGGACTTGATTTTCCAAATGACTTCAAATTCATTTGCAATTGCTTGGACCACTTTCATGAAGAACAGATGAGTCTCGATAATACATCATATTCCAAAATCATGATACCAGGTTCAAAGGGAGGGAGTAATGGAGAGAGAGAGAGAGAAAGAGAGAGAGAGAGAGAGATTCAAACCATAGTTATAAGCTAAAAACCATTTCCATTTCCAGTCATCAACATTACACTACAATGCACATGCCTTAGATAGATATAAAAATGGAGGAACAAGGGGAGGAATTAAATACAAAGAAATGAAACAGAAAAAAAGCATTGTCTAGCATAACTGGCAAGCTACTGTGGACACTAAAAATCTGTTTGTCCTTAATATAATTGGTCTCCTCCCAGCTGAAACATTCCATATTGGCCCGTCACACTCATTAGAATGACCTTAACCTTGAAAAAAGTCATGCAGGACAAGTAAGAGAGTTTTAAAGATTAATGATTCCTTTTAAAACAAGGCTATAATTTTACCCAAACTGACTTGTTGGCTTTTAAGAATTCACTGCTACTTTAGCATCCCAAAGACCACTAAAACTCTAATCTGACTAAAAATAACAGTAGTAAAATTCTAAAATCTACTGTATGTGGGCAAATTACTTTTTATTCCTATGCACAGAATAAGGATGTATATTTCAAATGAATACAGGCAAGTGTATTCATTTGAAAAATCATCTGGAGAATAATTTCATTTCATAGCATTCATTATTAACTTATTAAACCCAAGGGCAATCATGCATGCCACATTTTAGTCTAGACTACTTACATATGGAAAGTGATTTTTAATTTTCTCACCTATATTTGCTCAAGAATGCACGAATGAAAGACTGAAGACTTTT
Organism: Leptodoras praelongus; assembly: GCA_028564905.1. NCBI lineage: Eukaryota > Metazoa > Chordata > Actinopteri > Siluriformes > Doradidae > Leptodoras > Leptodoras praelongus. Next base: position 7,432,669 of record JAOTRJ010000024.1, on the reverse strand, counting down.
CCTTGATTTATGACTCTGTCCTGTTTTAGGAACATTATGCTGAGATAACAATGAAAACACTGTCCATCACATTCCAAAAGAACACAGGGCACCAAATAAACCTGTTGTCTTACTCACAGTAGCACTGATCCTGGCTTCTTCTAGCTGTGCCTGCAGTATGGCTTCACTGACATGACCTCTGACCCCAAGCAGGGCAAGTTCCAGGCTGTGCTCCCCAGCTACTGTGTGTGTGAGGTCCTCAAGGATAGCCACGTAGCGCCTCCATGGCATGTCTAGCTCTGCCACGTTCGCCAGGCATCCACGCATAACATTGAGGCAGAACTCGGGACAAGGCCGTATAAGGGTTAAACCTTGGCAATGTGGGCAATACTGCATCTTAAGAAGTGCTCGGGCACACTCGGTGGTCAGAGGTGCCACTTCAGTGGCATTCATCAAGTCCTCACCTACGGAAAATGCCCTTGTTAATGCTCTGGTTGCCTGCATGGCATCTACCAACTCCTCAACCATGGCTTGAGTATGGCGACCAAATGGATTCACGTCCTGGCGTGTGGCACGGAGGCATTCTGAGAGGTTGTTGTCCTCAGCAAAGCCCGGCTTGATGACGTGGTTGTGGACTAGCAGGAAGAGGTGGTCATAGAAGCGGTAGACAGCAGCATCCACAGAAATGTCAGAGGTGCCCTGGATGAAGTTGGAAAGACTGGAGAAGAGGGAGGTGACATGGGGAGCTATTCTAGAAGAAAGAGAGGTGTAGGTGCTCTCAAAAAGAGACATCAGGTGATCTTGGGAGAAAGTGAACAGAGACTGGTAGGTATCTGCAGAGAGAGAGAGAAAGAGAGAGAGAGAAAATTGAAAGTCAGTTGGACTGTTAAGATATCTTTATCAGTATAGTCAGAAGTGTTAGTTCCTGATCCAGAATTATCACAAGAACAGTTTGTAATTCAAAATGGGAGGTTGGGAAACAAGTATCTGACATTTTACTGACAATTTCAATGGCTCATGGTTTATTTTTTCAACATGCAACTTATAAACTTATATTTATCATTGCATAGCATTTTTTCACATAGTAGTAATGTTATTGGGATACCAAAATATCTACCTAACTACATAAGATCTGCCATGATTATGACTGATTATGGAATGGATTATGGATTATGGAATGATTATAGAAGAGTGCTTTGTTCGTTTATTGTTTTACTAATGTGATACATGATAAATGTGTTCATACAGATATCAACAACAATCAAATAGCCTATACACTTAAATTATTCTAAATATACTATACATACACAAAGCGGTACTGTGATTTTTCTAATTATATCACACCTATAGGCTTATCATTACATTCCACACTGTATGTCCAAAGGTATTTACATATGCCAATTCCAAAACCATGGGCATTTACAAAGGTGAAACTGAGGTGTTCAGTAGGGTTGAGGTCAGGACTTGGTTCACTCAAGTTCTTATACATTAACCTTGGCAGATTATGTGTTTATGGTTTGTGATTTGTGCACAGGTGCATTGTCATGATGAAACAGGATTGGGGCCCTTTAGTTCCAGTGAAAGGGAATCGTAATCATAATCATAGCACCCAAAGACATGCTCTCTACAATTGTATGCTTCCAACTTTGTGGCAACAGTTTGAGGAAGGACCACAAATGGCTTCCATATACATTTGGCCATATAGTGTATATGAAAGCTGTATGACAAGATCTCTCTCTCTCTCTCTCTCTCTCTCTCTCTCTCTCTCTATCTAGCTATCTATCTACATCAAAACTAAATTTAGAAAAAGGTGGTGCTGGGGTGTTTCTTCTCTGTTTAACTACACAAACACACACACACACACACACATACACACACATACACACACACACAAGCAAATATACATGCCCAAACTTGTTTTTTGTTTAATGGCCAGTTGGTGTGACCTGTCTGCTCAGCTGTGCTGCAATGCCCCATCCACCTCCTTTCACACACACGCACACAGTGGCGTTCTCTCCTGGGCTACTGATGTCAGATTAAAGGCATGCTAGCAGATGGAGAAGCAGCAGCAACTGCAGTGAAACGGAGGTTTAACACCTCACACTAACACACATGTACATCAATTCTGCAAACATAAATAAAGATTAAAGTATATATCCAACATCAACACATACACATCATAAATATACAGTACTGCATGAAAGGGTGAAGAATCTCTGGAAAGAATTTTTTTTTTTTTTAAGTTTTCTTAGACACATTGCAATGTAGTCTCGCTAAGTATCTATGCTGTTTATCCTGCTACTGGGTCACTGGAGGGTGCTGGAGCCTATCCCCTACTCACATACACTCATACTTAGGAGCAATTTGGCATGTCCAATATGCTTGACTGCATGTCTTTGGACTGTTGGAGGAAACTGGAGATCCTGGAAGAAACCCATGCTGACATGAGGGGAATAAACAAACTTCACACAGAAAGGACCCTGGCTGCCCAGCTGAGGAATCAAACCCAGGCCCGTCTTGTTAAGGGGAATCCTTTGGACATTATGCAGTAGACATAAAACAAGGTGCTTAATATTTTTGCCCAATACTGTCTGTATATATATTCTGTATATGCATATGCACTACTTTAAAAAGAATGGTATATTAGGTCCCGTTACAGTCAGCCAACAAAAAGAAACTGTAGCTAGATTGGGTACAGATTACCCAAAACTAGGTAGCTGAAGATTGGAAGAGGATTCGGGCACATAATGTTTTATTTGACTGGACAAGTTAAGAGTGAAACAGAGTTAGACAAATATCTATAGTGGAATGAAATTAGAAAACAGAAATATTAACATGGGCGACACAGTGGCTCGGTGGGTAGCACTGTCGCCTCACAGCAAGAAGGTCCTGGGTTCGATCCCCGGATGGGGCGGTCTGGGTCCTTTCTGTGTGGAGT
>JAOTRJ010000024.1:7295392-7306493 GCA_028564905.1 Leptodoras praelongus | reverse complement strand
GCAAACTCCACACAGAAATTTCCCAGGTCGCCCCACCCGGGGATCGAACCCGGGTCCTTCTTGCTGTGAGGCGACAGGGCTATCCACTGCGCCGCCGTGCCGCCCATCATTAAATGTGTATATCGAAATTATAAAGGAAAAAAAAGCTTGGAAGGAAATAGAAGAGCTCTGCTGAGTGTACATAGCTAAAACATGTAGCTTGGCTCGCTACTCTGCTTACATACTCAGCCTAGCATGTAACATGTAAATCAAACCCCCCTAAAAATTTCACACTGATTAGTGCATTTATTTTTCCACTAGTTACCATTTAGGCCATACAGTTCATTATCAGAAGCAAAAAAAAAAGGTGGAGAGTGCAAGCTGACAAATGATAACAGTAGTGGTCTCTACACACAGACAAGAGACAAACTGCAAGCAGCTGCTAGTGCTAACATATAAGACAAATGTAAACAGTGGAGTTAATGAAGATCTGTAAAGACATTTCTGAAATATTTCGACATATCGACTAACCGCACCACAATGCTGCATAACATGATAACTTATATCACAGATTATAGAAAAGACTTAGCATTAAAAGCCACAGTTTCAGGTGCAGTGTATTTAACATCAGAGTGATCTTTGATCATTTTGGCAGAGGTAGTGGAACACAGTACAGCAATCTGAGAACAGATACAGTAATGCAGAGATGAAATTATGCTACGTACCGTAGAGTGGTGCATAACATGACCACTGTTTAAAGGGAGAGAAAGAGCAAGAATGAAGTGAAATGAAATGTCAGTAGCAGCGCCCCGTATGAATTAATGAAATTTGACCTATACCTAAAGAATGTGGTAGTGATGCAGGGCGGGAAATTTGGTGGAGTTTGACTGTTTAGATTAGAAAATATGGGCTGGTGAATTGCTAGAGTTTTGCTTTGAACATTATTCACTAGGTGGCGCTACTCCGTATTAATCATAATGAGCTAGGGTAACATGCCAACCTGGCATAAAAGGTTCATAATTTTAATAATAAAAAAAACAGTTTTCAAGCTATTGTCCAAAGGTGCTTAGACACCTAACTACACAAACCTTTTATTCCGTATCAGCAGTCATAAAAATAGGGTTTACATAAATGATTTCATTTTATTTAAAATTAAACTGCTTCTTCAAGTTTTCACTGAGAGCTCAGAAAGCGAGTAGAGAAGATGTCATGAGTGTGCAAAGCTTCATCAGGAATTAAAACATTTTAAGCATTCATTCATGCATTCAGTAAACTCTTTGTCCTGGTCAGAGATGTGGTGATGGTGGGATGGAGCACACTCTGGATGGGATGCCAATCCATCACAGGACACCATGCATGCATTCATTCACACACCTAGAGGCTATTTAGTTTTGTCAATCCACCTACCATCATGTGTTTGTAAGGTGGGAAAAAAACAGAGAATGTGGAGGAAACCTGTGCAGGCAGAATGAGAACATGCACAGAAACTCCACACGGACCCTCGAGCTTTGAGGCACCAACACCTCCCGCTACCCCAATTTAAAATATGAAAAGCTAAATAATTCCACATGTCCATTCAGTTACTGCCTTCATTATTGTTCTAGAATAGATAAAATAATTGAAATTCTCCCCCATATTTCCATAATTTTCCCATACAAATAAAAAAAAGCTATTTATTTTATATTATGATTTTCTGAAGTGTAAAGATGCTTCTGAACATATTTTCCTAGTGAATCTTATAATAAAGTGCATACACTGAAGTACCAGAAAAACTGGTACTGGAGCCTATGTAAAATGCATAGCAACACCATCTACGCACGTCATTGGTTGCTTTTGTCAGTGCATATATAAAGCATCTATGGAAGCTTCTAGAGTTGTTGCTGATGTGAGACTGGCAAGTTATCACGATTTTGGGATTTCAGCGAGGTTTAATAGTTGGAGCTCGTGACACGGGTCATAGCATTTTTGCAGGTAATGTTTGGATTTTCAAGCATTTCAAGGATGTACAATGACTACAAGATTTTGGGCAAAACCTAAACCTTACGAGAGCAGTGTGGCCATAAAAAGACTGACCAGCGACGGCTGCCAAGAATTGTTTCATGCAATAGACATGCAGCGCTGCCTCAAGTAACATCGGAATTCAATGCTGGGGCCTCAACAAACATCAGCATGAGGACTGTGCAACGTTCCCTCCAAGATCCTGTGGGGGACCTACCAAGTTTTAACTAGTATACCAGTTTTTCTGGTACTTCAATGTATTGTAGAATAGGTAAATAATTTAAAAAATACCCCATATTTCCCATAATTTTTTTTTTTTTACTATTTAATACTCTTTCTTACTTTCTGTATTTCTGAAGTGTAAAAACACTTCTGAACATTTTTTTCCTGGTGAAGCTTAGAATAAGGTGCGTATACAGAATGTCTGTTTGTCAACTGGAATTTAAAGTGATTTAAAGCCCTCTGACTCTTAGCCAAAATCACTCAACCATCCCTGGCATTTCACACAGCATGCACAAATGATGTCAACTGAGTGCTGAGCAGCACATATCACTGTCCAGAATTTATGACCAGTTTTTTTGTTATATTTACCTACTGCCTTGTTGTACATAATGGTTATGCTTATGCTTATTATTAGTCATGGTAAAGAGTAGCAGATTTAAGAACTGCGGCTAATAGTTTAGTCAGTTTGTGATACACACTGAAATACCAGTTAATACTTGGTAGGTCCCCCGCAGGATCCTGGAGGGAACATTGCACAGTCCTCATGCTGATGTTTGTTGAGGCCCCCGCATTGCATTCCAATCTTGAGGCAGTAAGTAAAAAAATGCAAAGTCGTGATAACTCGTGATAACAGAAACAGCTCTGGAATCTTTCATAGATTCATAGTCTGTTGTTTAAATACGCACTGGCGGATGCAACCAATGAGGTGCATCGATGCGATGGTGGTGCTATGTATTTTGCATAGGCTACAGTACCGTTTTTTCTGGTACTTCAGTGTAGACCATCTTATGACACATAAGAGTATCTTATTCAACCCATGGTGTTAAAATCTGCTTACCTCAATTAACCTGTATCTATTAATATCTATTGAATGTTAAATTCTTGCTTTGCTAGTGTAATCTATACCACAGTTCACCCTTTTCCTTGTGCTATTTCTGAAATGTCAACAATCTTTTAACTCTAGCATCAAACTTGTCAAACATGTATATTTGGATTACACATTTCATGTAATTAGTAGCATTATTAGAGAGACAATCAAGGTCTTCTACAGTTTGCAGCTGATAAAATAACCTACACCAAAATCAACAAATCTCAACAAGTCTCGGTTCTCTTTTTTAATGACGCCTATGCTTAAAACTGTTGCATTTTGAAGTGAAGGGTACTTTTGCCCAAGCTGATCGTAGGAGTGATTAGTATTGAACTTGAACAAATTTATGCTCTGTTTCTGTATGCCCAGTACAAAAATAATCAAGCTGAAAAAGATCGATGTATTGGAAATAGTGCCCATGCAGCTAACAAAATGAAGTAGTCAGCAGGAAGGGATTAAATACAAGCAAAACAGGACAGTTCCTTCTATCTGGTTCCACAGTTTCTATCAACAGCAGCAAAACCCCACTACGGTCTTGTGTTTTGCCCTGGTCTTAACCTTTGACCCCAACAATGACCTTAGCATGACCTTGAAGGCAGTGTTAATTACAATGACCTTGCTTCACACTCTACAGATATTCTCTATACAGATGTTTACGAATGTAAGTGTCCATTTTGAGCTACATATTTCCTTTTTTTTTGTCCCCTGAGCTATTTTCCTAGATGATTTGATGACTGGTGTGCAGCGAGGCTGAAATTGCAGTGTAGAGTGAAATACTGGAAGCTATGCTTGAAGCTTCAGCTAGGACTTGCATCAACTGAGCAGAATCCAGCATAATGTCTGCACAATGCAGTCTTTAAGCAAACACACCAAAGCCTACACATATGACCTCTGTATGACCTTTGCACATTCTCATGCTGTGTGTGCTCATCGGAGAAAAATGTGCAGTTTATAATGCGTAATCCAAATGTTTGGAAAGGACTGTTATAGAAAGCTTATTGGAAGTTGCTATGAAAAACACAACTAACAGCAACCAGCTAAAAGCCCAACTAGACCCATATAAAAGTACAAGAACAAACACTGTCTAAGAAAGTTGCACAAGCATGCCGAATCAGCTTTAATCAAAACGCTCCAAATTAGTTTTCTGTCAGAAATGCTACATCACCATAGCAAAAAGTGGTCAGTGTAATTGTTTTTTTCTTGCAGTTCATCTCGCAACTCTTATCAACACCTAGGCCAAACAATGTAAGCAAAATAAATAAAAAAATAAATAAATAAAAAACACATGCACTGTGGTTTTTAGAAGCACAGAAAATTATCACGAGGGTGTGTGTGAAAAGTATGGTCTACACATGACACATTTCATTAATAAAAGACAATAACGCTGACACCCTGTACAGCGATGCCTGAACATTTTCACTGAGCACTAGATGAGGCACTACAGCATGCGGCTGGACCCCGACCTCTCTGTGCCGTTACCTTTTCAGTGCTAACAGTCAGAGGGGAGAGACAGCCATAGTCCAAGTGTGATATGACCATGACAGCTGCTGTCAATGATATCACATTGGTGTTGCTAGGTAGAAAAAAGGGGTGCTGCTGCCTCATTTTGATGGAGTATGAGAGTGCACCAGCATCGCCACTGAAATAAAAACGTTGCCATTTCTCCTGAGTGAATGTGGCCCTGGGGGCTACTGAAGAAACAACTACTTCTCTGAATGACTTGGTTGCACGGGCTGTCAAATGCATATTATCATATTATTATATAACCAGCCAGTCATCTGTCCTTAAATGGAACATTCAGTACTATCTGAATACTTGTTTTTCTCCCTCCTGTAAAAACTTTTAATCTGGGCTATGCAATACCAGATTAAACACACATCATTAACACAACTTTAAAGGTGTGGCTGTGGAACAAAATGTGCCATATGATTATGTAAAACTTTAACCACATGCAAAACCACACTACAGTAATCACCTCTGGCAGTTCTACACACTAGACAGGTTTAACATGCAAAAATTGCATAGCCTATGCCCACTTGGCAACATGGCAACAGCTGCCCAGGCAGTCATTTTGAAACACGCAGACATGCACGCGCGCACACACACGCACATACACACACACACACACACACAGACGTACGCCGGCCGAATACACAACCTCCTATCAGCAGCCCTGGACAGGTATCTTGAAAAACTCGAGGTGAGAAAACAGCGTCACTTCGGACCCATGGACAGCCGCGCGCAAAAAAAATGGGCTGCCGCGTGTCGCCATGGCAGCATCGGGGAGCAACTTTGCGGCGCGAGAAACACCCAAAACGGATCCGCCGCTCCCCCTACGGAGTGTGAAGCTCTGTTATTAAAGAGCATGAAGCACATGCTTTGCTGTTATTGCCTCCCACCGGGTATCGCCTTAAAATCCGCAAAATCACACCTCCCGCTTCTTCCTTGCCCAAAAGCTGATCCGCAGCGCCACGAAAACACGCGGCGCCTTTTTCCGGCAATAGCGCGCTGCAAAGGTGCGCATGTGACCTACAGTAGCACGAAGGCGCGCGCTGAGCTGCCAGCCGTACCGCAGTATGCTGTGGTGTACATAAAATAGGCCGCTCCTGACGAGCTGTAGAGGGGGGGAAAAGTCGCACGTACCAAATAGCGCTATACGCCACGCTGCAGGTGCAAGCAAATCCGCATGCTCGCGCAAAATCCGGCAAACGGTCGCTCGATCTGTCCGCCGGCCAGTCCCGTTTCCCCGCTGCATTCGCGCATATTGCCCCTCTTCCAGGCGAACAGAAACACGCGCTCGGCCTAAGCGCGCGTCTCGAACGCACTCGGCACATGCACGGCACCGAACCCAGTCTTTCCTCCCTCTCCTCCTCACCGGTGACCGCGAGTCGAGTTAAAGGCGCCGTTCTGACATTTTTTTTTGCAGATGCGCCTCTCGCTGCTGCCGGAGGTACGTGAGCGCGGCGTGCGTGTGCGTGTGTGTGTGTGTGTGCGCGTGTGTGTGTGCGTGTTTATCGAAAAGAGCTGAAAATGCACTACCGCTCCCTAGGCAAAAAAAAGAAGAGGCACGCGCAGCAGCAGGCCGGGTGCGGAATCTGTGTAGTTGGTTTGAGCTTTCTGCAACAGCGGCCTGGCAGCGTTATGTTATCGTTTCTTTTTTATTTAGTCATTCTGAAAACGCCTACCTGGTGCGGCTGTTCCCGGTTGTCGCCCATCTTCCGAGGCGGATCTGAGTCCGCATTTCTTACAAACCGGCCGGGGAGCGGCGCGCCCGACGAGCGGGGCTCTCCTTACTGCGCTCCTCACAGTAGAAAACACACACACACACACACACACACAGCGAGAGAAAGAGAGAGAAACGAGGAAATTACAAAATGGTTTCTTCCGAAGTGCATGAAAAAAAAAAGTTGATATACTCACTTTGGCATTGGCTATCAGTCAGACTCGCACATTCCGCTCGTGCACGTTACGCCAAGTCAAAAGTTTGTCCTTTACTGATAATTAGCGCAGCTGAACTAAGCATGGCTAGCATGGGACTGGGCTAATCAGAATCGCTGACACCACTGAATCTACTGTGGGTGATTCTCTGCTAATGATTCCTGCTAGGGTGTAACTGAAAAAAAAAAACAGTGAGGAAAGTCAGAGCACTATGTTACATAATTTATAGTATATAGGTGTTGCCTCCGCAGCTAAATCACTGCACACTGATACATCTCAATCTACATGCATTTTTACATAGCATTTAAAGGGCAATTTTGTTTTTGATTAGAATAAACAATGCTGCATGTACAGAAAATAATACCAATTTCTATCTAGCCTGTATCACAGTGCTGGGATTATTTTTTCCAGCCATACAAGTATAAGATTGATTCCACAATCAGGAACTTTACACAGCAACAGCTACTTCATTCTACATAGGACGAAGCTGCATCTGTACAATATCTGTTCCTTGATGGGAAAGGAAAGCCCATGTGCCATTAATGTATTGCCTGCAGAATATAGCTCCTATTAACCAATGGGATAATGATTTACAATGAAGTGAGCAATATATGATTATGTCATAAACCACTTAGTGATCTGAGGTCAGATTTGGAGGGGCAAGGTTTATTTGATCAGCCCCTTGATTTAGAGTGTTTCGTGTGTGCAAGCCTTATTTGATGATTGATTAGTTCTCCGGAAACATGCGTGCAATTGCAAATTCACCCAAGTCTCATTAGTCAAAAGCACAGTTTTTGCAACATCAAAAATAAACGTCCTATACACAGACACACATAAAGGGTACATGCAAAACATGTGCGCACAAACGCACACCTCACCATAGTGACCCAGAATTCATGGTACTCCCAGTTGGATCACAATTGCACGAGGCTGATCTGCTGTGGCATTCTTTAGAGATACACCAGAGAAAGAGAGAGAGAGAGAGAGAGAGAGAGAGAGAAGCAAATATAATAATAATAAGAGCTCTTCTTTATCACTGAAATCCATGTTACCTAAAAAAACATAATTCAGAAATACTAATCTGTTCAGTGGTGCATGGATGTGTGTGTCAGTACAGTATTTGTGTCCACTGAGTGCACTTGAAATGATCACTCTTTTTAAATACAGAGAATAACAAGGCTGGCAAAAGACAAGCTTTTTTTCCTGAGCTCACAGACCATTATTCGGCTTCATTTGTCTTCACCATTTAGCACGCCATACATCCTTCCTTCTACATAGTGCCATCTTTCTGTACATTTCACCAAGATCTTGTGACAATACATGAGATCTTGTTCCTTTAAGTTGAGAGATACTCTGCTGATGAGTGGACCTGCAGAGCCCTATGACCTGTATCTGTTACTAGGTAAAACAGGCAAGCGGTGACTAAGACTGAGAACACCGTCCTCTAGTGGCCTGCTGCAGCATTACTATATTACTGCTGTATCCATGAAAGTATAGCATCCAGGAGCCATACAGTTTACCCATCTTCCACACGCAGTAACAAAAAAGGTCATCTATCTATGCAGCTGAAAAATTGTGTTCATCTGGCTGTCATGGAAAAAGCCACATAGCACTGATATTGCATTCATCTATCTATATCCTAGAAGGTATTCAGCACATATTCTGTCACAGCATAATTGCTTTCTGTCATACCTTGCCTTACACTGAACTTGATACTACGTCCTTCAAGATGGAACATTTACAGAAGGAAAAACACTGAAAGGGTGAAGAATAATAAAAATGGTGAGTGGACAGAAGAGAAAGATATGATACTAAGATAGAGGAATGGTATGTATGAACCAAAACCAGTTAGAGATGATGCAGAATAAGGGATAATAAAGCAAAAAAAAAAACAACAGAAATCAATACTAACATATATGATATACAATGAAGTACCAGAAAAACCGGTATACCAGTTAATCCTTGGTAGGTCCCCCACAGGATCTTGGAGGGAATGTTGCACAGTCTTCAATCTGATGTTTGTTGAAGCACTGAATTCTTATGTTACTTGAGGCCGTGTTATACGTCTAATACATGAAACGATTCTTGCCAGCCAACGCTGGTCACGTTCACCCAGAGTCTTTTTATGGCCACGCTGCAGTTCGAGGATTTGCTGGAATTGTTGTGGTCAGGGTACACACTTGAATTGCTCATATGTGAAAATCCCAACTTTGTTTCTAATGCTATGACCCATCTCACGAGCTCCAACTATTTACCCGTGTTGATAAATCGCTATAACTTGCTATTCTCACCATGGAAAGAGCTCTAGAAGCTGCCATAGATGTGTATCACTTTATATACGCGCTGGTGGATGCAACCAATGACGTGCATAGGTGGCATTGCTATGTATTTTGCATAGGCTCCTGTACCAGTTTTTCTGGTACTTCATTGAGTATCTTATATAATATTGCATTATTATCACATATAACTACTCACACTACCCATATACCAGTACAATGACAATGAGCTGAACACTTTTCTAACTTACCTCTAAGCTTACACTTATGTAAGAAATAAAAGACAACTGGGTGTGCTGAAAATAATCAGTACTGGAGCGTACAGTACTTTAACTGTTTATGTTACATTTAGTCTGTGCAACTAATGTCAAACTTCTGCAGGACAAATATAGAAGATGCCTTTATTTGCCACATATACATTACAGCAGAGTGAAATGCTATTCTTCGCATATATCACATTTATTTATATGTACCAGCTTGTTAGGAAGTTTGGGACAGAACACAGAGTCAGCCATGATATGGCAGGCCTGGAAGAGAAAGTGTTAAGAACCAGCCTTGCTCAAAGGCAGAGCTTTATCTGATAAACCACTATCCTATATAGCAGCTATAAACAGTTTTTCCCCCAGCCTCTTTTTTTTCTTTCTCTTTAAGTTAATTAAACCAAAAACAGTGTGTCATGTTAAAGAGAAACCACTGCAGGGCACTATGCCCCCACTAATTCACACACTCTTTCACACCTAGGGGAAAGTTAGATTAGGCAATCCACCAAGTAGTATTTTTGTTTTGGGATGTGGCCTGTACATACTGTTCCTGTGAAAGGCTACACAGGATACACCATGACTGATCAGAATAAAGTAGTTACTGAATATGAATGAATTATTTAAAAAAAGAATTACAGCCCTGTATCCTAGCCACTTTTAATTCAATTATTCCATAGAAAGACGGCAATGTGAAACTGAACAAATGATGATATAGCGCAGTCCTTTTGAAGAGCAACTTTTAAAGAGAAAACTCCTCATAAACAAGAAATTGAAGCAGGGAACATTTTGTTGTTGCTATTTTTATCATTATTAACTCTGAACCATCATAAGTGATGGCAGTTTTAGTATTTTTCTTTGTGTAGTTAAAGGTAGGTTGTTGTGTTAACGTGCAGCAAGATGGCCACAGTACACATAGAGATACTTATAATTTGCCATTAATTAGTGGTTAAACTTTTGCGCGTCTTGCATTCCAGTACAGGGTAATGAGCTGCTTGTTCTGCTAGACCCCAGTGGATTTGCATGATGGACAATGATCAATGCCGGAATAATTTCAAACCAGGACATTTTGAGTATTTATTCTACTGAGTATTTATTAACGTTCTTTACTTGTTTGTGAGGCAAACAGCAGACACAGCTGCTGATCCCTCTAGGAAGAAATGGTAAGCTCCTTTGCTGCATTGTTGCAGCAGGAAAAAAAATACAGGGCAGAAGGCCCAACTGTTCAGCCTCCAAGAAGGGGAAGAGTGAATGTGTTTACTATGTTTGAGCCAGATCATGACCTTACTACTAGTACTAGTACATGGTAGTACAATACGTGATACATTGGCAGCTCAAACTGGTTAACTCTGGCCTCCATATTCACTACCTACCAGACCAGACATGCTAAACCAACCCCAGATGGACCCCAGATGTAGCACAGTGGACCACACACCCTTAAATTATGACGTTTGCAAGGAAGCAGAACCTCTTATGAGTGCAGATTTAATGCAAGCAAGTGGAAAGTATGTTCACTATGGTAAAATACTGGGCATCATAAACAGCGTTGATTTTGCACAGTCAGCGAGTAGCATCTCTTTTTTTTTGGTCTGCCCTAAAGACGTATTTCAAACGTTATCAATTAGATTTGGCATGAGACCAAATTCTCTCATCGAAATTACTGTATGGGCCAGATATCATCATACAGCCCCTCCTTAAACCCTTACAAACAGAAAACCTCATGCACTTTAATGCAGACTAACATATACCCCTAAACTCCCATCCGCATCACTCACTCCTAGTAAGAACCACTATTCAGTGGGATATTATGTCCCTTGCACTTTAATTTGAAAAACAAGACATAAATCAAGTCTATTATACTGTTAATTTTGCTATACTGTATATTACATTATATATAGAGCACACCATCATAGCCATCCAGAGAAATGGATGGAATGCAGTAAAAATGCATCTGTTTGTGCATGTGTAACTAGAATTACATATTACATGTACAGGGGTTAGACAATGAAACTGAAACACCTGTCATTTTAGTGTGGGAGGTTTCATGGCTAAATTGGACCAGC
>JAOTRJ010000024.1:7027682-7040984 GCA_028564905.1 Leptodoras praelongus | reverse complement strand
TAGATGATGAAATCCCTACATTCCTTGCAATTGCACATTGGGAAACGTTGTTCTTAAACTGTTGGACTATTTGCTCAGTTATTCACAAAGTGGTGAACCTCACCCCATCCTTGCTTGTGAATGACTGAGCCTTTCGGGGATGCTCCCAATCATGACACTCACCTGTTTCCAATTAACCTGTTCACCTGTGGAATGTTCCAAACAGCAGTTTTTTGAGCATTCCTCAACTTTCCTGTCCCAACTGTTTTGGAGCGTGTTGCCAAATCAAATACAAACTGAGTGAATATTTGCAAAAAACAATAAAGTTTATCCGTTTGAACATTAAATATCTCGTCTTTGTGGTGTATTCAATTGCACATGGGTTGAAAAGGATTTTCAAATAATCGTATTCTGTTTTTATTTAGGTCTTTCTACATAATACTTTCTACATAATTCTAAATGAGTACATTTTTTTGTTTGTGTAGGCCTGGGGGTTGTGCTGGGCAGGGCTCCAGGTTTAGCTCCTCTACCTCGTTCCCTGATGAGGTGCTAAACTTCATTAAGACGCATCCACTCATGGATGAAGCCGTCCCTCTGCTGGGACACAGACCCTGGATAGTTAAAACTATGGTCAGGTAAGTGAATTTCAGAATTTTTCTCATATTCATGGAAAATGCTAATATTAAGTCTAGGATTTAGAATCAAGGTCAGGTGGGTCATGGGGAGAAAAAACATCACCATCAGCTTCATTTTGAATCTATGTTTGTAGAGCTCGGAAATGCTAATATGAAGGTCACATTTAAAATGTCTACCTCGAGGCAGAATATGGTTAGAGACTCAAAATTCTGAGCAGCTGGCCTAGTCTTACTCATGCAAGCATGATGAAACCCTTCATGCATATAGCCTGACTAACAATGCAAGAGTGTAGATGAAATTGTAAATCAGAGCTGGAAAATGCTGCCAAGAGCAATTTGACAGCTATTTGACTCCGAGTTTTTTTCCTTTCTAAAGAATGAGAAGTACTTTATTTAGCCAAGTCATCTGAATTTTGATTGAAAAGCTCTCAGGGTGGAAATGTTATAATGCATCCCATGAATTACAATATTTTCCTTATCAGGAAGTAAGCACCTGATTTCGATGTTTATAAATAGTGACCTTAAAATCATCAATAGTGCACCATCATTACTGTATGAGTTTCATCCCGCTCATTAAATCTTGTTCTTGTACTTGATACACAGTTTCTGGGTTTAACAGCATCGATGGCTATTTTGTGTATGTTTTAAATGGCTAGCCTCATGTCCACCGATGTAAAATATACACAGACTGCGGGGCAGTGGTTTACGGAACTAAATAAAAACAAAGCAAAAATGTTCACTTGTTTGAGGGAAAGGGATTAGGCCTTTCTTGGGGTTGGATTACAACTTAACATTGTTGTTAATATTGTTGACAACAGACAACTTTGTTGGAAATGTATAAGTCAGGGATCTTATAGGAAAGTAATCCAAGATGGGGTGATGTGTTGCGAGGTATAGCTACCAAAACCCAGAAGTTTGTGTTTCCTTTAAAAAAGATTTCCTTGTACACCATGGCAGTGTTTCAGCTTTCAGCTTATTCACACTTCAGATGTCTACTACGTTTACATTTGCAGTTGCATTTAATGTTGTGGAACATCCATGAAACACGTTACTTCCTGCTTTCATTTATATGATTACAGCTACAAACATGAAATCTTTTTTCCCTCTTGAAGTAAATAAGCAAAAATGCAGGTTTTATATTATATTATATTATATTATCTGAGAAGAGGGGTTAGAAGAGAAAATTTCACCATATCAATGATATCAATGAACCATATCAATGAACATTTTTCTTGGTTAAATAACAGCACATTTTTAAACTTTAGTTTATTAGGCTTTTATTATGTGAAGTGTTCACCATAAAGTCCACAAAATTGGGACACATTCTAAAAATGCAATTAAAGCTGAAATCTGTAATTATTTGTAATAACTTTTATTTAACAAACAAACAGACAAAGAAAAGATTTTCAGTGTTTTCAATGACAAACTTAATTCTATTTTTTTAATTTAAACAAATTTAGAAATTGATGCCTAAAACACACTCAAATTTTTTTGGGACAGAGGCAAAAATAGACTGAAAAGGTTTTACAAGGAACACTGGAAGTTTCCACAATTAAGAGTTTAACTGGTTACAGGTGAGGTCAAGACTGAGTATAAAAGGAGCATCCACCAGAGGCTTAGACTTTGCAAGGAAGGATGGGTCATGCTTCATCACTTTGTGCCAAACTTCATGAGAGAATTGTCAGTCAGTTCAAATACGATGTTTCTCAGCACAATACTGCAATGAATTTAGGTCTTTCACCATCTACAGTTCATAATATCATGAAAAGATTCAGGGAGTCTGATTCAGGGAGGGTGGAATCTCAGTGCATAAAAGCCAAGGGCAGAAACCACTGCTGTATGTGTGGAACCAGGGCAGTGGTTAAGGTGTTGGGTTACTATATACATATATATATATATACACATAGATTTATATACACTATATACATATACTATATACAGGTGAGGTTGGGGGTTCAAGCCCCAGCACCACCAAGCTGCCACTGTTGGGCCCTTGAGCAAAGCCTTAACCCTCAACTGCTCAGTTGTATAAATAAGATAAATGTAAGTCACTCTGGATAAGGGTGTCTGCCAAATGCCATAAATGTAAATGTAAATGGACCTCCGAGCCCTCAGGCAGGGCTGTTTGAGAAACCGTCATGCTACAGTGATGGACATAGCCACATGGGCTTGGGAGTACTTTGGAAATTCAGTCACTTAACACTGTCCACTCCTGAAATACCTGTATTATTATTCCCGAAACCGTATTATGTAAAGAGGAGGCCATATATTAATGTTGTGCATTAAATTATGGCCAACATGGATTTTATGTGCCAAAGATTAAAAAGACTGTGCAGATGGTTGCCAATGAAAAGTGCAAAAACCAGCATCTGTGATGGCATGAGGGTGCATCAGTGCCCACGGCATGGGTGATCTGCATATATATGGAAAAGTACCATTAATGTGGAGGCTTATATTGGTATTTTGAGGAAACATATGCTGCCATCAAGACAACATCTTTTCCAGGAACATGTCTGTTTCAGCAGGACAATGCCAGTCCTTATTTTGCATGAGTTACAACAGTGTGGCTTGACTGGCCTGCCTACAGTCCAGTTCTGTCTCCTGTTGAAAATGTATGGAGCATCATGAAAATGAGAATCAGACAACAGTGACCACAGAGTGTTGAGCAGCTCAAGTCTTGTGTACAGCAAAAATGGGCAAAAATTCCACTTATAAAACTGCAACAATAGGTATCTTCAGTTCCCAAATGATTAAAAAGTATAATTAAAAGAAAAAACGGAATGTGGCAGAGTGGTAAACATGCCTCTGTCCTAACATTTTTTGAGTGTGTTGCAGCAGTCAATACAGTTATGTTAGACATTGAAAACACTGAAAATCTTTTCTTTGTCCTTTTATCTGTTAAATCAAGCTTCAGGTGATTTAACAAATTACAGATTTCAGTTTTTACTTCATTTTTAGAAAGCGTTCCATCTTTTCTGGAAATGGGGTTTGTAGAATAATCACTTTAATATAAAATATATGAATAAACCATTGATTTGTTTTACAGCTAGAACTACTGTCAAAGCAGAATTATTGGAAATTGGCTCAGCCAGACTAGAGAAGAAAACTGTCCTGTTGTATAAAAATAACATATAACACAGTACATTGACATGCTGCGTGTTGTAGCAGAGTGAGCTTGAGTCTTGGTTATGAATGGTGCAAATCAACCTTGATTATGCTCTAGCATTAATCTTTAAACATCTGTATTACAAACTGCATGGAATAACCCCATGAATTAATATTAAATTATGCAGATTTGTTTCCTGTGACAGTATAGCTAAGGGCTACTTTAGTTGTCACTTGTTATTAAATGACTTCTTGGCATTATGTAACACATTTTCCTTACCATGTTTAAAAAAAGAAAAAGGTTATTATTGATACACGTTCCATCTGGCTGCCTCAATGAAATATTTATATTGTTCCGAATCATTACCAGAAATTGTACCCTTGGTGTTATTTTATTATATGTTGTTTTACTGTTTCTCTCCCTCGCTTATACACATTTCTGTAAACAGTGTCTTGGTGTTCTAAATGATCTTGAAATTATGCACACAATCTGCGAACCAACATAAATTATGAGCAAAGTGAAACGTTGGCTCCATAACCGTAAACACGCTCCTCGAAATGAAACATTTGCATGATAATAATCCAAACTTGGCCTATAAATTTCACCCGACGTTGTTTTTCTACGCCGCGCAAACGAATTGAGAATGCAGCTGTCACGTTGTGCATACTGGCATCTGCATTATATGAATTATAGTGAAAACTATTGAAAGGTTGTGAATTGTTTCTTAATGTATTTATTTACTTTAAGGGAAAAGGAGAAATGTGTCTGTGGCCATAAAAAGACATTTTTGTCCATAACAGACAAAAATTTAATTGGTCCACATATGAAGAAAGGAACAATGTAGGACCATTTGTCACATTTGTATTCAGATTTTGTCTATTTCACATGCAGTGTTCTCTATATACAGTCCCATTTACTCTGTTCTCTAACGGTCAGGACCCCCACAGGACCAGCACAGATCAGGCACTATTTGGGTGGTGGATCATTCTCAGCACTGCAGTGACACTGATGTGGTGGTGGTGTGTTAGTGTGTGTTGTACTGGTGTGAGTGGATCAGACACAGCAGTGATGCTGGAGTTTTTAAACACTGTTCACTCTATGAGACACATCCACCATATTGCTCCACCCTGTAGAAAAGTCAGAGACAGTAGCTCATCTGTTGCTGCACAGTTTGTGTTGGTCATCCTCTAATCCTTCATCAGTGCTCACAGGAGGCTGGTGACACCAGTACAACACACACTAACACACCACCACATCACTGCAGTGCTGAGAATTCTCCACCACCTACATAGTACCTGTGGGGGTCCTGACCATTAGAGAACAGAGTAAAGGGGACTAACAAAGTGTGTAGAGATACAGATGGACTACAGTGTACAAAGTGCATCTATATAATAAGGGGAACTGAGAAAATGGACAATGCAATGAGTGTAGAGAAAAGGACGTGGTCATAATGTTATACCTGATCAGTGTATATAGAAGAATCATCTCTCTGACATGTTCTCCACTGTACAGCAGGCTTTCATTTTCATTACTGATAATTTTCATTACTGACTTTTTACATGATAGTCTATAAAAAAATAACACTTTGGCTCCATTTCTCACTCAGTAGAAAAAGAGGTAGAATTATAGAGGAAAGCTCTACAGTGTTGGTCAGGTTTTCACTGACCTGAATACATATCGATTTTGTGCCTTGGTGTTCCCATGAAATGGAAGACAAGTTTAGCCTGAAATTTGTGTTAGAACTTAAGTTCATGCTAACAGGTGACAAGTCACTTGTGCTACTTGTAGCTTGCCTCCTGTGGGTGTGTAGTGATTTTTGCTTTTTTTGTGATAAAATACAGTAGAAATCATAGGCATCCTTTACTGGGGCTTAATGGAGGGGCATGTTCCCCCTACTTTTTGGTATGGACCATTTTGTCACCCCTACTTTTAAAAAGCCTAGTTGACCTTAATAATGAATAACATTATGGTGGTACAAATCATGTCATTAACAGAGAGACCCAACTGATCAGTAAATGTAAATGGAATTGCACATACATTACATTTTACATGCACATACATTTTAAAAAATGAGTACTGTTGTTGATTTGTAACTGTTACTCGTTTCATGAACGTGTATGTCCATGTGCAGATGTGGTTCTTTCTTTCATGCAAGTTTCACACTAGCTTTTTAGCAAAAACACCCCAACCATTCTAGCTACATTCATTACTATGACAGTTTATTGTATATGACAGCTTAAGATGAAATGACACAGGCTATAGGTCATTCTTCCTTTTTTCTAATTGCATGTAGGAACTACAGTTTCGAGAAGGGCGCAATAAAAACATTGAAACACATGCACTATAGGATTGGCCTGGAGAAACATTTTGAATTCAGTCATTTGGATTTATAGCATCATACTTAATTGGCATAGAACAGAGGTATGTTTTCATTTGCTTTTGTTGCTGAAATGATAGCTCTGTATCTTACCCATACTTAGAAAATTAATTGTCTCCTGCTGCTTTGTTGCTCACTAGTATGAGCATATGGTAGATATGTGCCTCCAAATAGAAAAACGACATGGCATTGAGAGTGACAGTGGAATTGAAATGGGAGAACATACTCTGAAAACTTCTGCTTTTGTGTGTTAGACAGCTAGCCCGCTGTAGAACCCTGGTGTGGCTGAATGGCAGGAAGACTCAGGAAGCAGGCTTGTGAAACACAAAAAGACTTTTGATTGTGACCAAATTAAAGTTCACTTTTCAGCACTTTCATTTTTCAACACAGACATCCGCCCGAGTCAGGCTGGGGAGACATCCAGCCTGGCGTTGACTTGTAACAAATCCCAACCCCCCAACGGGTGAGATAATCCACCACCACCATCTACCCTGGCTTGTGAACATAAATGGCTGAAGCACCAGATACCAACAAGTTATCTGCAAGTTGGCATCTGTCTTGTGGTAGAACCATTGTAGCAAGGGTGGGAGGGGGTGTTCAGGGTCAGGGTCTGAACAGAAGGTGATGGCCACTTGATGGCCAGACACACTTTCTTGAACATGCTGTATGGGACCAAGAGTTTGTGATTGATGCACAGCACCCTATACAGGGCCCCCACACAACTGCCTTAACCTGTCAGAAAGCCCATCTCTGCCCACTGGACCAGATCTGGTGCTCCCTTTTTAGTAAGGTCAGTCAGTGGTCTGGTAACGTCCAGAAAACTTGGCACAAACTGCCAGCCAGCCCCAGGAACTGCCTCCCCCCTCCCCCCTTTTTTTCTGGTCTTGGGTCTGGAACAGGCTCCATACACTGCTGTTTTATCAATTTGCGGACACGCCTGCCCATGAAGAAACCCAACCCAGCCCAGTTGCACACTTCTTTGGGTCGGGCTATGAGTCCCACCCATCTCAAGGATCTCATGACAGCCCTCATATATTGTAAACACTGCTGCCAGTCATTATTAATGATTGTGTCATCCATGTATGCCGCAGCATATGCATTATGAAGACAGAGGATTTGGTCCATGAGCTCTTGAAATATCACAGGTGCACCGAACAATCCAAAAGGAAGTGTGATGAATTGGTGTAACCCAAATGGAGTGGAAAAGGCACACAAGATGTTGGAATCAAAGGAATCCAGTGTCAAATAAAATTAGTTCATCAGTGCGGGACATCGGATATGTGTAAAATTGAGATACCACGGTGACGGTGTAGTCCACACAGAATATATATTGGTAAGGAGATGATAAGGGAGGTGGTGGAAGCAGAAACTCTATCACAAGAAGGAAAAAGAGAGAGATGGGAATGTATAAGAGGTCAGGCATAGTGCTTCTCCCAAACTTAGCTATTTCATAACTCTGTTAAGGAGTAAGATCAGTGAAATGTATTAAAAAATATGTTCTAATGGGTGGTCAAGAAAATGTGGTGAGCTTTGGTTAATGAGAAATGTGTACCATGGTACAGTAAAAGCTTGTAAGACATTATGAGACCTTGTAAGGACAGTGTTGTAATTTGTCTAGATTTATTGATCAAATCAGACAGGTAAATAAAATGGCAGTGTCATTCAAAACAATCTGATTCATTGTTTTAATCAAGGTAGTTGCATTGTGAACATTTATGCCAGTGCACCAACATGAATCAGTGAATCTTATCATCCCTAGCTGAAGTCACAGCACTGACAAACTGCCACTGTTGGGAACCTGAACTGCTGCAGAGGTGACATATCTTGCTTGACCCTGTGCTCTGACCCAAGTGCTTTCTGCTATGCAGAGAAAAGCATTTCATTGTTCTGTGCTTGTATATGTGACAGTAAAGGCTGTCTTTTATGTAACTTGCCCTGTCAGTGAGACTGATATAACTTTCACATACATCACAGTTTCCTGTCGTGTTTTTGTTGACAATTTAAGCAATATACTTTAACTACGGTCTAGTGTTTTTATTGCCCTCTTTGTGTTTTTCAGTCTTTCAAGCTTTAGGTACTACATTTACTTGTCAGTCCACCTGCCAGTATTGTGTTAATATACATTTCTGTCCTGAAAACCCAATGCTTTGGAGTTGTAGGTTTTTTCTGTCTTGCCATCAGTTAAGTGCTTTCTGAACAAAATGTTCTTATAACCATTGTGATTATGTTAAGCATTTATTTGGCATTCTGTACAAACGTAAATAACGTTTACGTAACAGTCTGTTCGGCTATACCGAATGCCATTAAGTGCATTATTACATAAATCTTATTTATGCTTTATTTACCCATCCGTGCTTCCTTCCTCCCAGGTACCAGCTGAACACTATGGTGGTGGATACAGAGGCAGGACCACACAGAAACCGTACCGTCCTGTTCCTCGGATCCACCAGGGGCACCGTTTTGAAATTCCTTATCACACCGGGTAGAGATAACCCTTACTCCAGTACCAACGTCTTTCTAGAAGAATTAGAAGGCTATAATCCTGAAAGGTAACAGGAACTCATATGTGATGGTTTGCTACCACTTTTTTTTTTTACCTATTTGTTATTAGGCAGACATTTTTCATGTTTTTTTTTTATTTGTATATTTAGTTTGTGAACTATTATGGTGTTACACTTACTGTGTTACAGTCTAGAGGTTTATGAATATTAATAAGTCTTAGGGTTAGAGTTAAGTGCTTGGGATAGGTGTTTATTGATGTTCTGGGATTTTTTTTATTATGTTAATATGTAGGTTGCATGTTTATGTAGAGGTTTATCCCTGTTTTGGTTCAGTGATTTTTAATTGTTTATAGATTTTTAGTTCATGTAAGGCCTTATGACTACATAGTGTATAGGAGATTGTGAATGTTAATGGTTTTTTGCTTCATGAAGGGCTTTTTTGAATATACTCAAGTCAAATCAAATCACGCTTATTGTCACAGGTGTGAAAGCGAGTGAAAATCTTAGGTGCACTAAGATTACTTACAGTACTTAAATGCAAAAATATAAAAATACACAATAACTATAAATACATGTTACTAAACACCAGTATTGCACTGATTATCCAAATATACAGTTTTGTAGCAGTAATATGCTGTAGGGCATGAAATAAAGCTGTGATATATACAGATGTATGCATTTCCATTATCAGTAGTACAGTGAATCTGAGGTAGATAGAAGTGATGCAGGCTATACAGAATATTGTTATAGATATTACAGATTATACAGGACAGATAGATATACAATATGCCAATTTATATATGCAGGTATAGATGTGCAAGATTAAAGTTCCAGTATAGTGCAGTGAGTCTGTATTGGAGTGTAGATGTGGTGTGAATATGGTGTGGATTGTCCATAGTGAACATGCTGAGGAAGGACCGATAGACCAGTACTACATGCTGTTCAGCAGCCTGTGCTGAACAGCCAATAAACACAGTCAGTGTTTATTAGGCATATAACTGGGTGTGATACAGTGTGTTCACAGATACAAATACAGATATGAATATGGAGCTGTAATCTTTCTGTCATAGTCAGTGGTTTGTACCAGTATCCTGGCATAAATGCAAGTACGTTTATGGCATTTGGAAGACACCTTTATCCAGAGTGAATTACATTTATCTCATCTCATATCTCAACGGAGCATACTCAAGGCTTTGTTGAAGGACCCAGCAGTGGCAACTTAGTGGTGCTGGGACTTGAACTCATGACCTTCCAATCAGTAGTCCAATGTCTTAAACACTAAGCTACCACTGCCTCCTGTCTGTATTGCCTTTTACAGAGCTCCAGTCCAGTCCATATGTCTATACAAACTGTCTATAACTCACTAAAGAAATATGCTTTTATTTAAATTTTCACTTTCTCATATAGCTTTTACAGGCCACACGCTGTGCACAGGGCAGCATGTAACTACTTTTCACTGTTCATTGTTATTATTAAATAGAAATCTTTCTGGGATCACAAGGGTATTATAATGAAATGACCCTTAAACGACCCCATTTTCTCAAACAGCAGGACAGTTTTCCAGCTTTGTAGTAGACTCTGATAATGTATCTAGTGAACTTTTCTAGAGAAACTAGAATAATTCTATGATCTGGGCAATGTTAGTCATATTAAATAGAAAGCCTTTCAGAAACCTGTACAGGGCCAATTAGAGACCATTTCTGAACTGAAGAGAAGTAAGTGAGATTGATTGCTTCAACACACTCAAAAGAAGTTGGGACGGAGGCAGGTTTACCACTGGGTCATGTCACCTTTTTTTATTATACTTTTTAATCATTTGGGAATTTAAGATACTAATTGTTGCAGTTTTGCAAGTGGAATTTTTGCCCATTCTTGCCATGTACAAGACTTGAGCTGCTCAACACTCTGTGGTCACTGTTGACTGATTCTCCTCTTCATAATGTGCTATACATTTTCAGTAGGAGACAGAACTGGACTGTAGGCAGGCCAGTCAAGCCACACTGTGCACAACTCATGCAGAATGAGGCCTGGCATTGTCCTGCTGAAATAGACATGGAGTTAATTGGAAAAGATATCGTCTTGATGGCAGCATATGTCTCTCCAAAATACCAGTAAAAGCCTCCACATATATATGCAGATCACCCCTGATGCGGGCACTGATGCACCTACATGCCATCACAGATGCTTTACACTTTTTGTTGGTAACAGTCTGGATGGTCTTTTTCATTTTTGGCACATAAAATCTAACATCCATTTAAAAAAAAAAAAAAAAGGTGAATCATGGACTCGTCTGACCACAGAATATCACTGTCTATTGGTCTATCTCATGTGGCAAAATTAATGTATGGCTTCCTTTTTGCATAATACAGTTTCAGGTTGCATTTCCTGATGCAGCAGTGTACTGTGTTAAGTGTCAGTGTTTTTCCAAAGTACTCCTGAGCCAAGTGGCTATGCCCATCACGGTAGCATGACGGTTTCTCAAACAGTACTGCCTGAGGGCTTGATGGTCACACACATTCAGCAGCGGTTTCTGCCCTTGTCCGTTTTGCACTGAGATTCCCCCCTGACTCCCTGAATCTTTTCATTATATTATGAACTGTAGATGGTGAAAGACCTACATTCATTGCAATCTTGTGCTGAGAAACATGTATTTGAACTGCCTGACAATTCTCTCATGAAGTTTGGCACAAAGTGGTGAACCACGACCCATCCTTGCTTACAAAGATTAAGCCTTCGGTGGATGCTCCTTTTATACTCAGTCTTGATGACTGATTACCCCACCGGCTACCAGTTACACTGATAAATGTGGAACTTTCCTTGGTTACTTGTATAACCTTTTCAGTCTTATTTTGCCTCTTTCCCAACGTTTTTGAGTGTGCTGCATCCATCAATTTTTCAATGAGGATCTTTTCTGTGTCCTTTTCTCTGTTAAATAAAGGTTCAAGTGAATTAAGAAATTACAGATTTGTTTTTTTTTTTACATTTTTAGAAAGGGTCCTAACTTTGTAGATGGTCTCATCCCCATCACTACTAAACAGATGGAGTTACATACCAGGTGTTTATGTCTGTTATGTATTGTTATGTCTACGGTGTTATGAATGTTTTGGGAAGGTGTTTATGGGTGCTGATTATAAGATCTGTTCAGTAATTGGATGTTTTCCCATGGACCCAGTTCTTTGGAAGCCTGAATAGTCTCTTCAAATATAATTGAAATTTCAAAGTCTGTATTGTAGAGTAATGCTGTTTGGGATGTTTCATAGTGACTGAATATGCCTGTCTTTTTAATCATGTGATATTTTTAGGAGTGTTTGTTAACAGTGTTTGTTACTATGACTGTCATTTGTAGATCAAATGCTTTGTAACCAACATTTCTAGCACTTCTGTGTACTAGCACGTTGTGATTAGTTCTTGTTCTTCCTCTTACCATGTAGCTCATTGCACTACATTTAGCAGTAGGAACTGCATGAGGACATTTAGATCTTTCTTCATTTGTTTAATCTGTTTCATACTTTCTGATACAATATGTGAGATTTGTTTCCCCCACAAAAGATGCATAAAAGTAGTACTTCAAAAAGTGAAAAGTAGTACTTCAAAATGCCGTAGTCAATTTACTCATAAATGAATAGCAGCCCAAATAAAAAATGTGTCACCAAAACAATAGAGGTAACACATTCAAATAGGTTTCACAGGTGTGTGTGTGTGTCCTTGCATGCTGTAGATGAAAACATAGCTGCTGTTTGAAGATGAAAGGATGTACCTGTTTCTCTGTATCCCCCTCAGACAAACAAATATGCTCACAAACACCCCATTGTTTACGCTCCTCCGGCAACTGCTGTAAATGTTAACTGATTCCCGCAGGCTTTACATTCTAATTATTAACATAAGAATATTAGAATAGATAAGTCAAATTTATGACCACAGAAGTAACCATTTGTGTTTGAGTGTTAATAGGTGTTTAGGCTCAGTTTCTGAATAAGGTTCATGAATATTTTATAGGTGTTTGGTTTGTGCAGGGGTTTATGAATGTTTTGATTATGCATTTATGAGTATTAATACAAGGAGGGTTTAGTAGCTGGTTTAGAAATATTTTTCCTATTTTCAGGACTATGCTGTATAAATGCAGGATTCTTAAACATTTTGCAGTCTATATTGTGCACAATATAGAGATATACATCAATCAGGCATAACGTTATGTCCACCTCGTTTTCTCTACAGTCATTGTCCATTTTCTCAGTTCCACTTCCATATATGTAGATGGACTCTGTAGTTCTACAATTACAGACTGTAGTCCATGTGTTTCTCTACACACTTTGTTAGTCCCCTTTACTCTGTTCTCTAGTGGTCAGGACCCCCACAGGATCAGCACAGATCAGGTACTATGTGGGTGGTGGATCATTCTCAGCACTGCAGTGACACTGATGTGGTGGTGGTATGTGAGTGTGTGTTGTACTGGTGTGAGTGGATCAGACACAGCAGTGGAGTTTTTAAAAAACTGTGTTCACTTACTGTGTACTCTATGAGACACATCCACCGTATTGCTCCACCCTGTAGATGTAAAGTCAGAGACAGTAGCTCGTCTGTTGATACACAGTTTGTGTTGGTCATCCTCTGATCCTTCATCAGTGTCACAGGATGCTGGTGACTGGACATTTTTGGTTGGTGGGCTATTTTCAGTCCAGCAGTGACACTGAGGTGTTTAAAAAC
>JAOTRJ010000024.1:6817153-6829371 GCA_028564905.1 Leptodoras praelongus | reverse complement strand
AGTGTGTGTTGTACTGGTGTGAGTGGATCAGACACAGCTGTGCTGCTGGAGTTTTTAAACACTGTGTTCACTTACTGTGCGCTCTATGAGACACATCCACCATTCTGCTCCACCCTGTAGATGTAAAGTCAGAGACAGTAACTCATCTGTTGTTGCACAGTTTGTGTTAGTCATCCTGTAATGCTTCATCAGTGCTCACAGGATGCTGCCTACAGGATGCTGGTGACTGGACATTTTTGGTTGGAGGACTATTTTAAGTTCAGCATTGACACTGATTGACACTCCAGCAGCACTGCTGTTTCTGATCCAATCACACCTACAACACACACTAACACACCACCACCACATCAGTGTCACTGCAGTGCTGAGAATGATCCACAACCTGTGCTGGTCCTGTGGGGGTCCTGACCATTAGAGAACAGAGTAAAGGAGTAGAGTGTGTAGAGAAACAGATGGACTACAGTCTGTAATGGTAGAACTACAAAGTGCAGCTATATGGTAAGTGGAACTGATAAAATGGACATCAAGTGTAAAGAAAAGGAGGTGGTCACAATATTATGACTGATCGGTGTATATCGTCTTATTAACTTCCAAAAAAAGAGGTTTCTGTTATAAAATATTATATAATGTATAAAAAAAAAAATAAAACTAACTGTAAACTGATTAAAAGTATGATCTGTTATTCTTCAAGAAATAAAAATGATCAGCATTTGGCAAACTGCTGTGGTATAAGAGGAACAAAACACTCTGGGGAGTGCAGATCTTGGAAAAAGATCAACTTCTGCTGACTTATATGACTTCAAATTCTAATGACATGGTTGTTGAAAAAATACAAAAAACAGTTCTGACCATGTAAGCTGGTTTCGATTTATTTCCTTTTCTGTGATGTACATAAACATGACCTGCTTTTGTTGTTTTGTTTTATAGATAAGCCTACATGTAAAAATCTCATTTGGCACCATATGTAGACAGTAAGGGTGACAACGACTATTTTAAGTATAGTATAGCATGCAGGATGCCACAATGCCTTTCTAATCAATGCAGCTAACTAAATACCAGATTTTACATTTGCATATATTATAAGGAGCAAATTGGACAATTAAGCAAAAATAAACATACTATAAGCCCTCACTCAAGTTCAAATAATAATAATAGTAATAAATTAGTGAATCAAGCTTAAGGCTTTGACTGAAATATATTAGGCATATCTGTGCTTATGTGCATAAAGGATGAAAAACTGAAAAAATGAATGAGGCAGACTATACAGATAGCAGCATTTTACAAGGGAACAGAAACACAAGAATCACAAAACACAGCCATGGCGAAATGGACCAACGCACCCAAAAAAGCATAAAATGCACACATATAAAGAAACACGTATAAAACGTACACACACATTAGAAATGAATTAAAATGACACATTTGTTTGCCTTGCCACTCTTTGTGTCCACAGTAACCACACTGTTAGTACACTCGGCTGTTAATTGAAGTGCTTTTCTGTTGAACGAGCTTGTTTTCAGACCCACTCTTTCATACAGTGCTAGGAATGGCGCCCCCTGCTGGCCCGGAGGCCTTTTGTACCGTACAGCCCAAACTCTGCTGTGGCCCACCTCCATAGTCAGCATGAGCCTTAGCTGCCCTGTCCAAGGCCAGGGCTGTGTCTCTGGTCCTGCTCAGGACCTCTTCCAGCTGTCCACGCAGTGCCTGAACCGTGTCCAGCTCCATGTGCAGTGCTTGAGTCTTCTCCATACTGCTCAAGCAATGAAACCACACCATCAAATGAAACAATAATAATACAATAACACAATGCATGCTAAATATCTGTCAAACTCTAAAGTAGTACTGTATCTAGGTAGTGCAGCATGAAAATATTTATTTAATGCTATAAATTTATATTATTTCCCACTGGTTATATAGTTTCATGCTAAATGACTGAGAATCTGTGAGCTTTGAATTGATGTAATGCATGATCCAAATTACTTAATAATGTTAAAAATCCAAGCTGTCTTAAAAACCTATATACTAAATCCTAAAGTCTCTGGTCTGAGCTGATTGGCTAGCTCAGGTCCTAACCTGTCTCCTGTAGAATGCATGTGGTTCAGGTTTTGGTAGAGCTTCTTCTCGGCTCTCAGAGCCTGGTTCAGCTGCTGGTACTCTGATACCAACTGCTCCAGAGCACTCTGTAGAGAGAGAGTCACACTCCATCACATGCTGGACCCATGCACTTATTTCATCCTTATTCATATAAAACATGCCAGCCCATACTGTGTTTGCTATGAACAATCATTTTATACTAACAATTAAATAGTAATAAATGATACAACTTATTCTCTATCTCCAGCATCTGAAAGACATTCATAATAATCAGTAATGCTATCATTTTGACATTGTTGCTGCTGGCTACCTGGGGGTTAGTGCTGATGCGATTTTCAGGCTTTTTGGTCAAAGCAGATCTTAAGTCAGAAAGCTCCCGCTGTGAATGCAGAAGATGGTAAAATAGAGAGCAAAAATAACAAGCAATTTTAATTAAGAGACTGTGTGTGCATTTGTGTGTGTGTGAATACCTCTGTCTCTCTGTGTTTCCTCAGGGTGATCTGTAGTTCCTCTTTAACAGCCTGCATCTCAAGCTCTGAGCTGCTATCCTCCAATACTCCTGAAAATGCATGCACACACACACACACACACACACATTACTCACCTTTATTACTAACTATACAGCTCCAGGAACACAACTGAAGTGAACGTACTCGGTGCTGTTGCTGATGATCTGGAGGTTGCTTGTGCCTCTTCCTGACTCTGCATCAGATCCTAGACAACCAGTTCAAGACATTTACTATCACGTTCAAATTAACTCAGTGGTTGGAATCTCTCTCTTCTTACCTGTATAAGGCTTTCTTTCTCTCTTAGTATACTCTGAAGTCTCTCCATCTCCATGGCCTGCGAAGCTCCTCTTTCTCTCTCCCTCTCTCTTTCCCGTGTCACTTCACTCAGCTCCTGTTCACGTGACGAGAGCTGCTTGCGCATCTCCTGTAGCTGCCCGGTGCGCTCCGTTATCACCTGACTCAACCTCACGCCGCTCTCCTAAAAGATTGAAGGATCAGCCATATGTTAGAAAAGTGCCGAAACAATGGTGATGAGGCCACCGCAAGCGAATCACTAGTGGTGTGTCTGTATCCACTTCCTGTTCCACACATCTCATTCTCTTACAGTCCAAGCATTTCATTAAAGGCAAATCATCTGTCTCAATAAAGGGGGTGTGGCCTCCCATTGCTCAACACATTTTTAAACAGAAATCAAAAATTTGCATGACAATACTGAATCAGAACGGTAGAAGGTGAGATACAAGCTTACTTATAATATGTTGGCTTTACCTTGATGTACTGGTCTCTGGAGCTGATTGTATTGAGCAGGTCCTGGATCAGCGTATGGTGCTCCTGAGTCTGCCTGCTGCGGTCAGACAGCACCTCCTGGAAGAGGCGCTCTTTCAGGGATAGACGTGACTTCAGCTCGTCCACCACTTCATTAGGGCTGGGGGTGAGCTTAGCCAACAGCGCCGCCGTCAGGTCCTTTAATACAAACATGCATACCCGTTTTAATAATGAGGTATAATGATCCAAATAACTGATATAACTCAGTGTTCTTAAGGGATACATGATGTGGGTTGCTACTCCATATACATCTTAATAGATACAGGTAATTGGGTTTAGGTTCACGCAGTTGTTTCACACAAGGCTTCTTATGTGTTACAGGTTGGATAGGTGAGAGTCTGTCAGGAAGAAAAACAGGTCTATCTGGTTTGTTTCAACTGATACAAATCCTACCCTCACTATGATCAATCTGTAGAATCAGTAGAAAGCCACGCAGGTGTATACAACAGGTGTGCTTTTTATGTTTACCTCTGTCTCTTTGCTGCGTGTGTGTAGTGTAGTGTGCAGCTGTGCGATGATCTTGTCTCTCTCACGCACAGCGACCGTGTGTTTCTCGTCGCACTGCTGTTTAAGCCACTGCAGCTTCCGACACGCTTCCTGAGTCTGCTCCAACTCCAGCTCCTTACTGCGCATCAGACCATCCAGACTCTGCTCCCACACACACACACACATTATTACCAATATGAAACACTCCTAGTTCCCTAAGAATGTTGTTTTTCTGAAAAAAATAACATACAGACATTAAAAAATCATACAGACAGACACACCGTGATTGTCTCTTCATTGTTGGTCAAAATACAGCGCAGTCTCTCGAGGTCTCTCTCTTTCTCCCGGAGCGCTAACTGCAGCTTGCGCACCTCAGTCTCCTTCTCCTCCAAGCAGCAGAACTTCTCATCTATAGAGCGCTAAGAAGGCACACAACACACTTACACACTCTATGTGTCTATACCTTACACACTCCCTGTATGGAGATACTGACTGAGTGAATAATATGACAACACACATTATTTTTATTTACATTACTACAAGTTGCATTATTATTATGATTATTAGTATATTATTTATAACTGCCATGGTTGCCAAATCTTAAATAAATATACCTCCAGAGCTTTGTCTCGGTCACGAATACGACTCTTTAGTTTGTCCAGCAGGGCGTCTCTGGGTCGGCCAGTCTCAGCAGGCTGGTCCAGCAGCTCTGAGTACTCCTGCCACACACACACACACACAGACATAGCCCCATATATCTTAAACAGGAGGACATTTAAAGTCAATGCTTAATGGGGTCAAAATCAGAAAATTTCCCTGCCCTGTTTATGCAGAATTCTTGTAAGAAATGCAGGTCATGTGGCAGATATTCGAGGAATCTTTCTCAACTAACTGTGTAGCCATACTTCAGGGCCTTTATTTCTGTTGCCTAAGGATCTTCTTGTGGAACTGAAAAGTCTTTAAACTACTTTGAGGTTGAACTAAAAGGCTGATTATCTACTAACCTGCACAATTCTTTCTTTCTCCCTTAGTGAAAACTGCAGCTCTGAGATGGCTTTGTCCTTTGCTAAAATCTCAGAGTGTTTATCGGCCTCGCTCTCCTTCAGCTGCGCTTCCTTCACCTGGAGCTCTGAACGCAGCTGCTGAACTGTGCTGCGCAAATCCTGCCACACACAAAGGTATAAACATGGCCAGTGAACAAGCAGACTTTACAGTAGTAGCCTCACTGTTAGATAATGCATGGCTTAACCTCTTTAACCGTCCTCTCCACGATTCCCTTCTGTCTTTAGAGCCTTGTCTTTAATGTTTGTTCCTACCTGGTTGTACTTTTCGGTGGTCTCTCTGTGCTGCAGCGCCGCCTCCAGGTCACTGTGCAAGCGGTCACGCGAGTGTGCCAGATCTTGTGCCACCCTCTGGCTCTGTCTCTGTGCTCGCTGACTGGCCTCCAGCTCCAGTTGGCAGCCGAACAGAGAGCTTTGCAGTGCCACGACTTCACCCTGCAGGTCAAGCCCTTCTACAACCTGGAGACAGACAGAAGAAGGTGGGATGGGAAAAGAAATACACTTAAAACTCTTAACTTTAGATAAGTGACTGAACCAAGTAAGAAAGATACAAAGAGAAAAAATGCAGAGAATCAGAAATACACTCACTTGTGAATTTTGGAGTTGATTGCGATGGGCCATTTCTCTGAGCTTACACAGGGTGGTATTCTGTCCTTCTATAACCTGATATAACT
Organism: Leptodoras praelongus; assembly: GCA_028564905.1. Lineage (NCBI taxonomy): Eukaryota > Metazoa > Chordata > Actinopteri > Siluriformes > Doradidae > Leptodoras > Leptodoras praelongus. The sequence goes on along the minus strand of JAOTRJ010000024.1, from coordinate 6,823,722 downwards.
CCTGTGTCTACACACAATCAAACACACACACACACACAATATAAGATTTCCATCCTGCTTTGCGTTTAGGCTTTGATCATTTTTGTGCTAAGCAGACAGGTTCGACATGTACATTTTATGTAATAGTCTTTCATACAGCTAAAGCACTTCTCTGTATTAGAAGAGTCAACTTCAGTGCTATTCATGAAACTGGAAAAAGGTTACTACAAAAGCCTCCATTCTTCTGGGACGACTTTGCATTGGATTTTGGAACGTGGCTGTAGGGGTTTGTGCTCAGTGTTAGTGAGATCAGGAACTGATGTCAGGCAAGAATGCACAGTCCATGTTCCAGTTCAGAGAGGTGTTCAGTGGGTTTGTGCAGGCCACGCATGCTTTTCCACACCATTAGCAGCTCATGTTGCTTTGTGCACAGGGGCATTGTCATGCTGGAACAGGGGCCCTTTAGTTCCACTAAAATGAATTCCTAAAGCTACAGCATACAAACACATTCCAGACAAGTTGTATGCTTCCAACTTTGGGGTCTAACTATTTGTTGGCTGAGGAGCATGTAGGGTGAAATACAGCAACAGAAAAAACAGGTGAACAATCCTTTACCAAATCAATCATAAATCAATCACTTTCTCAATCTAGCACGGTTCAGCAGCTGTACTGAGACCATGTCGTTCAGATAGTGTGTGATTGCTGTGTTCTCACCTGTCTAACATGCATAATGCATGTTTTTCATTACTGGCCTTTTCAAAAAGGGTGCCACATGAATGTGTGTGTGTGTGTGTGTGTGTGTGTGTGTGTGTGTGTGTGTGTGTGCACAGGCATGCATACCTCTGTCTCCTTAGTACCAAGATTTTCAGTAAGGCTCTGGATGGTCCTTTCCTGATTCTGAGCTGCCTGTCTGATAGAACGTAGCTCCGTCTCCATTTCGCTCAGCTTTTCCTGTAGCTTCTGAAAAACAAAATCCAAAATCAACATTTCATTACTTAACCTCAACTCAACATGTATACACAGACAGGAGACAAATTAAAGGAAAAACCGAAACAACAAACTGAAAAACATTGTGAATGTACTGAATGCATGCTCTGAGGTATGTATAAAAAGGCATAAAATCAACAAAGTTGATTTTGGATTGAGATGTTTTATCCACAGATCCAATTCCAGAAGACAAAAGTAAAAAAAGATGGAAACTGTGGTTCGGGATTAGAAAGTGATCTAGTCAGATGAGTCATCCTTTGATGTATTCTCGAACAAGTGGATGAGTACGTGTGGAATGGAGTCAAGAAAACCGGTACAGGTCTGAATGGTCTGAGGGGATTCAGTGGCTCTGTCATGATTTTTGTAGCATGATTTGGGTTGTGTTAGATAAGGAGAAATTCCCTTTTTTCAGAATAAATTCTGTCTCTCCAGATCAGCTCTTGTACAATCTGACATGACATCTGTGTTAAGCTTCACTGAAGCTGTACTAGTGTACCCTGTGGATTATTGACTCATTTTAATTTGAATATAGCACTGGAACAGAACAATTCATTGGTTCGAAGGTTCAATACCGTGTTGCTGGTCTCGCTCTCCTGGATCTTATTTTGGAGGGACTGAACCTGTAGCTGAGCCTTCTGCAGTTCACACACGCACTGGCCCGCTGCACATTCATACTGGTTCAGCTGAGACTGCTGCTCTTCAATCAGGGACTGCAACAAAGAGAAAAGCCATTACAACACATTCCTACAGCCTTTACTGAGACGTCTGTTCTATGTCACAGACAAACCACATTAAAATACATACACACAGAACTGCCCTTCTCTATAATAGCATGGTTTAACCCCAGTTCTGGTTCATAAAGCTCATATGAAAGCCTCAGTAATTACCTAAAACAGGGTGGTACTCTGAGTTACTCTGCACTGCCACTGTTATAACGTCAACAAGCACGGCCTGTCATGGTCCTTTATAATACTGTAACAAGCATGAGGTCAGACTGTATATCTGCATCCGTGTATGCGTGTCCTGCCTCCGAGCAGTCTGCGAGACAACTAGGTCAGCGGTGATGCCACTTCTGCCATATTAACCTACTTCAATGAAAGTGCCTTGGCTTTTCGGTGAAACTAGGAAGGGCAAAAACCACAGCAGCAGAAAGAAATAGGGGATCAGAGCTAGCTTTATTCATCACTAACGCACTCCGTAAAACACAGTGAGCTTCCTGAGCTGCAAATCAGAGTTGCCACTTCCTGCTTCCGTAGCACGCTCGTCATACATGACAGTGCTATTAAAGTTTTATTTGCACTAGATAACGACACTGAGCTTTCGGTGGCTCCAGAGTGCTTTAATTATTCATAATGTTCAATCTCTTTGGGGATAAAGTAAAAATTAAAAAAAATCTATTCATACATTAGAGCTGGGGACATAATCTTGATCTTTACAGTTGACAAAAACCTAATTTATGTTCACACTAGGAAGCAATAAGTCACTCCTGGCTGCTTCTGTTAGCTGTAACTGATCTCAGTGTTTTTCATTCTTCTTGTTCCAACACTACACAGTCAACCCATCTTTAATCAAAACTCTTCAGGACAAGGTTTACATTCCTCAAAATGTCCTCTTTTATCCACAGAATATTGGACAGCAGCTCTAATCTGTAGGTAATGGATGGGTATTGATGCAGACATCCTCAGGGAAGCCACGAGTTACTTACACACACACACACTGCCCTGAATGACAGCTAAACGGACTGTAACACTAACCGTGTCCCGCAATAAATCTTCCCTAATCTCGACATTTGCTACTGTCTTCAGGCTTTATGGCTAAAGTGTATAAAACATTTTCACCTTGTTAACCTGAAAGCCAGCACAAAGAAAAGTCAGAAAGAGTCGCAACCCAGGTCCATGACATGCTTCACGTCTATTGCACATTCCTTTCACTGGTACGTACCCTGATTAAGACTTGTCCTAATTGATCATATCGTTCAGACCATTTGATCTACTCCTGTATAGTTATACCTAGTTGTCAGTTTAGGTATGCAGAGATAAATAGGACTTCTTCATCTACCAAGCAATCACTTCACCTTCTTTCCAACCTTCTTCAAGCAGACAGGCATGTACTCCATATACGCATCATCCCACATCTCCGCCAGCTCAGCCAACTCCAGCGTCAGGCCTAGCCGGCTTCGTGGTGGCCCTGGTATCTCTAGAGCCTGATCAGTAGGGGTCCTCGGGGCTTGTTCTACGTTTCCTAGATTAATGCCTGTACCCACACATCCAGGTTTGATTAAAACAGGCAGCTTACTTCCATGGGGGACCCGGATAGGTTTATATATGCAGTTCTGAACCAAGCACAATGCAAGCTGCACTTTGCTATCTACACTCGAACGGTCTAGATTGGGTTCCAAGTACTGCTCTGAGACAGAGTCCCAGTTCTGCTCTTCCCTCCCGTCTCGCTCTGTCTCTCCACCAGGACCCAGGGTGGAGGTCAGGTCCTCGGCCGAGTTGCCGGAGCTTGGCCTACCTCCTAAAGTCTTGTCACTGTCAGACGAAGCCATTGCCGTTTGCTGACTCTCCGGAACGAGTGTAGTCGATGCCGTGGTTGTCATGGTGGTCTCAGAGTAGCGTGTGGAAGGACCACAGGAAGTGCTACGTGCCACCTTCCTGGGTACCTTGCACACAGCTTCATAGTCCGAATCGGCTACTCGGAGCGCTCTGCAGCCCCGGCATCTTCTCGAGCGGTGCCAGAAGGAGGACACGTCTGACACGTGGCACTGTGGATTATGGCCACACTCCAGCGTTTGATCCTCATCTTCTGCCCACGACTCGTAAACCGAATACATCAGGTCCTCTTCGAGCAGAGCGCAGTACTTGGCGTCTTGGATGCTCGACATGTCCACCATGCCGTCTTTCTCCCCGGCAGTCTCATCGCTGTTGTGCTTGCGATACATCCCGCTGATGCACTGTCGCAGACGGTCTTTCTCCAGCAGGAGCTTGTGCAGGCGCTCGATGGACAGCGCCTCCACGCGCGCCACCACCGTGTCAAAGCGGTACATACGCTCGAGCATGAAGGCGCACTTACTGCACACGAACTCTCCACGGCCGTCCCGGCGCAGCTCGCGGCCCAGCGCGTGCGACAGCAGCACCTGCAGCTTGGCCGCCGGGTGGAAGATCCAGCGGCGCTGATTCCCGCACAGCTCCCGGGCGCAAACCCGACACACCTCCTTCATCCTGGAGCGAAGAAGCGGTATCACCAGTACCAACTATCAACCTGAGCTTCAGACCCAGTCCATACTCAGCCTTCTGTATAACTACAGTTCAGTAAAGCATTGCGGTGACAGAAATAGTGTCAGTCACTGAGAAATCTACAGTCTGCGATTGTAGATGTGGGATCAGTCCTGAAAGGTGTTTCAGATGTTCAAATGGGGGAGTGTGCAGTTGAACAGAGCGTCTCTCTACACGGGGATGAATACTGCATGCTCTTGACGTGAGGAACAGGTGACAGGTGATGATAAAGCCCTCCTTGTTAAACCAGGCCACGCTGCAGCCTTTCATACCCGGAAAATGAAGGTCGGCGTCCCGGTGTGCTGCAGCAGCCTCAGGAAGGCATGTTCCTCGCTTTCTATGAAGCCTAAACACCCAGTATATACTTTCTACCCCAAAGTCCGCGACGCTAAAGCCGTTTTAGGAGCCATTTTGTCGGTAAAGACGCCGGTTTGTTCCTCTCACGGAGGTGAAGGTGCTTCATCATTCCTGTCCACATCCTCCGTCGCTGCTCTGTCAGCTTTATCACACACGCAGCAGCGCGTCAGTCCCTCAGCTCCATTCTCTCTCTCTCTCTCTCTCTCTCTCTCTCTCTCTCTCTATCCTCCTCTTCGTTTTATTCTCTCTCCCTACACACACAGACAATCCGTTGTGCTTTAAACGCAGCCGCTGCAGCACCGAGGCTAAATAAAGAGCCACACATCAGTGATGTAGCCGCGCTGCTCTGGCTGTCTAAGGCTCTCGACGAGGGGAGGTACCATTTCCCAAAACACCGGTTGTCCCATTTGTCGCAACGCGCTTAATTTTAACGTGTTCACCCCACCTTGGAAATATCTTGCAATGTAAATCTTCTTTAAAACAATAAAAAAAAACAACGTGCTATGGTTTCCGAAATATTGAAGCAACCTGTGGGCAAATATGTAGCCCCACAAGCTGGCCGTCTCTACCTCTGCAGTGTGGATTGGTATTTCCCACACAGGCTTTACTAAGCCGCAATGTGGTAGATTCAGTGAGCAGGTGAAAAGTCGCGCGGTTATTACCCCATAGTGCATCATGTATTATCTTTTTATTAAGACAACTGGGTACGACCAAAAAACTATGTATGTCCATACATTTCAAATTCAATTTCCTTGAAAAAAACAAAAAAACAACCATCCCTCACTTTTTTTTTAAACTGACATGTGATCGTATGAAATCCTGAGCTCAGAGTGATGCAGCAGCGCTTTAGTCGTTTAGTGTATCCAGATCTCTCATCTGGTCATCTGTACATTCGGTTCAAACAGATCAGATTCCAGAGCTTTATTCAATGCTAATACCACCGTCAACACTAACGCGCTCTTCATCTCCAGGATAACTAACCGAGCTCTCGATGCCCCTGTAAGAGTATTATCTCGAGCTATATTATACATTAGATGAATGCTATTTATATAACAAAGCGATGGGGTGCAAAGTTGGCAAAGCGCTCAGACGCTTTGTAATGAGGTCAGTCTACCTTGGGGCGTCGATTGGACTGATTCCGTAAAAAAATTTAATACAGCGATGAATACAACTGTAACCCAGTTATTCTGGGTTTGTTGTGGTTTCTGCAAACATTCTTGCTCCAAAGTAGACCAAAAAACTCACACACACACACACACACACACACACTCACACACACACAGCAATGCCATGTATCGTGTAGACAACACTACATTTAAATTTGGACATAATCAGAGAGCTATGGTGACATTCACATGGAGGGACATGAACAAGGTTATGTGATGGCCAATGTGTACCAGCTAGACAACACACACACACACACACCCACCCACATGCTCTGTCTGTGTCATCTCCCTCATGGTGGGGTACGTGTCAACAAAAGTGTCATCTATCTCCTGAAAGGTCATGTGTTTACTGACAATAATGACAGGTGATAAACAACAAGGACTATGTTCTCTGTAACTGAATTAACTACAGGGCAGTTTCTTCTGAAGCAGAAAAACGGGGTGCTCTTAAGGTTTAAACGAGGACGTATGCCATTTCCCCCACGCTGTAAAGACCTCAGTAGCATGTCCCCAGCGTGTTTCACTTCCTGTGACTACTAACAACCGTAGCACGCTCCTCTAGTCTTCACCCGTTTTTTTTTAACACAAATTATACTGTATCATTGGAAACGTTCTCATCTAAAGAAATTAAAATAATGATGAGATTCAGCATTACAAAAAAAGCAGTGATGCAAAATAGGATTTACGACTTACAAAACGAAACAAGAATGCTAATCCTGCCTGGTCTGTAAATAACAAGGAACCATTTAAAAGCTACGTGAGGACCTAAGTCGAGAAATATGAAAAAAATATGACTAAAGAAGCA
>JAOTRJ010000024.1:6800314-6810689 GCA_028564905.1 Leptodoras praelongus | reverse complement strand
AGTTGCCGGCTGGGCACCGGCTCCCCCGTGACCCCGTAACTGGGAATAAGCGGTACAGATAATGACTGACTGAGTATTGTCCTTAGGATCAGTGAAGCTTCGTTACTCAAATTTTTGAATGCCTTTGTTTAGATAAGTAGCCCGAGTGCGCCGTGTTCAGACAGCACGTGTTTCTGGAATTAAAAATACACAGGATTCATCTTCACTAGAGGTTGTGTTCGATCGTTTTTTTTTTTCCAACTTGAATGCAGTCTGTGGATTAACTCCAGCTCAGGATAGTTTAGTAGCCTTGAGACGAGGCTAAAATTGAAGTCTGGCATCAACACTTTAGAGATGCAGCTTTTAATATAGCTTTAATAGAGCCCTGTGCTTGGTTTAGTGCATGAGTGCATGTGGTGTGTATTAATGGGAATTGTAGCATTGGTCCAGCTGTGCTTGTTTTGACTGCGTTTATGTGGCTGTTTTGACTAGCTACGGAGACTGTTTTGGTGGAAAGCTTTAACATAAAGTGGGGATGTTGTGTTAGAGCTATTTCAAATAGTCTCAGACTATTTGAGGTCAGAGAGAATAATTCAATTGTAACAGCTCTCTCCTTCTCTCTTACCTTTTGCTGTCTCTGTTGTCAGGCAGCAGGTTGGGAGGGGGTGAAGTCTTAGCAACAGACATCTCCTTGGTGATGGGCTCCATGGTGACCAGGGGATGCTGGGAGCAGGACTCTGCAAGACTGGCCATGCGTTCAGCCTCGCTGCGTGCTAGCTGAGCCTCCTGTGATACACAACATCATCATCATCATCATCATCATCACCACAGTTCAGTATCAGTATAATCATCAACAAAAGCATATGTACACCTGTCCAACTGCATATGTGGGAAAATGTGAATCTGTGTGTGTCTGTGTGTATGCATGTGTGTGTGTGTGTCTGTGTCTGTGTGTGTATATGTGAATACCATATTTTTATATTGTTGTGGGGACCAAAATGTCCCCACAAGTATAGGAATATCTGATATTTTTAACCTTGTGGGGACATTTTACTGGTCCCCATAAGGAAAGCAGTTTTTTGTTGTAGATTTTAACAAAAATAAAAAACATAAATAAATGAAGGATCCAAAAAGTTGCCCTTTCCTTACTGAGGTTAAGGTTCAGATTATGGTTAGGTATAGCACTAATTAGCTGTATTAATAATTATGTCAATGGAAAGTCCTCACAAGCATAGCAGTATAAACGTGTGTGTGTATGTGTGTGTGTATGCATGTGTGAGAAGGTGTCTCTACCTCCTGCAGGAACTGTATTTTGGTCTGCAGGACCTGCTGCATGTGGTCGATCTCCTGCTGTCTCGCCTCACAGCGACGCTGCAACTCTGCTTCATTGTTATTGGTCAGGCTCTCTGCTGTTGTCCTATCAGAAAACAACAGGGATGGGTCAGCTGGAACACCGCTATCCTGTATTGTTTTGTCTACAACATGTCCCAGTAAAATCTAACATCTATCCATGCCTTGACAATGAAATGATTATCGCTAAGTAATATCCTGTCTCATCGATGGCATAATAAAAACAATCTGCCCTCTGAATCAGTGCTGGAGATCTGTGAAGTGTCAGCGATATGGGCTGAAAAACCTTAAGCCACAAGAACAAACCCTAGGAGGGGTTTTACTCTAAACGCCTGTAATCACCTGACATTACAGTAACTGATCAGCAACATGAATTTACAGTCTGGGCTATAACAAAATCAGCCTCAGCCTTGCTTCTTTATAACTTTTTGTCTGTTTTCTTTATGATTATCAGTGGCATTTTTGTGGATTCTACAAAAGACATTTTGTTAACAGCAAATAATCTGATAGGGACACGGGGGTTTAACCCAGCTAGCCCATTTATACCAGCCATTACTTGTCATTCCAACAGCCACATCTATGTATACATCACGCTACAGCTGTTTTAAGAACAAGTGGATGACTTTTTTAAGTGTCTGCAAGTGTAGACCTGTGGAATCTCATGCATATGTTCAGACGATGGAGTCAGTTGGCTGGGTTTAAATCTGACCCTAATTTACCAGACATTCCTGAAGAGCTTGACTAGCTCGAAAAGATGTGCACAGTAAAAAGTAAATTGCCAAATCTAGTGCTGAGAATTCTTTTTTAATCCATGAAACTACAGATTTTGGAAATAAGACAGGGGATCCCAACTGGCACAGGTAACTAAGAAGGTGTCTCCTATCTCCCGAGGATGGCTTCAGTTATCCCGAAGCAGAGGATGGGTTTTAATGTTTAAACCATGTCATCACCTCTTAGAATAGCAATGGTTACACACATATACAGATGGACTCATTTTTGCAGGGATGGGACTCCCAGAATGGCCCACGCCACTCTGTCTGTCACTGTGTGTATAAATGAGCTGGTTTTAAACTGGGATAACGACTGCCAGCTCACACCCACTATGGAGGGGTATTTTTCCAGCTGTTATTACAGAGCCAGTACTTATATTTAACCAAAATTAATTTACAAACTGTAGCTGTAACTATACCATCATGGTGTAAAAAAGTGTGTCATTGTATTTACTGGCAAACATTTTGTCATTTAAAATAAAATAAAATAAAATAAAATAAAATTAAATTAAATTAAATTAAATTAAATTAAATTAAATTAAATTAAATTAAATTAAATTAAATTAAATTAAATTAAATTTACATTTACATGATCTGTCTATATTATTATCTAACAGAAGTTTTCCCTATGATTTTTTTCCCTTTTTTGTTTGAGGTCTTACAGAAAAAAATGGATGGAGTGGTATAATGGTGTTGGGGTAAGTGGTGAGCTCATGGTCTGGCAACCTGAGGTATGTATATAAGAGTTAATTTAATCCCCGAGTCCAAGAACAACATAGCTCATTCCGATCAATTATTTTTGTACTGTATACACCCAGAATTACTGCATGTAAAATATATTAAAATATTCTTTAGATAAATGTTGTTATGAGTTTCTGTGAGTGGTTGGGAATTAGCAAAGTACAGTACAATCAATTTGCTACTGTACTTTTACTGTAATTCATTTTTATTTTCTTTCATTTAAGACTCTTATTTACCTTGATTTAAAAGATTTACCCCTATTTATACTCCATACCTATTAAAACAAATTCAGGACTATATATAGCTTAACAAATATGCAAATGTGGTTCCAAAAAGAGATATTATCTCCCATTTGAAATACTGAAACATTTTGTTCCTTAAAAAAGAAGTCACCTGAAATCTAATAATACAAATATGTCCTTGTAATCTTACCTATTGGTACCTATTTGTACCATGACAGCTAGCAATTACCAGGCAAGCTAGTTTGATTTGTCAAAGCTAGCATGCTTGCCATTGTGTGTGAGATTAGCTACAGATTTTAAGTATAGTTTTAGTTAATAGAACCACACATTGCCCTTTTGGTCTAGAAAAATGTGAATTGAACTACAAATGTCATCTACTGTTTTTACCATTGTAATTTATTGCAATTGGTGCACTGATTCGATTAGAGAAACTGAATTTGTATCAGCATTTATCAGAAATTAATGTTGTGTAATTCTGAGGTGTATAATTTCTTTTTGAAAGTCCTATTTGACTGTATGAATTGTCATACGGCATGTCAGTATATGATTAAATAGCACTAAACATCATGCTGCCTATGCCACTGAAATCTTATTACTGCACATAAATAGCTAAAATAGCAAGTCGTGACTGGGATTTTATTTAGAAATGATTATACATTTATGCAGTATTACACAGGCTAATCTGGTAACAGATATCAGCTCTTCTAAGGTCATCCCCTGAGACTTGATAAGACTGCCATTAAACACAGGAGTCTTCAGACCACTTATAGAACTAACTGGATATAGCATACAGAATATCATTAGCTTTATTTTCTCCACAGATTTCATTCATGTAATGAATGAATACCAGCGATGTGTTATGCAAATCCAGTCACGCCAAGTGCCCTCTCATTTCAGGCTGATTTGTACTTGTGTATCTGCCAGCACGTTAAGGTGTCTTGTGCAGATGATAAGCAGCTCACATAGATGTCCATCTTGATATTCACTTGTAACCGAGCCTGAATACTGAGGGGGCGAATTAAACACACAGATGAGGAGAGCTCCATGTTTCACTGTAGGAATAATAAATACATTCCTGAAATATGTTCACTTGTTTGTTTCAATTCTTATTCCACAATCAAAGAATGATAGATGCATTTTTAATGGGTTGCAATGTCTTTACCGGGAGTATGTAAAAATAAAAGCACAGGGTGTGATGACCTTGCATAGCTAGAGCTACAGCTTGATATTCACATCTGCCATAAGAGCATTATCATATTTATGGGTGAATAAAATCTGCAATTTTTTTTACAATGTTTTAGTAGTTACAGGTCACTTACAGGTCTGTAAATCAGTGTTTGCTTGAAGCCTGGTTGATATACCATGGATATGCTCAATGCACTGTCATGAGATGGCAAGTTACCCTTACAGGGGATTACCCATAAACCTATGTCTGCACCACAACTCAGAGTACCAGAATAAAAATACATGCATGTCATTGGTTGCGTCCACCAGCTCTTATACACGTCTATGGAAGCTTCTAGAGCTGTTTCCATCACCAGAATGGCAAGTTATCACGATTTTGCGATTTTCAATACAGTTTAATAGTTGGAGCTCATAAGATGGGTCGTAGTATTTCGGAGGTAGAAGCAAAGTCTGGATTTTCACTTATGAACATTTCAAGGCTGTACCATGACTATAAGAATTCTAGGAAAACCGTGCAAGAGGACCTGCCAAGTATTAACCTATACCAGCTATACCAGTTTTTCTGGTACTTCACTGTATAAGCATGCATCAATGTAGAATTACAAGTCAGCCCTTCTGCTCATTATTAGTCACAGCTAGTGGGTAGTTATTTACGAAAATTACCTGAGCTAAGGGAATTGTCAAAGTCATGTTCAGTCCGGTCATTTTTGCATTGCATTCCTTGTGGTGGAAAGCGTATATCTCTGAAAATCCCTAGGTACGTACTTCTTCTTCCTCATACTTTGGTTTTATTTCTATTTCTGTATCTATCCGTTTTGCCCTAAGCTTCCTGCCGAGATCATTCCATACGGCTTTGTGGCTGCCGTGAGTCAAGTGTGGGTTCCAATTTCCGGTTGCTCATCTTGGACTAATCGGTATTAATCAGATTGATCAGACTTACAGTGACTTTGCACTGAACTGGGTTCAATAACAAATACAAAACCAGGACTACCGGAATTCTGGATATATCAGTACAATATGAAGAAATGATACAATACAATACAATAAATACAATTAAACACCCAGGCTGAATCTCAAATATCATTCTAGTTTACAGTATTATGTTACACCCATTGCAGGACATAAACAAAGTAAAACTTAACAATTCATATGGTAATTGTTTATCACTGTAGAAAAGTAGTTCCAGCCAGAATACGATTTTACAACCTTAGTTGATAAATCAGTGGTCTGAACGAGTTTATCTCCAACCATATGCCCCGGTATGGCATGCAAGAAGGATAACTAAATTCAGTATTTGTACTTAAGTTTGGCACAGATCGCTTGGCAGTGGAAATAGCAATGAAACGCTATTATCTGAGCTGCACTGTCTGGGGGCAAAGTGCTATTAGGGAGCTATGAGCTTACCGTACATTTCTCAGATGGAGACAAACAGCCTGCATCTGCCTCGAGTGTCTGGATCACTCATATGAGCATTCTTTCCCTTGCTTATCACATTTTACAGCCTTAAAGGACATGAAAACACTTCTTGGAATCGATTATATAGTTTAACACTAACAATGAGAGAAGTGCCCTAAGGGCATCGGTGATGAATACACCACTTATTAAGCTGTTATATAGTGTGGAAGAGGACAAATATATTTAATGATATATTAAAATTTGAAGTATTATTTATCGTGCCTCATTAAAATTAATTTTACTGCCTGCAGCTAGTGTGTAAATGCAAACAGATGCTGAATGCCCCACAAAGCTATTTAACCTTTTGTACTGTCAAACTTCTACAGTAAAGTTCTACAGTCGTACAGATAAGCAGAAAGACTTTAGACACAGACACATACTGACAGATGGTAGACAGAAAGACTCACAGAGCTTTGTCAAGGAGCTGCTGTTTCTCCTGTAACTCCTGCTTCAAGCTCTCCACCTCCACCTTCAGCTCGATGTTCTGAAATCAAAACAAATCAGCAGAAATAATAATGAGAACTTTTGAATTAATTAGGAAAGTTATAAACATGTTGTTGAAATGTAAGTGAGAAGTTTTATATGTATTAATGTATTAATTAAACGTGCTTTGAGCTTACGGAGATATTCGCTCAATATCTTTAAATCACAGAACTGAATTATAAACTTCAAAAGTCTTGTAATACTTTGATGAAATATGTCCAATGAATCGATTATACCAGCATCATGCCAGCATTTGGAAATTGTCAGTTTAAACAGAGTTGGCAATGTTTATGCAGGGAAAGTTCCTTGCACTCAGAGTTGAGTTACACACATATTTCACTGTTTTCAAATGACTTTCAATAGTTTTTGACATTTCAGCATGCATAATGTGTTTCATTCAAACTGTCAGAAAGTACAATTACTGCATTTGGCAGACACCCTTATCCAGAGTGACTTATATTTATCTTATTTATACAAGTGAGTGGTTGAGGGCCTTGCTCAATGGCCCAGTGGTGGCAGTGGTACTGGGATTTTGATCACTACTCCAACATCTTAACCACTGAGTTATCAGTACCAAAGAAGTAGACTTAATACTACTCATCATAAGAAACCAGTATAAAAATGTGCATCATCCAGGAATAGGGTTGCGGATAACTGATACACTCAAACTTCACCCATGAATGTAAATCTTGCACAACTTCTGAGCAGTGCTTATATCTATAGGCAGATCTGAGGTCTGAATAAAGATGTGTACAATTTCTGTATCAACTCCTTATTTAATGCCGTACAGCCTATTCTGAACACAAATTATAACATGGAGACACACTGGATGTGTCATTGGATGAGAAGCACAACAGCATCCCCTTTTGGAGAATTTCTGGATGCTAAACGTGAGTGAGCGAGTGAGTGAATGTGTAAGTGAATGAGTGAGTGAGTGTGTGAGTGCTTCACATCCAAACAGACCAAATGACTATTTCAGTATATTATCCTTTATACAATATGTATAACAATAGTTTTAGTTATTAACTCTTTGCTTATGCCTTTAACTCATAATAATGAGAGAAACTATGAGTAATCATTAATCATTTAGACCTACATTATGCTTTTGAGTCTTGCATAATCATACCGGGTTTTTCCCCCCCAAATATACAGTATAATCTCCGATTGAGCATAATCTCAAGTAATGCTGGATTATACATACAAGAGATACTGTATACACATACCTACACATTGGAACAAAAGATTATGCATAGCAACTGATGTTTACACTGCAACAAATTATCTGTTACTTTTTTATACAAGTTTTGATGTGTGCGGGGTTTGGGGTGTGCAGATGAAACCGTGAGAGATTTCCACACTCTGCATACACTAAGCACACACTTTCTACCTTCATAAATCTTCATGATGGAAGGCATGCATGCACTGAAGAAACATGAGATATGAACAGCAATTTGCAAGGTGAGCGTCTGAACTTCTGGACCTCAGAGTTATCACAGCTTTTCTTTCTACGTTATTTCTTTTTATATTATATTTTTAAATACATCATGTATACAAGCATGTATTATTGTGTACCGTACCACAGCACTCTTGGATTCTTTATTCTGATTGGTCAGAAAATGTTGATTAATCTTCTATAGTAGTTTGGTTGCAAAAGTATGTGTTACTCTTTAATAATAAATAAATAAATAAATAAACAGTAACAGTAACCTGTGTTTTGTTTTGTGCTACAACTCACCACGCAATTGTTGATTATTTTCCTATAGCAGCACCGTACCTTTCCTTCTTTATTATCTCTTATTCCTATTTCTTATTTATTCATTTTAGTTTCATCTTGCAGATTGTTGCACATCCCAAAGATGTTAGATCTGTTGGATTCTGATCTGGTGACTGGGAAGACCACTGAAGAACACTGAACTCACTGAAACCAGTTTAAAACAACTTTTTGCTTTGTGACATGGTGCATTATCATGCTGGAAGTAGCCAGAGGTGAAGATGGTAAACTCTGGCCATAAAGGCATATACATGGTCAGTAACAATGCTCAAACAGGCTATGGCATTCAAACGAAGGTTGCTTGGTATTACAGGCCCAAAGTGTACCAAAAACATTCCCTACACCATTATACCACCTTCTCCAGCCTGCAACTGTTGATAAACAGCAGGTAAAGGATTCATCCATGGATTCATGCTAATGGCACCAAATTCTGACCCTAACATCTATGTGCCTTAGCAGAAATGGAGATTCATCAGACCAGGTTATGTTTTCCAGTCTTCAACTGTTCAACTTCAACAGTTTCGTTGAGTCTGTGGCCACTGCAGCATCAGCTTTCTGTTCTTGGCTATCAAAAGTGAAACATGTGGTCTTCTGCTGTCGTAGCCCATCACCCTCAAGGTTTGACATGTTCTGCATTCTGAGGTGCTTTTCAGCTCACCACAATTGTACAAAGTGGTTATTTGAGTTACTGTAGTGTGTCTGTGGGCCTGAACCAGACTGGCCATTCTCCTCTGACCTTCTTCATCAACGACATGGTTCAGCAAGCAAAAACCTGGACGTATTTTCTTAATTGCTTGACTGCACTCTGAATAAACTCTAGATACTGTTGTATGTAATCCCAGGAGTTCTCAGAAATACTCAAGCCAGCCCATCTTGCATCAACAATCATGCCACAGTCAAAATCAATTAGAATGTTTTTTTTCCTCCATTTTCTTGGATGATGTAAACATACAGCATGAGTAGGCATACAGCTGTTCCTAATAAAGTTCTCTGTGATTGTCTTTTGATTAGTTTATATATCAAAACATATTTCTCAATACAATATGTTATATATATAAAGTTGTACTTCTCTAGGTGTATAGGTGACAGTGGAAATACAGTTGCATGCAGTCGTGCTTGTACAGCTTATGGTCCTTTAATAATATACACAGTATGTGTGTTGTTTGTGAGTATTCGCGTGTCTATGAGTGTGTGTGGTCTGCTGAGCTAAAGCTTGTGATTAAGCAGAGTGGAGTTAACGGAAAGCTGGGGCATCTTTCACTGCTGTCACGCCGGTTATATTTAGTACAGAGAAATGTGATGCTGGCATGGACTGAGGAACTGGACCTTAACAGCTGCTGTCCACTTACCTGCTTTCAAAACACACACACACACACACATACAGACACAGTCACCGGCCAGGCAATTGCACGAACACAGTGCAATCACATCCCATCCAGGCAAACACATACTAATATATTAATATATAGACACGGCTATACACGGATATTTAGGAAAACGTGTCAATAATAGTTGAACTGAGGCTGAGCCGAAACTCAGGACGTTGCAGTAGAGTGTAATGTGAGAGGCGAGTGTGTACAGGCAGAAGAGCAGAAGGCTGAGGTTGATGGTGTTTACTGCTCCTGACCTTCAGGAGAACTCTGGCACTGATACATACACACATTCCTATCCCTGTATTCAGCTCACTCGTACACACACACTGTCACGCACACAGCGCTGTGTAGTATGAACAAACATTTGTTTTATATCATGGTGTTTGGTATTTTTTATGATTCTAACGGAATTCTAAGTAATGAGAACGGAATACCTGTGTGTCTGTGTGTGTGTGTGTGTGTGTGTGTGTGTGTGTGGTTCAAGGTCAGAGTGGAATCTCAGATAAATGGTAGGACCCATATCAGGTGCATTCTAGCCTTTGCGGTGCCGAGACGTTTGTTTTTGTGAAACCCTGCCAAAGTGCCTCATCACTGGAACAATGCAAGCGAGTTTGGAGGAAATGTTGGATCTTTTAACAAGAGAGCCCAAGTTCCTGTACAGAGTGATCACAGGAGATAAATCGTGGGTGTTCGAGGACGTCTCCGAGACATAAAGACAAAGTGCTGAATGGCACACGACAGCATCACCAAAGAAAGCTTGCATGAGCAAATCGAACATCAAGTCACTGATTCCTAAAGGATCGTCCATAAAGAATTTGTATAAGAAGGCTGAGATTTAAATACGTTTGAAAGGCCACCAATTCGGCACAGTACAGAACATCCATAGAGCCGCGACCGAGACTCTGAACACCCTCGCAGATTTTGATTTCAAGCACTGCTACCAACAATGTCAGAGGTGTTAGATACATTGTGTGTGTTCACAAGGATCATACTTTGACGGCAACTTTGAAGTTATGCTTGTTTTAT
>JAOTRJ010000024.1:6552167-6566923 GCA_028564905.1 Leptodoras praelongus | reverse complement strand
ATACATACACACACACACACACACACACACACAGACTGGGTTTGAGTTTGTGTCTCTCCACTCCAGACTCCACACCACAAAAGGCATATTATCTTTCACTATATTTCCCATAAGTAATTTTAAGAATAGACAACCTCTAAAACTGTAATGTAACTCTAATAAGGATTAAATAGTGGGCATAATGTTGATTTCTTCTCTCCTTTCAGCAGCTTCTCTTCTGTCTCGCTCTGTTTGGCTCTCTGAGTGTTACAGTGTGTGGTTGATTAACTCAAGCTGGGTCTTGTTTCTGGTCATGGATTGTGTCTTTGGAGAATTTATTATATGTCATATACACACACGATGAGAAGTTAGAATGATCCTGAGAATGATCCTACCTCTCTCACTCTCTCTCTCTCTCTCTCTCACACACACACACTCTCTCTCTCGCCCTCTCTCTTTCAGTGCGGGCGTGGGACGTACAGGCTGCTTCATCGTGATCGATGCCATGCTGGAGCGTATCCGTCACGAGCGCACTGTGGACATCTATGGTCACGTGACGCTGATGCGCTCTCAGAGGAATTACATGGTGCAGACGGAGGATCAGTACAGCTTCATCCATGAGGCACTGCTGGAGGCTGTCACCTGTGGGAACACCGAGGTGGCAGCACGCAGCCTCTACTCCTACATGCAGAAACTGGCACAGGTGGAAAGCGGAGAGCACGTCACAGGCAGGGCACTGGAATTTAAGGTACAGGCACCATGTCAAATGTCAAGTCCATATAACTATATATAACTCATATACTGTATGTTGGAACAACACAGGACAGACTATACAAAAAATAATGCAAGGTGGAGGAGTGGAGCATATCTCATATATAAGTGGATTAAGAATAACCCATCATTCAGGGTGCAGCTGGAGCTAGTTATACAAAACAATGCACATCTATTGACCAATCAGATTTGAGCTTTCAACTGCACTGTTATATAAATGACACTGATAAATGCACAGGACAGTGCTGACTAGACAGGCAAACAGAACATTATTGAATGGGAGAAAACTAGGACATATTATTGTCTGTAAATGGTAGGGATGAAAGAAAAGATGGAGAAAAGTGTAGCAGCAATTTAAGTCTCATAACGGCATTATAAAATGCACATATGCAGAGATGGTTGTACAAAACCAGGATGTTAGGAGCGGTTTGATTAGACCAGGGGGTGGTGTGGGGCTGCAGAGTGTTGAGAAATCTGAGGGAAGACGCAGTTTTGAAGTCTGGTGGTAGCACAGATGCTCCGATGGCAGAAGGGTGAAGGGTGATAGCAGAAGGGTAAAGAGTCCTTGAGAGGGGTGGGAGGGGTTATTCACAATTCTGGATGCTGCATTTGAGGTAGGAGGTGTTAATCGTAGATACTGATAAAATTCCATATTCATTTATTCATATTATTATTAAGTATAATTAACTTCTTCAATATGTAGGTGTAAATTTGTTTAACTATTTTTTAACTGTTTGTCTTCAGTTCTACGATGTTAAGATGGAACCAAAATATTTTTACCAAAAGTAATAAATTCTTGAGCTTAATCAAACATTTTAAAGGTAACATTTGTAATGTTTATACCTGCTTCTAAACCTGTAATAAACCTAATCATTCAAAGAATATCTAAAACTATTATCTGTAATATTGCATGTAGCTGGTTTGTTCATTTCTGGCTCGTGTTTACACATTTCTGGCCCAGAAACTGGGTCTGATTCCATTGCTACAAGCTGCTCAGCCCAGGCGTAAGTAGTTTTAGCAGAGAGAGCGTGGTTGGTTTGGGCGAGTGCAGAAGCTTGTCAGTGTTTTCTGTGCAGTGCTCCCCTCAGGCGAAATTACAAACCGCTCCTTTAAATTGGTAAACCATTACTTTCAAGTTATATTGATTCTAATTAATGAGAGTACTTGTTTCACCACTTTATTTTCATCATTGTATCCACTTTTAGTCACAATCGTCTCCAAGCACATTTATTTTTCACCTCTGATGTATGACTTCGTTCTGTCTAATCCAGTTTGCTGAGCACTAACATGCAGTACGTTCCCTTCTTTTTTTGTAGCGCCTGGCGAACACGAAAGCTCACACCTCCAGGTTTGTGACAGCCAACTTGCCCTGTAACAAGTTCAAGAACAGGCTGGTAAACATCATGCCGTATGAAACCACCCGCGTGTGCCTGCAGCCAATCAGAGGCCTCGATGGCTCTGACTACATCAACGCCAGCTTTATTGATGGATACAGGTAGAGCATAACATGCTTTCAGACTAAATTGACTTCTTATATTGGCTTGTTTATGTGTTGTAATGGTGTCTGCTTCCCTGTGTACATTTAAAGAGTAGGAAATCTAGGGAACATTAGAAAGATTTACATATTTCACTCCTATAGCTGCGTACGTACTCTGTTAGTTTCACTGTAATTAATAAATAGCATGCTTTGAATGAAATAACTTAAAGTTGAGAGTTTACGTTTAAATGTAATATATATGCTTATACCCCATAATACCCTATGTTATTAGTGCAAAGATTTTAAAACTCCTTTTTTTTGCTTTTTAATCATGATTCATACCAAACAAATGGTACAGAATGACAATTTAATATTTTAAATGTTGTACTTATATGACATATTTAATTAATCTATACATAATAATACAATAAGAAATTGTATTATTATGTATAGAAAAACATATTAAGCTTAATCATAACCTGCACTATAAGTTAAATAACATTGTTTAAAGTGTTCTTGCTCATTAGGCTACCAGGTCACACCCTCTCCTTTTACTCCACATCTGCTGTGTTCTGAACAGGTTGGCATTTACCCCAGGGTTTAATGTATTCTGCTTGTGTATCACCGTGCCTCCCTTTTTTTTCAGGCAGCAGAAGGCATACATCGCCACGCAAGGTCCTTTAGCGGAGACCACAGAGGATTTCTGGAGGATGCTGTGGGAGCACAACTCCACTATCGTGGTCATGCTGACCAAACTGAGAGAAATGGGACGGGTGGGTGGCGAACTGGAACACGCCACAAGCGAGAAATTAGCTGACATTTAGTGTTTTAATTTAGTGCAAATAGTTCTGGTATACAGTATGGGCTTTAGATGAAACAAGCAAAAATCTTTAACATGAATAAAGTCTGTCTGAGGTTTAAATAAAATAGAGAAATATATCCATACGCTCCTTATTCTGATCATTACTTAGTGATAGTATAGTGTAGTATGTGTGTGTGAACGGGAATGAGGCAGAGTTTGTCCCAGCATGTTATATTTGGGCCATACTAACAAACATAATATATTTATCACTATAATATATTTATAATATAATAATCATTATATTAGATTAGATTAGATTGGATTGGATTAGATTAGATTACTACAAAACCATTACACAAATGTTCCTCTGGGATTAGTAAAGTGATCTATCTATCTATCTATCTATCTATCTATTATAGTATAGTATTGTATTGTAAGGTATGGTATAGTATATGAAATTTTAAAATGTAATTTCATGTGCTTTAGAGGAAAAAAAAGTAAACACACAATCATTTCATATTTTTAGTAGTTTTCACTTTGAGTCATAATTTTAAAAGAACACTATGTCCATTCTTCAGTTATTCAAAATCCTGCCTTTGTTCATCCTTATGTCTGTGTGCGCACACAGGAAAAATGTCACCAGTACTGGCCTGCAGAACGCTCTGCCCGCTACCAGTACTTCGTGGTGGATCCCATGGCCGAGTACAACATGCCTCAGTACATCCTGAGAGAATTCAAAGTTACAGACGCAAGAGTGAGTACTGCACATCCCAAAGAGAATCTACAAACATCTCTGAATCAGAATAAGGAACTGATCATTTATCTACACTGCCAGTCAAAAACTTATTAAGTGCATGCTGGGTAATGCGATGTAATGTAGACGAGTGGGAGTGATTGGTTGTGTGAATTGGTCTGGATCGCTGTGACAAGTTCAGATCAGAAAAAAGCTCTAAACCTGCAACACACACTTGCTTTACATGTGACTAATTGCTGGTCAGTTCAATGCAGATTGAAGATTGTTATATCTATATAAAAAACCTATTATATGAATAGGTGTAATAATAAACCTATTATATGAATAAACCTATTATATGAAAATAAGCAAGTCATGAGTGTGTGCCATGTTCCTGTTCAAATAGTTGTCAGTTGAAAAATGTTGTTACTTGGCATCTGAAACATGAAGTACTGAGACATAATTCTGAGAAGCATCAATACAACCATGGTTTCATTTTCCTTTGGCAGAAAATGACTTAGACCATTTTAATTCGACCCTTTCTCTGGTATTCATTTACACACCAGATAATTGTTTCTAAAATAAATCAGACTGCAGGTAGACAGCTCGTCTATTTGCATTGACTCTGCCTTGTATTTTTTATACTAGTTTAAATACAAAACTCCAAATTGTGTAGTCATTAAGAAAAATGTGCGTCACGGATGTGATTTTGTTCAAAATCCTGTAAGCACTGCTACTCAGCTTTTTTGTGTGAGTTGTTATACACACACCTTTAGTAAATACAGGCCTAAATGAGTGTTTTAATTTAGGACGTTCCAACTTGAGGGTGAATATCTCTAAGTTAAGCCTGTAGATAAAATCTTCAAACAGTGTGAATAGCAATTCTAAAGTAAGTGAGTGATCAAAATCTCAGCAGTTTCCATTTAGACCAGAACTAAAATAAAAACCAGTTTAAGGGTGGCCTTGTTATTTCTCAGTTTATACCTTCTGTTCTTTAGATTTTTTTAAATCATAGAATATTTTTCATTTGTTTGCTTTATCCCAGATGGTACCACAGATTCTAGGGGCCTTTTTGACACAACAGGGCATTGTATTATAGGGAAATAATCAAAGACAGAAGCGGAGTTCTTGTTATCACCCTAAAGTTGATCATTTTCAGCACAGTATTTTGCCAACAACTATAACGTTCAATTTATTATTGAACTGCGTGCAAGACTTTTTGATTTTATACATGGGGCAAGTTAGTTCCTGCTATTGCTTGCGTTATAGCCAATATCAGCATTTATTACGCAGTTAACTTTCTCTTGATGTCAACAAGACAAAAACCCTGAAGCTTTTCATGTTACCAAGAAACCAGAATGCACAAAATGCTCTGTCCTGAAGTCTCTCTCATGATGGAAAACTTAAGACTTGATGGAAAAGTGCTAACACTAAAGACTCCGTCCATACAAGTGAAATGAACATGTCTTTACAGAAAGCTTCACCATATCGATGATTATATGGCATAATCCTCAGAGCTGCTGTTAAAGTAAATGAATGAACACCTTTTGACCAATTAGAGCTGAGAATTCTGCAGCACCGTGGTACAAAGCAAAGGCTAAGAAATGATGTCAGGTATTTGAACAATATGTATTCAGCTGTTTTGTCATCTTCTCACCACGCGTATGTGTTTCTGTCTGAAGGATGGTCAGTCACGGACAGTCAGGCAGTTCCAGTTCACTGACTGGCCCGAACAGGGAGTGCCAAAGTCAGGAGAGGGCTTCATCGATTTCATTGGGCAGGTGCACAAAACCAAGGAGCAGTTCGGGCAGGATGGGCCAATCACTGTCCACTGCAGGTTTGTTGTAGTACTGAAAAGATCTGATCTATCAATCAGGAATTAACTTGGCTCTTACCCATAGGGTCACGGGTACAGTGTCTGCTGATGGTTACTGGCACTGTGCCCTTGGAAAAAAAACTGGTTAGATATAAATGTCCTCGCAATCCCCAATAGTCAGGTGGCAGGGCTGAAACTTAAACCTGGATTCTAGCTGTAGTGCACAACTGCTTATCAGTGCGTGCTCTGAGAGCACAGGGAAATTCAGCTGTTCTCTGTTGTACTGCCGATGGATCAGAAGTTGATCACCAGTGAGCAAGGACAAATAAAATAAACATGGCTGGGGGTACACTTCTACCCAGCATATTCAGTTTAAAGCTGCATTAATGTAGTGTAATACGACGAAATCTCAAGTCGATGTATTAGTATAATACATTTTAATCCCCTGTTACTATATCTCTTTTAATAGTGTGTTGATTATTCCATAATCTGCTTTATGATTAGATTAATCTGTAGAGCATATATATTTATAGCTGTAAGATTCAAGAAGCAAAATTCAGTTCGACACCTCCGATCTTTTTATATTCACTCCAGAGTTTTGCTGTGAAGGTTTGATATGGAGCGGTGTAACATCCTGAAGAAAAACGGCAGGGCTTTTAATGGGCAGAGGAAGGGTCAGGATAATGCCTCCATGAGCCGCTGCTTCACATTAGACTGACTAATTAATCAAATAAGAGTGATTCATTAAGCAGGAGACAACCTTCTCTTCCACTTCCTTCTTTTTCTCACACCTCATCTGTCTCATTTGCTTATTGACTCATACTCCACACACACTGTTTTTTTTTTTACTTGGTTGATTTCTCTCACTTCTCTCTCTCTCTCTCTCTCTCTCTCTCTCTGTCAGTGCGGGCGTGGGTAGGACGGGTGTGTTCATCACTCTTAGCATTGTGCTGGAGAGGATGCGTTACGAGGGAGCTGTGGACATCTTCCAAACAGTCAAAATGCTGCGCACACAACGACCAGCCATGGTGCAGACAGAGGTACAGCAAAGACTCATGATAAATCACTATATACTGTGCTCTAACTCTCGACCTACTTATATTTCTAACTATCGATTCAAGGCCATATTGTCCTGAGTAAGAGTATTTTTAATAATCTTTCAACACGAGCATTATATATGACATTCCATAGCATTTTTACATCCCAGAACATAAATTTCAACGTTATATATTGTGGAAAACTGTAACACAATGGTACTGGATGTAATACTGCTTCTTAGTTTAACTAATATCTCTTAGGAAAAATGCCTTTAAGGTCAAGTTCCTAATCTGGCATAACTAAGTTGGGTTGCTGTTTTAGGCAAACTCTATCCTGTGTGGTTTCTTCTGAATAGTCAGTCTGAGATCTATATACCTAGGACTACGGGACTTGATCCCTGTCTCAAGATGTTTTCTATATTGATTTAGGCTTTGTTCTCGCTAAATATGGTAAAACTAATGGATTTGTTTCTCCTTTCATTTTGAATGCATGGAGTTTGACAAAAAGTACTTCCTTATTTTAGAAGAAATAGCCTAATGATGCATGAATAAAATCAAGTAGATGTAATGGTGATGCCAGGAAAAGCATTTGATGGTTTTGGTGTTGATCTTGACTCTGTCTCAGTTTTATTTTACCTTGATTAGGTGTTGATCCCCTTTAGAGATGGTCTTGACTCTGACTAGTATCTGAGTAGCATTGAATTCTGATGTTCTTTGAGGCAGGGTTGCACACCTATCATGTGAAACTATAGGTGTGCAACACTGCCTCAAGGAACATCGGAATTCAATGCTGCACAGATATTAGTCTGAGCCAACGCTGGTAACGTTCACTCAGAGTCTTTTTATGGCCACGGTGCTGTCGTACGTTCGAGGTTTTTTGGTAATTCTTGAAATGGTCATACATGAAATTCCAAACTTTGCTTCTGCCTCTGAAATGCTATGACCCATCTCACAAGCTCCAACTACTAAACCTTGAACATTAAAAATACTTGTCATTCTCATGGCAGAAACAGCTCTAGAAGCTTCCATACATATCTATCACTTTATATACACACTGGCAGAGGCAACCAGTGATGTGCATAGATGGCGTTGCTATGTGTTTTGCGTAGGCTCCAGTTTGTCTGGTATATCAGTGTAGATGTAATGGTGATGCCAGAAAATGATGGTTTTGGTAGTGATCTTGACTCTGTCTCAGTTTCTCAAGACCCTTTAGAGATGGTCTTGACTAGAAGAGTTAACTCAATTCTGAATACAGCTCTCAGTTACTTTCTTATTATTCCAGTTCATAGCAATGCTACTTGAAATGCTTTTGCCAACACTTCCTAGCCCACCTTGTTAAGAGCTTAATAATTACCTGTTCATTTGCATTAAGTGTGTAACAATAAGGGGAAAAAAATCAAACCTGACAAAACAGGCTTCTCAAGGGACCTAGCTTCCTATATGTGCTCTATTTAGAAACTTAACCCAAAAGGAAACCTTGTGTCAGTGGCGGGAAATGTACCAGTACAGCAATATAAAAATATATTATATATAATGCTTGTATTTTTAATAATATTTATATTCTTTTTTTTCTGAGTACTTGCTGGAATATAATCGACGAGATGTTGTGTAGTCTGCAAGCTAACGTGACTGTACATGGTCCCTCTGTACGTTTTTTTATATTTCCTGTACAATTCTCTCTCTTAGAGATGATTAGAGATGATTAAAGGGAGAGAAAGGATGAAAAGAAGTTTCAGTTTCAGGGTTTCGACTTGAGATATTGGATCATTTGAATTTTTTTTTTCAATTAATCCATATAAGTAGTTTAGAGGAAACAAAATCAGTGTTTGGTGGAGCTGTTAACAACTCATAGACATCTGATGTATCCTGGCTAGTAACTAAAGCTGTCAAATAAATGGAGTGGAGTAAAAATGTAAAATATTTCCTGCTGAAATGTCATGAAGGATAAAGTACCATACCATGAAAATACTTAAGTAAAGTACAAGTACCTCAGAATTGTACAGTCCAGTTAAGTAAATGTACTCGGTTACGTCCTACCACTGCCCTCTTTTGTGAGATTCTGAACCCAACGAATCCTCTTATGTTGCCAGATTTTCTCCAGTGGTGGATTTAACCCTGTGTGTCTCGGGCTTTGTCTCTGCAGGATGAATACCAGTTCTGCTACCAGGCTGCCCTCGAGTACCTGGGAAGCTTCGATCACTATGCAACATAAAAGGAGGAAGAACACACTCGTTTCACCAACACCCGTCTCAATGTTTTACAACTCTACAGAAATTCTCTTGTTCCATGATGCCATTGCAAAAGCGAATGTCTTGAAGTATGATGACATCGAAAGCTGTTTTGGAGGAGGAAAAAAAAAAAGAAAGACAAACGAAAAATGTTTTCTCTGAAGAGCTTCCCAGGGAAGTTCTGTATCACAGCAAGCTTATTACCTCAGTGTTCAGTTATTGATATTAATGTTGTGGTCGCCTTTTTAGAAATATTACAACGTGGATAAATAAATAAATAAAAAAAAACTCTTTCAAAACAAAAAAAAAATACAATATGTAAAAAAAAAAAAAAAAAAATAAAATCAAACGCCTGGGAAATTGCTGCACTCTTCACTTGGAGTTTAACTGTATTTGCCAATGAAAAGATCAGCGGTGAACTCCAGTCAGCTCCTGTTTGACGAAGGTTTCCGGTGCCGTAAAGGAAGCAGAACTCGTACCTTCTGTGCCTAACGGAGCAACAACAGCAGAGGCTCAAAGGTTATGGATTCTCCTAGATTCAGAGGCGAACGGCTGTATCACTGACTCTTCTTACACTACATTAGTAATGTGATATAATCAGCTTCAGTGTCTCATTTTACTCCTGGTCAGTTGGAGCGCTATTGTGATTGAACCTAGCCTTTGAAGAGCTGTCAGATACGTCTATAGATTTTCGTTGGTTTTTGACACAGCGCCTGTGAATACTGTTATTCTGATGTGTGTCACTCTTTCTTTCTCTTTCTCTCTATCTCTTTCTCTCTCCACAAATATGCTGCTTATACCCTGTGTGTGAAAAGAAATATGAGTTAGCAATGGCTTAAATGTAGTCATCTCCTGAAATTGGGGAAAAGTGGAAGGTTTTTTTTTAACAAGACCCAAGAGTGGAGATTGAGAAAGCTGGTTTTGTTCGGGGCCATACAAAGACTGTATACATACAATATGCAGTTTTTCTGTTCTGACATAGACAGTAGAGGCAGTAATCACCATAACATGGCTATATATGGTCATGTAATATGCAGTACATTAGCTTATATATATATACTAGTGCATCTAAAAAAAACAGAATATAGTGGAAAAAGTTATTTTTTTCATAATTTTATTTGAAAAAGGTAAACGGTCATATTTTATATTCATTACATATGAAGTATACATTTTTGTGTTTATTTTGATCATTATGCCTTACAGCTCATGAAAATCAGAAATCCAATATCTCAAACAGTAACATGTATCTCTGGGTCTAGTTCAGCACACGCAACCACACTTATGGGGAAGACTGCTGACTCGACAGTTGTGGAGAAGACGATCATCAACACCCTCCACAAGGCCACAGAAGGTCGTTGCTGAAAAGGCTGACTGTTCACAAAAGAAATATTCAAATCTTTTGAGATACTGGATTTCTGCTTTTCATGAGGTACAAGCCATAATGATCACCAAGCCATAATGGTCTCTTGACGTGCAAAAATTTTTTTGAGATGCACTAGTATATATATATATATATATATATACACACACCATTGCAGAAAATATCTCTATGACTCCTATGGTCCTGCCAACTCTAAAGAAAATTCCTCTCACAAGTAAATGTCAAAGCATTCTTGCATTCCTACTTAAAAGCGAATAACTTCATAAATTTGAATAAAAACCCTTGCCAAAATTGAAAACTGACATCAGAAGCCAGTACAAGTCAGTTATTCTTGTTGTTTTCCCGCTTTGTTAAACTGAACTAGAAGAAAGCGCTATGTTTTTGTTCAGTGGAAGAGTCGTGTGTAGGCATAGCACAAATGAGTTTCATATGAATAGTTGCAGAGGATTTAGCACAAGCCGTCTGAAACGGAGGGAGACGGAGGACAGTTTGTCGTAGGTCTAATACTCTTCTCGTCAAGAGACTAAAAGTGAGCCTTATTGTCGTCGTCAAATATTTAACCAACATGATTTTTTATTTCGTTTTGCTGATATTATGCTTGTATTTTTAATAATATTTATATTCTTTTTTTTTTCTGAGTACTTGCTGGAATATAATCGACGAGATGTTGTGTAGTCGGCAAGCTAACGTGACTGTACATGGTCCCTCTGTACGTTTTTTTGATATTTCCTGTACAATTCTCTCTCTTAGAGTGTCCTGTAGGAACAGAACAGCACAAGGCCTGGAATGAGCTTGTTCCTAAAAACAAAAAATAACATGAATAATCTCCCAGAAGGGCCAAACAACCCTCTGTAATTTTGCGAAAACGACCATGTACCCTGTTTCTCGTCAGACAGATCAGCTCTCCAGAGTCTCAGTACTAATACATTTCTCCTGTTGATAGAAATTGAGTACACCGAAATTAATGGAGCCCACTTAAAAGTATTGGAGAGAGATTATGGGACGTTAAAATGACCACAGCGACTTTTCGAGTCTATTCTTTAAAGCACATACTGATGGAATACTGATGTTTATTTTCACTTATATTTATTACCCTTTATTATCCAATCTGCTTATTTATATTAGATAACGCCTGAAGTTTGTTGATATACTGTATATGGAAATGGTTATGGTGAAATTGCACAATATGCAGCATTATGATCAAAATAGCTCTGGATCAGGGGAGCATATGTTCATATGCACTTTGCAGTTTAAAATGGGCTGACGTGGTAGAAGAGATGAACTTTTCTGCTCACCCCTCAAGGTAAAGCACATCTGAAAGACAACCGTAAAAGTACATGTATATAGCCAGCTTTTGACAAATCTTACAAATGTTACAGCATATACAGTGCTCCCAGAAAATATTCAGCCCCTGGTGATTCTTTATTGTTTTGCTGTGTTGGAACATCAAGTATATTATGACTGAAAAAGGTTCTTCTCCATAATCTACTTGTATTTAGCTCCATCCATGTTGGCCTTGATGGCAACAAGTTTACAATGTCCTGCTGAAAAGTCTGCTAGAGCATGATGCTACCAGCACCACCTTCCTTGATAGTAGGAATGGTATTACCTGCATGTTGGTCTGTGCCAAACATAACGCTTTGCTTTTAGACCAAATGACTAAAATGGCTGGCTGCCTTCTCATAGAGTCCATGTCTGTCAGGAGCTGATGATATTGTTGAGTTCTGCACAGGATCTTCTTATTTAAAACAGTGAGCTGTGTTATAAACAGCTCTTTCTGTGTTCTAGCTGATCTCTTGGACACTTCTTTTGGAAGAATGGCCTGCTCTTGGTGTGTGGGTTGTGCCAAATGTTTTTTTTCTACTTAGAAAGTGGATTAGAATGGATTACACAGTGCTCCTAGGACATTTCCAAAGCTTTGCTGATCTTTTTTAACCTTTACCAGCTTTTTCTCCCATGACAACTAAATCTGGACGCTTCCTGGGCAGTTCTTTGGTCCTCATGAAAGCAGGACTGATCTGATCTGATGTTTTAGCTGTGAGACCTTTAAAAGTCAGTGATATTTATTGTCCAAGCACACCGTTGGACGTGAGTTGATATGAAATGTATGCAGGTGTATTTACCATATTTAACAGATGTAGTGTGTGTGCTCAAGAAAGTGAAATATTAGTTCTCATTTAGACTGTTAAACGAAGGGGGTGGATATGAATTATGAATATGGATTTGACAATTAAGTCATTTTAGATTTGTATTTTATTTAATAAATAAATTTATTGTAGTCTGTTTATGTAGAGGGTCAATTCAGAAGAAGCAGAAACAATATTGCGTTCTGATATCCTTACATTTGATGTTGCAACACGGCAAAAAGAGCAGTAATCAACAGGGGAGATGATTTACTGGAGACACTGTAAAAGAGGGAAAATAAAGCAGGATAACTGAGAATTTGGACAAAAAATGACCCCAAGGTTTTAACCCATTGCAAGATATTCAGGCCAAGTGCTAACAAGTGTTCACACTTTCAACCTCTTACTTCTCTCTGCTGATTTATTTGAAATCATATATGTAGATATGTTGACTTTTTAATAAAAACAGAAAGACTGCATACACACTTATCTACAACGAGTCTGCTTTCTTTACTAGGGACGCACAGATGATTTATTCGGAGGCAGGTGATCAGCTCGCCCCTCAGTACCATGTCTTATTTCTATTCACACTTTTAAACACATCGCCAACAGTTTACAAGCTACGAGTCGGTCAATAGCTCAACATTTTTTGGGCTTCACATTTAATATGAAATTTCTGCCCAGAGCTGTAAATCACAGGAGATTGTCAAATTCTGTTTGCGTTTCCTGCTTTCTCTATTTTTCCCATCTGATTTGTTTCTCACATCTCTCAGTTCTTTCCTATATCAGTTCCCTGCCGTCTTGTCTTGAATGGAAGCTGTTCACAGCATCATCTCTACACCTATCTCTTGTTTATCAATTCCAGGTAGATCCCCCCATCACACCCACCTTCCTTATCCCCCAACCCACCCATGGGTGTAAAATGAAGGCTGGATGTTAGACAAATAAGAAAATCTTACCTAGACAAAGTGCTTCGTAACAGCACCAACATAGATAGGTACTAATCACAACTAACAAAACAAAATCGCGCTGTAGACCCTTTTGGTGTAAATAGCAGCTGGTGTGAACCTATACAAGCAAAGAATGGTCAATGTGAAGATATTTCTTCATCTTTATATAGTTTCTTCATACTGTTCAGTTCTATGCAGAGTGTTCAAATGAAAGGAATAGGACTAATATACACCAATGAGCAAAAACATTATGATCGCATGATGGACATGTTGTTCTCTTAAACAACAAGAGATGTTCATCCACATTCTACCAGCCATGGCCTCTACAAGACCTCTGATGGTGCCCTGATGTATTAGGCACCAAGACGTTAGCAACAGATTTCATTCCTGTAGATTGTGAGTTCAAATCACAGCACCACCAAGCTGCCACTGCTGGGCCCCTGAGCCTTAACCCTCAACTGCTTGTATAAATGAGATAAATGTAAGTCACTCTGGATAACGGTGTCTGCCAAATGGCGTAAATATAAACGTGGTTCAGACTTCTTGTTCTAGCATTTGTTGTTTGCAGAATACCATTGATCTGAAACATTTATATTTGACAAATTACCAAATATAGAAGAAAGTGTGAACGGTGCATATACTATATACTGTATATATATACACACACACACACACACATACTGTACATACATACATACATACATGGGGATGGACAAATTTGTTATGTTTAGCTACCCAGACCAGACAGGATTGAGTCTAGAGTGTGCCGGATTATACAGGTTGGTTTTGTAACCTCTAGTTCTAACCTTATCATGTCCTTTTTTTTTAAACTACATATTTCACTGAGTTCTCTGATCATCTCATGTGATAGCAGTTCTGCTGGCATGGGATGACTTTCCAAAAAGATATAATGTTTATGCCCCGTTTCATGTCCAAGAACACAATACATCACATGCTAAAATGTGTTCTTTGATGTACTACTATTATTTTAACACAGTGCTGCTGAGTTTTGATTGGGTCAGAATTTGCTGATTCATTAAACATTATTATGAGCGAGAGTGCCGGTGTACTGAATATCAGCACAGCTGTGATTCGGCTGCCGGTAAACACGGCATGATTGCGAGTTTGATATTGCTTTTACAAACCTGTTCCATAAACAAGAAATTAATATCAAGCAACTGACATGGCAGACACAAATATTTTGCTTATTTTTGTCTGTCAGTGAAATATCAAAGAAGTTCCCAAAGAAGCCAGAGCTGGATAGAGTGTTATGTGTTACCATACAGCACACAGACTGACTGACTGTAACTTTAGTAATGGTTTTAATGGAACAATTTTTATTAACAGCAGCTCTGACAATAGTTCAAGTTGCAACGCAAATCACTTGTTTATATTATTGCACTTGTTCTGATACATTTCTTTTCATACACACTGTGTGTGTATGTATGTATGTATGTAT
>JAOTRJ010000024.1:6493621-6506501 GCA_028564905.1 Leptodoras praelongus | reverse complement strand
TCATGGCCTGAAGTGTTAGTTCCTTGTATTCATTACCAATGCTGGCCCAAATTTCTGCTGGAGTATGCTGTTTAAATTTTATTTAAAAAAAAAAAAACAAACAAAAAAAAAACTGCTTTTCTGCGGCCCCCTGGGGGGCCCCGGCCCCCAGTTTGAGAACCGCTGAATTAAAGCACCGGTAACGGTATTTAACCGCTAATTTAGTCTGCACGCGCAGCTGCCTAGTTTAGCTTGAATGACTTTTTGCAGCCAGCGCCCCGTTTATTCGTAACAACAAACAAACAAACAAACACACCATCGGAACTGATTTATTTTAGAAAATAATCAAGTTATTCAAATACAATTCGAATACTAGGACCATTATTTAAACGTACAGTGATGCTTGAAAGTTTGTGAACCTTTTTATATTTACAGCATTTAGCAGACGCCCTTATCTAGAACATACATTCATCTCATTTGACACAACTGAGCATTTGCGGGCCCCAGCAGTGGCATTTGTGGCTGTTGTGGGATTTGAACTCATGACCTTCTGGTCTTGTCACCTTTGTCCACCTTTGACGCATTGGAATTGTCTATATTTCTGAATCAATTTGACCTAAAACTTCATCAGATTTTCACACAAATCCTAAATGTAGATTTTAAAAAAGAACCCAGTCAAACAAATGAGACAAAAACTGGGTCATTTATTTATTGCAGAAGATGATCCAATATCAGATACACTGAAGTACCAGAAAAACTGGCAGTTAATACTTGGTAGGGGTCCCACACGGGATCTCGGGACGTTGCACAGTCCTCGCGCTGATGTTTGTCGAGGCATGTTTAGCCAAACCTCCTCACTCATGCAGTTTGATTCTACCTGCTGGAGATATTTTGGATCCCCACAGCTATCACTAGCAGTCATTTACACTGAAGTACCAGAAAAACTGGTATTGGTAGGTCCCCAACAGGATCTTGGAGGGAATGTAGCACAGTCCTCACACTGATGTTTTTGATGTTGAAGACCCAGCACTCAATTCCGAGTGTTGCACGCCTGTTTTACAGCCACTCTGCTGTCATAAGTTTGAGGTTTTGCCGGAATTCTTGTAGTCACGGTACACCCTTGAAATGCTCATATGTGAAAATCCAAACTTTGCTTCCACCTCTGAAATACTATGACCCATTTAACAAGCTCCAACTATTAAACCGTGTTAAAAATAACAGAATTATGATAAGTTGCCATTCTTGTGTTGGAAACAGCTCTAGAAGCTTCCATAGATGTCTATTGCTTTATGTATTTTGAATAGGCTCCAGTACCAGTTTTTCTGGTACTTCAGTGTATCTGTGAATGGCAAAAGTATGTGAAGCTTTATGATTAGCAGATCATTTGAAGGTGAAATGAGAGTCAAGTGTTTTCAGTCAATGGGATGACAGGTGTGAGTGGGCGACCTGTTTTATTTAAAGAACAGGGATCTAGCAAAGTCTGATCTTCACAACACATCTTCGTGGAAGTGTATAATGGCACAAACAAAGGAGATTTCTGAGGACCTTAGAAGAAGAGCTGTTGGGACTTGTGTGAAAATCTGATGAAATTTAGGTCAGGTCAGCAAAATGAAAAACAATGGATGCCAGAGATATTTTACTATATTAATATATTAAACAATTATTTTAAAATGAAAAAATTCATTAATAATAATAATAATAATAATTATTATTATTATTATAATTTCATTAATAATTATACAATTTATTTCATCCCAGTTTGGTCACCAAAAGGTCAGCTCAAGGGAGTACAGGTCAGCTTGTGTAACATAATGTGTTATTTTATTGTATTGTACATTTATTCATCAGTAACTGCTTTATCCCGGGCATACCAGCATATGTTCATGTTCACTAAATATCTAGTCCAAAAGAGAACAAAAAGTTGTTATTGGGATTGCTGAATTAGATATTTCATTACAGGCTTTCACTCTTGTCTTGTACAATCGTGTACATAGACACTATGAGTGACGTTAGAATGATTCAGAGATGTAATAATAGAATAACTCCAAGCAAGGTGGGAAAATGGTGACTGCATGGGTGTTTCTACGCAAGCAATTATTTGAATTTATACATCACTGCTACACAGACTTATGTGTGTTAAACCTACATTAGTAAAGTGTCAGTCTGGACATGCCGAATAGTTTGAGTATGCATGGTAATAGGTCTGTTAAACCTGCCTGTCATCAACAGCCACTTTGTCGTTCCAGTCTTTCTACACCCACTGCAGTAGAGAGAGACTGAAACGTATTCTCATTGGAAGCCTCATTATGCAAGATTAAATAGTGAGCGACTGAGTGTTGTAGGATTTGTTAAAAATACATTTGACACAAGCTGTTTTTTTTTAAATAAATAAGTAAATCTCTCCCTTTAGAGTAAAGAATCCTTAAATATAGATTATTCACATCAAAGATACACTGCATCAACATTTCTGTGGTTGGTATGAAAAAGTTCCAACGCTGCCAAATCTGTGAATTGGTAACTTTTGGGAGAAGCTATCTGTACACATATACTACTGCTTCTTTCAGGTCATCTTTACACAGAGGTACACAGATTAATATGAAACAAAATACAGTCCTACACTTTATGCCAAGAAACAATCCATTCCAAAATTAATGGACAAAATTAACACAAAAGTATCACCCTCTGAAAAGCACTTGAAACCATTGTCTTTCTATACCCACTGCAGTAAAGCGTCACAAAAACTGTGAAATGTATTCTCATTGGAAGCCTCATTATGCAAGATTAAATAGTGAGCGACTGAGTGGTGTAGGATTGTTGCAGTGTTTTGATGATTGTGTGGCATGACCTCAAGGGAGGTGTTTGTTGTGCTAATAATTGGTTTCATGTGTGGAGCATGAATAAACACAGGAGATAAAATAACCCAAGCCATTTAGTTGTTGTTGTCTTGATGGTATTAACTCACAAGTTTCTTAGATTTCTAATTCATACTGTGTTATTTGCTAGGCAGAGCTCTCCTACATTTAGATACTGGTGGTAAATAGAGGTTGCTAAATGTGTTAAATGTGTGAGCAAGCACACAACAGAGGAGACATACTTTCCTCACTATGGTAATTGTTTATTGCAGAGGGCCATGCTTGTATTTACAGGCGTGTTTCAACAAAGAGTATGTTGTAATTCTTTTTTTTTTTCGTTTTACATTTGTATGAACTCATCTTATGGTTGATGGATGAGCTACTTGTGATTGTACAAACATTTTCCCCACCGAAAAGCTGCTTTTGTTCAAGTTAGGATGTTGGAAAAAACATATAGTCTAACTGGAATTTTTGGAGGTGATCTAATGTCCATACTAATGAAGGTGTTCACTAATGCATCTGGATTCACTCAGACACAAAAGACCACCTCAGAAGAGCTACTTCTTAAAAAAAAAAAAAAAAAAAAAAAAAAAGTGACTCATCGGTTCTCTGCAACAGTGTACTTACAGAGAGTTTGAAACTATGTTTCTTTGACTCCAGCACATTAATTTTATTTCATTCTGTTTATTATTTTTAACATCCATCAGTCTGCGCCCTTCAGGAACAGAGAAGGGCGTAGATGCAATGAAAGGGAACATAAACGTTGTTTTTTTGTAAAGCTGAGTATGTTTATTCAGCAGTTACTTAGGAATAGTGAATTTGTTAAAAATACATTTGGCACAAGCTGTTTTTTTTTTAAATAAATAAGTAAATATCTCCCTTTAGAGTAAAGAATCTAAATAAATATGCACACCACTGTCCAATAAATATAGATTATTCACATCAAAGATGCACTGCATCAACATTTCCTTGGTTGGTATGAAAAAGTTCCAACGCTGCCAAATCTGTGAATTGGTAACTTTTGGGAGAAGCTATCTGTACACATATACTACTGCTTCTTTCAGGTCATCTTTACACAGAGGTACACAGATTAATATGAAACAAAATACAGTCCTACACTTTATGCCAAGAAACAATCCATTCCAACATTAATGGACAAAATTAACACAAAAGTATCACCCTCTGAAAAAGCACTTGAAACCATTGTTTTTTGAGACACACAGTTTAAAAAAAAATACAAAATATGAATATATTAACATATATAGTATTATCTATGAGTTGCAGTATGATACATATGTATTGAAATCTTGTTGCATCACATTCCCCATGAAGTTGAGTTTCTATAATCTGTAGCAATTCCTTTAATGATTTTGGGAGTATTCATATGGGAGTATCTATAACACTTGCAATATTTCACTTGCAAATTCATAAATATATTTATAAAAATATACAAAGGGCACAAGTAAGATATCTTCCATTACTTGAAGCCTCCAGACATTTTCATTTTGGCTTTTTTGTTGTTTTGTAGGTGCCTGTCTCTAGTGTGACTACGAGGTTTCTTCAGCTTCTATTGCCTTGTGTTCACAGTAAGTCCATTCGATTTTATGGCATGCTGTGTTTAGAGCTTGATAGCGCTGTATATCATTCAGGCACAATCTGAGTCTGTGGCTGTGTGCTTAATTACCTCCTGTATATAATTTAACAAAGCTTCTAGCAACCTGTAGAGTGGAATAAAACATAGAGAGAAACTTTAAAAGTAGATGTGGAGGTTGTCTAACTGCTCCATTTGGTTATTTATGGCCATGTTGATGTAAAGGGAATTGGTTAATTCTGTGTACAGTGGGCTAAAACTGTGGAATAGTCCAACAGGCACAAGTCTCACTTAACCCCTTGGATTACTAGAGCATGATCTTTAACAATCATGAGCAGATTTAGTGAGTCACACACTTTCAGGTAACAACAGTCCATAAAAAGCAGCACATTTGATTTGACATTTTGATATGTAATTAAATCTGCCAGAATCATTATTACAGATAATATAGACAACTTATTTTTTATAACATTAACAGAAGCGTCTCAGACATCACAGTGTTCACGACCTACTAGTCGGACTGAAAGTCAGATGAGTATTAAAAAAATATCAGTTTCTGTGTTTGGATTGGGGATGATATAACCTTACAATGAGCTGAACTCAAGATTAAATGAAATGAGGGTGTCAGTTGATGGGTTTTCACTTCAAGTAACAATACATGCTGTTATTTACAGTATTTGACCTGAGAAGGGTGTATTTGTATCAAAGAATAGTTGAACACAAGGGAATTGGTGTGATGCATATTTCTGTAACCAAAAACAAATGAGGTAGCTTTGGATAACTTCATACTTGAATATACAGATAGTATTTGTTACAAAAAAAAACACTTTGCTATAATGTTTTATAATTGTAGCTGCCATGCAGTTTCATGTCCTCAGTAAAAGGCCAGTGTTGTGTCTAAACACTGAAGGTTGCTACTTTACATGCTGTCAAATCATTAAAGCATCTTATATCTCTTAAGCTCAGAACTTCTGTTTGACTCTGCAGAAACCTTTAAAAGCACAATCACAAAACTTTCATGTTCTTACATTCTACACTGCCAGAACGTCAGGCACAACCTTCTAGCCTGTGGCTTAGGCTATGAAATGCATGGATTCTCCAAATGAGTTTTCATGGATATGGTTAACTTCCA
This sequence comes from Leptodoras praelongus, assembly GCA_028564905.1. Taxonomy (NCBI): domain Eukaryota; kingdom Metazoa; phylum Chordata; class Actinopteri; order Siluriformes; family Doradidae; genus Leptodoras; species Leptodoras praelongus. The sequence continues at coordinate 6,500,947 of JAOTRJ010000024.1, read as the reverse complement.
CTTCCACCTAGTTGACTTTAGCCTCTTTATGAAGCCGTCCTCCATGTATACATCTAATCGCTTAGATAATCCCATGACTGTGGTGGCATCACTTGCTACAATAATCTCAGTGAACCCTGCAGTGTCACACACAGCCGCACTTTCTGGCTGACACGTCCTGAATCGTGAAGAACTTTGCATTATTGTCAAAGAATGACATGTTCTCATATTTGGTGGGCCGGCAACAGCGGTTGTAGGGTGCCCTCTCTGTCTTAGCAGTGCCCCCTTTAGTGGTTATGTCTTTCTCAGATGCCTTTCTTAGGATCATGTTTTTTAGCACCATGTCATAGTTTCCAAGGCGTCTGGTGCACTTCCCTCTGCAGTAACGAAAGCGTACCGTCTCATCACTTTCATAGCCCAGGCCCAGCTCACTCACTGTTAGCACCACCTGGTGCAATGTGCATGCCTCTGTGCTTTTTGCTCTCCTGGTCCTTCTTCCAACTTTCCTGTCCACCAGTGACCTGATGACCCTCTGCAGCTCACCCTCAGTGAAGCTCTGAAACAGGTAGGAAACTAAAAAAGAGCAAGAGCAAAAAAATTTGAAAAGAAATAAACATCTGTAGATCGCCACTAAAATAAAGCAATGAGGTGGGAAGGCACACATGTCTGTGCTCCAGATGGTGGTGCAGTGCCAATGTGCTTTTGGCCTGAATTCAGCACTTTGAGAAACATCTAAAGACGGATTATGTCTCGCTTTAAAATCCATTTTTCCACAATGGCCTCTTGGCTGATATCTTTTGCTTTTTGACACAAAAGCTTGTTCAGCAACATGAAGCCTTAGGGATCATGTACGTGTATAGTTATTTGGTTCACTGACAATAAAATAACATAAAACTAAGGGTAAGCACAGTAACCCATAAAAGGTGTTTTAGTGAATACTTTTCACTCATTATCTAAATGGATTGTGAGTAGATGACTTCTTGGAATTAAAACCATAATACTCTTGCTAATGTTGACATCTCACCATCCGTTTATATTTGGCCTGATTTTGAAAGACTGGGTTCTTTTATCCTCCTAAAATCTGGCTCAGGGTCTTGAGACCTGTTACATGAGATGTGATGTGAGTGAGATGTGTAAATGAAATGGCATGAAGCGCAGAACGGTACACTAATCCCACCATCATTTTATTTTTAGACCAGCTAATCCACAGGAGAATAGTGTGTGTTTATCTTACACTCCGATAGGAGGGAATCCATGTCCTCAGATGCTCTGGCCAAGCGCCGCCGACTGGTCACCTTGGGTGAAGATGATGATAATGGGGGCAATGGTACTATTGTTGAAGGATGTACAGACACAGCTGGGTCCCAGGGGATGGTGCACCCAGTGGGTATCATTGTTGTGATGAGCACAAGAGAAAGAGCAGCACTAAGGAGTATAAAGGCACAAATGGCCTTTTTCCATAACTTCATCTTAGAACGACGTGGAGCATTGAAACTCTACAAGACAAAGAATAGAAAATCAGACATGAGGCATTATTATATAAAGCCAAGGCTAACACAATACTAAACTGTTTCCCTTCAGGGGATATCAGGTAACGCCATTCAGATGTTACGAATTAATGTTTGGACCTATAGGTGAACTGGTGGTGTTTACTTAAGAGCTTTATTGCTGTCGCTCAAGATTCAGGTGCCGCTTTTGATGAAAAAGTCTGTAAGTCTGACAAGAAAGAAATGGTTTTTGCCTTTTGCACTAATAGATTAGTACTAATAAGTTTTGTGCTTATTATATTTTTTGGGAAATGAGTCATTCTTTTTCCCATTAGGAATTTTTCTGTTATGTCCCATTTGTGTCATGCTTTTCATCGCTACTGAACGCTTCTATATTTGTTCAAGGTGAATGCAAAGAATGTTTCCTTTTTTCTTTTGATGTCATAGTTCATACTATACTCTGTTTGTGATCTCAGTTTTGAAGAGGGCGTAGAACATCCGCCAGGGTGGGGACCCCACATCAGTATTTACAAGCATGTCTAAACATTCTGCCTCAGTATTTGTGAAAGTGAGAACCCAGTGCAATAGCTTTTTGCCTTATGAAACTGTTGATTCAGTGAATAGGAGCAGATTTGACCTGACAAACATAGTTATTTCTGTTGACACGACTGTGCGTGCGTGCCTGCATGTATGTGTGTGTAACTGTGTGTGAGTGAGAATGATGAGTGGCGTTGCTTTCCCTCAGCCATGCATTTGCTGTGCTAGCATTGACTGTGCTTCCTGCACTTTTATTAGATAATCTAAGTAAACATGTTCATATGATCATACGCGTCATCATGACCAATCGTTTTCAAGGTACCTGTGTAGTATTGCAGTTGTATTACCCCCTACAGAAAGTGGTCTTCCACTTAGTAAATGCAGTCTACAGCCTTCCCTGATCAGCATTGGGAAAACATTTCCCCAGATCAGGAAGTGGGACATGGTTGTATTTAAGAACAAATCCAGACAGGCTGCACAGTAAAGTGTTTTGGCACACGTGCTGTGTGGTGGTCTCTGTGGGCTGTGAAGTATGAGCTGTTTAGCCTTGGCTGATACAGATCTAGAAATGGGTATGCCATACATCGCTGCTTAACAAATACTTTTAACAGCAGAAGCTTTTGAAGTAAGAATCAAAAGACCACCCTTACTGTACAAGCATTTCGCTTTCAAACTGTTAGTTCTCTAATAGACCAGACCTTGTGTATGCGACAGCAAAACTGACATGTACGTTATTGACAATAAACAAGGAAGAGCAACAATCTTTCTTATAGTGCCACCGATGTTATGTAAAAAAACTGTACGTCTGAACTGCTGAATCGTGTTCTGTCTTCAAATACAGACCAAAAACCTTTCAGTGTGCACATGAATTAACACTAAGCATACACATTCACGTTAAACGTCAGTTTGGAGAAAAATGTAAGCACGTTGACTTTGATTACAGCATGGTTGCCAGAGTCAGACAGGCAACATGTCTCAATCTATCCTGTTGTTGGATGATAAATGATAAATTTTGGCTGATCTTGTTCCAATATTCAACTGTGATGTAAACATTAATTGACCTGTATTTGCATTGTGCTACTACAAAATGATTGGTTGATTAAGTCACTGGATGAATGCACAGGGTTACAGGTGTTACTATTAAAGTGGCCAGTGAGTATTTAATCACCGTTTCCTGTTATCTTGTTGGCCAGTCTGCAGAGAGCCGATCACTTTTGCAAGTCACTCCGGATAAGATAATTTGGATAAAAGCAGCTTGAGTGTCTCACTTAATAAAATATAATCTGAAACCTGAAAAATAATATCTGGTATTAATTTACCACACAAAATAAATCACATTATTTATTCTCCTTAGTGTCAGTCACATGCACCATTTGGTGTGAGACATCAGTAAAGTTTGGAGACGCTTATCTCCACTTATGAGAAACATGCATCAAGTTCAGATCCATTTTTATCTCTTGTTCTGTGTGTTTTGGATTTGGTACCACCTCAATAAGCTACACCGCAGAACCTTGTCCTTTTTGAGGATATAAATTGCAGTACTGTTTTGGCAGGCATTTAATCTGTATTTCTCACAAATGAAGATTTATTCGTACAGCCAAGCACTTAAGTGTTTCTGTAACCATTAACCTAGTTTGCGTAATGTCTTAATAACTTAAAAATGATGACATGTCAATAAACCTCTCCAAAAATGGATGACAATAGCTGATGTGTTGTCGTTAACCTGGAAATCCAATAATCATTTTCTACTCTTTTATTTTGTCTCTTGATTGCAGGATCAATAATCAAACACTAAGCTTGATTGCTTGTTTATCTGTATTGCTACCACCACTACCACCTTTAACCACTTTTTTGTAATTAATGCACTAGCTTTGGAACATTATGAGCACCTGGTGTTAATAGGTGTTTATGTACTCACTGTTAGTGTTGTAATTAACTGGTCTATGTACACAGACTGTGAGGATAGCAGTAAGAGTATGACATATACCCAAGAAGCTGAAGTTATGACAAAGTAAAATTAGCTATAAATAAATATAAAGCCTTGCTTCATCACTAAGTCATCTGTTTGCATTGACACTGCCAAGAGACAGAAGCTACTGATATGTGCATCCATGTTGAATGCGGTTAGAATTAATACTATGATTTAAACAGACTTAAGAAGCAGCTACTAAAGAATTACTGTGCACCAGAATGTAATCACGTATAGGATGTTTTGCGACAACAGTATAAAGTCCAAATAATAATACAAATTAAGCATTAAATACAGGCAGTTTAAAAACCAGTATGCAAGAATAAATTTCTTCTTCTTCAGTGAATATTTTGTCCTGGATCATGGTCAAGGTTGTGCTAACTGGAAGCAGTAGATGTCAGGCAGGACTACTGGATGGGTTTCCACACACAGGTCTGCACTTTCATTAACAGGACAACTAATGCCACCAGTCCACCTAGCAGCATGTTTTTTGGTAGGTAGAAACCCAGAGATAACCCATACTGGGAGAACATGCACAGGTACAGCAGCCATAAAAACTGAATACCACCATCTTGACCTTTATGGAACCATTTGTTACACAATTCTCTACTAGCAGCTCAACAATCTGTACACAGCACTATGCTATATTTCCCCTTTACTATTGACATTGTGTTGGACAATGCTGTGCCACATTTCTGTCAGTTTTAGAGCCAAATGATTATACTATCATATGTGGGAATTCCCTAAAGCATTCCCTAAAGCTTGCCAATAATAACAAACACATAGGGAGTGTCTCAAAACCTAGTGAGCTGCCTTGCTGCCTACTGCCTACCTAAGTAAAGAGGATTGTAACCTACATGGGATCTTATAAGGCAGATTATTCAGACACTTTAGTTAGACAGTGATTATTACATCATCAGCTATCCCTGCCTACTTCTTTAGTTTTACATCAGCGAGTCCTCTGTGTTTTCAGCAATTCACCATTTTAGAACCATGGATGCTGCACTTACCACTTCTTCTTTACTGGATATTTTAATTTGCAAATCAGACGAAATACCAGATGCTTTGTGATAATTTAGATTTTATGTACATGATCACATTAAAGTATTGTTTTGTTTCTGTAGTAATGGTTAGAAATGATTTCGAAGACGAAAATCACTTTCATTAAAGGGAATGTCAGACATGCCTAAGATGATTAAAACTAGAAAACTGACCGCAATGATTATATGGTTTGTGAGATAAACAAAACCCTCATAGAACTTTTGATAACTTTTGTTTAAATATTTAGATTATAGATTATTTATTAATAAGTCTCTCAAGATTAAAACTGCTCCTGTTCAGCTTGATCTCCCCCCCAACCCTCCCTCCATGTCCTCTCAAAGAAGTCCAGTAAAAGTTCCCTGGCTCATCTGCTCCCAGAAATAGTGGAAAACCCTGCATGTGAACGGTGAATACAAGTTTCAGTACCAAAGAATTAATTCCAACTGATTATAAGCTAACTGAATTAGTTTGTTTGAATGCCCTGAGGCAACACAAGCTGCTAGCATACCCACTAACCCCCCTCTGTGTACCGGCAACTTTTAAATGGTCACGGACAAAATTGCAAGTAAATTACACTTATAAACCTTAACAACAGTTAAACATGATTCATTAGAATGACATATGTTTGAAGATAATTTCGCTGCTCATTGCTCCACTTCTGTCTGCCATATTGGAAACTCTTTCGGGAGAAAACTTGCACCGCACTGAATGCTGGGATTGCCTTCATGGCTAAGGCAGCACCCAGACCTTCCTCGAAATTCAGTCAGAACAAGACATCTTGGTAGACAGCATTTTAAAGCATCCAAGAATTTAGACAGGCTTCTTCTCAAGAGTATGCACAGGATGATGTAAGATGATGTCTATGTAGAGAGCTCACTAGGTTTTGAGACTGACCCATTTATTTAACAAGTTGCATTTCTTGTGTTGTGCAAAAATCCTTCAGCATTTGCGTATACAGTACACAGCACATACACTAACTGGTCTCTTTAAGAGAACAGCTGTACACCTGCTCATTCATCCAATTATCCAAGCCTCAGTCATATGGCAGTAAGAGACAAGGAAGATCAACACTCTTTCCTGCACCAGTTTGGAAGTTTGGAGTCTTGTACTGTAGACTCTTCATTGTGCACATAAATTAACAATAATCATTGACGTTTACAATAAATATCAGAATGGAGAGGAATGCCATCTCAGTGACTGGATTATTTCAGAAACTGCCGATCTCCTGGGATTTTCATACACAACAGTCTCTAGAGTTTACACAGAATGGTGCAAAAAAAAAAAAAAAAACATCCAGTGAGCTGCAGTTAGCTCCAGGCAGAAATGCCTTGTTGATGGGAGAGTTTAGAGGACAATGGCCAGACTTATTCATGCTGACTGAAAAATCTTTACAACCACAGTGATTAGAAAAGCATTTCAGAGTAAATCGACTACAACTGCAGAAAATCACATCAGGTTCCACTCTTGTCAGGTGAAACTTGCAGTTTGATTAATAATTGCATGTTGAAAGGGCGTCTAGGATGTGTTTGATGTGTGCACAATATGAGGAGGGTAGAGCACACAAACGTGTTAATCAGTCAGATTAAAATTTGATGAAAGCATTTTCTGTTAGAAATGGTTTCCAATATCAAATTCCCCATGTCCACCCAGATCAGTTTGATGGCTAATTATTTACCTCTTTGGACATGAATGCGTGCTCATGGTGATTTGAATGTGAAAGCAAAATCAGCATAATGTCTGTCATTAAGCACCTTTCGTGTTAGTATCGTGTTAGAGTGTAGTGCAGGCTGTCAATTTCATCACTGCAGCTGGTTGTAATTGTTGTTACAGCTGACCTCATGAGGCTACAGATATACAGCATAGGTTTGAATATAATTGTTTTACATGGTTTTAATCCAACTGGCACAACAGGCTATTAGTCAAAATTCTAGAAAAAAAAGAAAATAAAATTCTTTATTTTCATGACTATTTACATTGTAGATTCTCACTGAAGGCATCAAAACTAGTTCATTCATAATATATTATAATATATACAGAGATCCCTTTCTACTTCGTGCTTCAGTTATCGCTGGTTCAGTGCTTCGCGGGGAAAAAAAAATTTCAATTTAAAATTAAAAATTAATGAAAAATATAAAAAAAATAAATAAATAAATAATCCATTCAGGCAACGTGCAACATCGAGGAACGCACGGTGTAGATCGCGGTGAAAAGAGTTTGTGTCTCACGGTGTGCTATCGCGGTGTGTTTCAAGTGTTAAAACGTTTGTGAAGCCCTTCGTCATGCCGCCTAAACGCTCTCTATCCTTTGGTGCAT
>JAOTRJ010000024.1:6460474-6490555 GCA_028564905.1 Leptodoras praelongus | reverse complement strand
GCTCCTGAGAGCGACCCATTCTTTCACAAATGTTTGTAGAAGCAGTCTGCATGCCTAGGTGCTTGATTTTATACACCATGGAAGTGATTGGAACACCTGAAGTTGGCCAAACTTTTGGCAATATACTGCATCACAGAGCTGGAATATACAAGCATTTGATTGCCAGGTTAATCCATATACAAAAGGGATCCAGATCTGAATCCAAAAGATGTGGTTGAATCAAAAAGTGTATTTATTTTAGGGGCTTAATGCTTAAAAAATGGGTCCAGTATGTGCAGGATTTGTGAAAACCTATTACATTTCACGGCACAGATGTTACAACCGGCTAAAGGGGAAAACATATCAGTTTACATAAGGCTATACATATAGTGACAATCTGATTCCTCTGTACAGGTCCTCTGGTATATGAATTTGATTCTGCTGAATAATTTGTTTCTTGTCAGTATGTTAGGAAGAAAGAATACACTGTATTGTGTATACACTAATTCATGTATGCCACAAAGTGAATCCTGTATTTCAATGCTCTGTGGTCATGACAGGATAATCGGAGACATTTGAACCCTGTTGCTGCAGCCCAAATCTCACAAAGCCAAGCCTTGTTGACTGTCACAGATCTAAACTGTGACATACATTAACTACTCTGATACTGATTAGCCATGGAAGAGAATGTGAAATAATGCATTATCCCATTATGTGTCCTAGCCAGCGCAGTTTGGCCAGCTGTCAGCTGGACTACTGCATTACTAAACTCTGTCCACAAGGTGGCAAAAATAACATTACAAGTGTTAGTGTGTGTTCCATCGCTGAAAGACTTTTTAAAAAGTCTAAGAACTGGCAGTGGATTTAAGCCTAATCTCTGCATGTACGACTTGTTAGTTTGATTATGCCGTGTAGGTATCAGGATATCCGATGATCTGGCTGATCATGCGTTTGGTTACTTGGCCACTTGTTGAAGCAGTATACTATAGCAATGCATACACAACCTTATTTCTTTGTAAATTTGTAACATGTATGAAGATTAGGTCACCTAATATTCTATTGTAACTTGATCCTTTTATCTAGAAATCCATTTCTGAAGAATAATTGTTTAAATTGTACTATGTTTAAATGACTTGAACTTCTGCAGATTTCTATCTACGTCAACATGTATATGTCTTTTGAAGTTTACTACAATACGTTTCCACTTTTACCACAGTGTTTTTCGTGAGAATATGTTCAGGTAGGCCTTCTGTAGCCATTGACTCTTCTGGAGCCTGACAATAAAATGTCTCACAGCTTTCTGTCATCTAACATCCATAACATTAAAACCAGCTTTAAGGCTTTACATTTTATAGAATGGGAAAACTGGCACTCATAAGGCTGGGGCCATTATCAAAAGCCACAAACAGTAATGTTGGAATATTTTTATTTCTAAATAAAATGAAATTTAGTCAAGATATAAGAATAAGTGCTAGTCTATTTATAGTAACAGGGCTAATGCATAATACATGCTGGTGTCTCTATGGCTGGGTAAGATTATACTAATGGAAGTGTGTTAAACGAGTTAACACCTGGCTTTCTGACCAGTGCTTTACATTTGATAAACAGGTACAGATGTTCCATGTAGTCTGGCTGCCATTCAACAGGAATATTTGCACTGCAGCATTTTACATTTTCACCGTGTGCAGAGTCATACACTCAAAGTCATAAGGTTAGGTATCTAGTGCAGGCACTATGATTTGTGGATCCATGGAGGTTACTGGAAGGGGAATCTGATATTTTTACATGGCTTTCTCAAGATTTTTCTGCACCCGGGAACTTTGAGGAAGTTCTTGACCCCATTATTTCACTTCCGTTTATGTCTGTTTGCTTGTTAAAATATGCCATGTGTAAGAAACCAAAAAATATATATAGGTGCACAAAGGAGAGATGTGTGAATCTAAAGTCCAAAGAATGAACTAAAACTTTTGTATTGTTTCTGAATCATTATCGTAATATTGGGTTACTTTAAGTCTTATTAATATTATCATTATACAAATGACCACTGTAGCTATGAATGATCTCTTGCTTTAGATCTTTTTATTCATTCAACCACTTATCCCAGTAATTCCAGCCAGGAATACCAGACACAAAGTGAGAGAGTTCAACTCAGATGCACCTGCATGCATGTTCTTGTTAGATTTATTTTTGTTACTTCTATTATATTGACTTGGCCACTAGAATCTTGATAGAATTGAGGATGAATTCTGAATATGCTGTTTCCGATTACATGTCTTAAGGCCTTTATAGCATTTGTATGCTTTTCTGAGAAATCTTGATGGGATCTGTACACACTGAAGGGTTCACACTCATACAAATCATCCAAACTTTAAGTTTCTTATATGTGGTGGCAGCTTAAAAGCCGAGCAGATTAAGGCTTGGCTAGAACTAGGTACAGTACCTCTGTGCAAGTCGGAGCAGGGAAAGCAGAGAAAACAAACCTCAAACGCATCAATCTCAACCATGTAGGCATCAAAACAAAATGCCAAACCACAAGGTAGAGCCATGCCCCACATGGATTAGGCTGGTTTGAAGGTTTCACCACCTGTACAAGTTGGTGAAGGATGAATGAAAGCACTTAAGTGCAGAGTGACAGGTTTTATATTGTGATTGATGGATAGGCCTTGAATCATCTCTTGAACTAAACTAGGTAATTCCAGGTTACAGGAAATAATAGATATTATATAGATAATAGATGGATATTAATTGCTTATTCTGCTGCCTCTTCTTGTACCCTATCTCACCAGTAAGATTACAACTGCAGCACACTGACTGCACAACAGCAGATGAACCAGAACGAGCAACTGACTTTCATTGGTTCAAGGAAGAGACCTACCACATAATTTCTCTCTCTCTCTGATCTTTAGAGGTAAAAGCCATTAAGCAGACAGGTAGACAAATGTAATTACTTCATGATCCCAACTTGCATTCAAATACACCCAACCTTTTTAAGTGGCATACCACAAATCGCATGCCATATAGTGCAAAGTTCAGAGTGGATGACTCACAGGAAGTTAACAATAACTGTGGATTCTCTACAGGGATTTAAGTCTGGGAGTATTTTGTAGAAACCAGCAAACATACATTTCCTGTCTAAGGTAATTTAACACTCTAATGTTAGCTCAATAAAGTTTTATACATGATAAAATCTTCCCAAAGCATCCCCAAGCGACAATTGGCAGGCAGATCCTAGTGTATACAGAAACGCAACAGTATTTGGCTAGTAATGTACATGCTTTGGCACATTGGAGCCTTCCGTAGCTTGATCTATCTGTAGTGTTTACCGCCAGGCTGTAAGGAGCAGCTTATGTTAACAGAAGAAGATGTGTCCTTACCAAGTCCCCGCTAAGTCGGACTTATCAGGGTGACGTTGTGTTGGGTTGACCTCAGGGAAGAGGTTAGGAGGGGATATCCCTCATTTTGTTCCGTAAGCCAGGATCGGGGACGATAGATCATGCTCCCCTTGCTCCTTTTACCTCCATGTGTTCTGGAAGGAAGGAAGGAACCCACGGCTGACCTGGGCTCGTCTGGGCTGGTTTGGTTTGGTTTGGGTTGGGTTGGGAAGGGTTGGGTTGTCCGGATGCAGTATAAATGGTAGACACAGTTTACTGCTGAAGCTCCCTTGTCATGGCAACGACATATCTTGAGCACTTACATCATTCAAATGAGTCAGGAAAGCCTGGAGGAAATCTAGGATCTTCCACATCTTTCAGCATAGGCACATCCAGGGGTAGCAGAGTGAATTTTCAATTCTTATTCAGCATGCAAATTGTCTGTTATAAAGCAGTAGAGTGTGTATAAATCCAGGTGTCCTGGGTAACACGTAGGTGGGTAAATGATGATTCCTCACTTATGAGTTTGAGAACTTAAAAAGGAAGATGAAGGAATTCCCTGTACAAAATGCAAAGGGCAGAATATTTGTCTGAAAGAGCGGATTGTGAACAGAGTGAACAGTCAAAAAGTAATTCCCCAAAATGGCAGCATATTTTAAAACATTTTCAATGATTTATTGTAGATTTGATAAAGTCTGTGTAAAACAATTTCATTACCCAAATTACAGAAATGTTTAGCTATAATCTTGTCGAGATTCTGAAACAAATAACAAACTTCACTTGCAGCACCAATATCTGTATGACAAGGAACCATATTTTTTTTTTATAGCTTCACTTACCTCAGTTAGTAAGAAGAGCTTTGCAGGCCCTCACTGCATTGCCTTTGGAGTGTTGGATACATCCACAGGATAGGCTGTAAGCCTCTGTAAATATCTGAGCGTATTGGAGTGTAAGGATTAGACTGTGTGAATATGTGTGCTCCTCCTGGAAGCACTCCTTCTCTCCTCCCTGTGTCCAAGGCTCCACCTCAGACAAACCAGCGATCACACACTAGCTCAGATTACTGTTGTTTTACTAATCGCTTGCGGCATTGCCCTGACAGTCCCCCCCTCGGGTCAAGCAGAACATGCTGTCCAGAGGCTTCTTGTGCCTTATTACTACTGTATGTTTCAGTCTCACAAATACAATAGTAGGCCAGGTTTTGGTGTTTAGCCGCCAGATTTCAACCTGCCCCAATGGCTATGATGGAAGCTGCGCTGGGACCTGCCAGAACGGATAAGCCAAGGGCATTGGAATTGAGCTTGGGTCTGGATGGACCTCGTAGATTTCTCATGTGTTGAGCAATGCACGAGCACCACAGCACGAATGGCCTTCAGCTGTGTTGGCTAATAAGGAAAGTCTTCAATCACGTTGGAGAATGATTCCCTCTGGAAGCCATTCCAAAGTAAAACATCTCATAAGCTGAGGACATAAACCAGAGGAGATGTTTGCCAGAGAGAGAGGGAGAGAGAGAGAGGGGGACAGAAAGGAACAGAGAGAGCGACATAGACGCAACTCATTTGAAAGAGGCCAGCTCTTTCGTCTGTGTGAATATTGGGTGTGTAAAAAGCAGCAAATGGTGAACAGATGGAGGGTCATGGGCAGCCCCCCAGCACTCTAATCTTCAAAATAAATAAATACCTGAGTGTAGCGTGAAATATCCAAGAATAACGTGTGCAGCACTCAATGATCTTACAATGAATACGGCGTGACAAGGGTGTAGAAATAAATAACAGTTCTGACAGAGGGTTTGCTACTACTTTGCATTCTAATGTCAATCCCTAAGTGGTTAAGAGTGGGTATATGGAATATTGAATATTTCATGTTCAGTTAAGTATTTTGTCTTAAACTAGAAATCTCTAGAGGAAATAAAAAGATTAGGTCAGACTGAAATAATCAGATTTGTAACCTTGCATTAAATTTACTCGTAACATTTCCGGAGCTTTATTTACCTTGACAAAGGTAGAACAGTGACACACTTCTTTTTTTTGTTTATTATTAACCCATTATATAATACAGTTAAAATGTGTCTGTCTCATGATCCAAAAAATGTACAGCCTAATTTTGAGGGCACAGTTTTTACATATTCATGTATACAAATTTAAATGATGGAATTATTTGTTTATCTGACATAGCCTAGGTGTAATGTATAAAATGGAAAGTGGTAAATATTTTTGTAAATCTGTACTGTCTCTAAAATGTTCTCCAAGATTTTAGTTATTTTGTCACTTTTAAAACTTGGTTTATACATTTTTAAGTTTTCTTAAAATATGAAAGAGCAGAGAACCCACTGCGAGAGCTAAAAACTAACATAAATATTATGTTATGTATGAGTTTCACAAGAGGTTTCCCCTGTGCCCCTCCTCTGTGTCTGGTTTTCTCCCACTGTCCAAAAAATTTGCCAGTATATGGACTGGAGTCTCTAAGTTGCCCCTTTGTTTAAATGTGTGTACGCATGTTGATTTGTGGACTGGTGTTTCATCCAGAGTTCATCCCTGTCTCATACCCAGTGTTCTGGGATTGGCTCTGGATCCACCACAGCCCTTAAGAGAATAAATTAATAAATGTAAATGAACAATTCCTTAAAATACAGAAAAAAATACAAATTCAATCAAATACATATGTAATACAGTCAAAACAGTTTAAATACTAGAATGCTTGTTATCCAACAGAACGGATAGTGAACTCAGTGATAACAAAATTAAATAGTAATTACACCAATAATTAAAGAATGAAAAGAAGTAGTAAAATAAGCCTTCATGCATCTTGATGCGTATCGAGATTTGTTTTCTGAGGATAACCTCTTACTTGCCACTAAACATGTCGTGGCACTCCCGGCCTGACTTGAAAACACAAACTCCATTTCCCAGTTCTGTAAATCGTGTCAGAACCGGCATCAGTCGGGCTGTGTACACACAGCATGACTTTCACAGTTGTTAGATTGCTGTATTGTTCATAATACACAACTTCGTGTCTTGTAATTCGGAATCTTGAAGTCAGGTTTGACTACGTGACTCATCAGTGACAGAGGGTCACAAAAGACGAGATCTTTCGCCTGGAGGAATCCCCAGCAGGTCTGTCTGGTGTCCAAACTACATTTTGTCATAAAACCACGTGCAAGATGTGACACGGTAAATGACGTAATACCATGCGTAGAACAGAATTACAAAAAATTCTAAATTGAGGTCAGCAAGATACGAGTGATTCAAGTTGTTTTGCAGTGGAAAAAAATGAGGAAACTTTGACGGGCTCCACTGTAGAGACAAATTTTGTTTTGTGTAGTGTACGAGTATGCCTCAGCCATATTCAGTTCAGTTTTATTTATACAACATTAAATTAACGTTAACAATGGACATTGTTACAAAGCAACTTTACAGAAATTTTATTCAGGATTTAAAATTTAAATGTAATTTTATCCCTAAAGACCAAACCAGAGGCAATGGTGGCCAGGAAAAACCTCCTGAGGCACCAAGCAGAAGAAACCCTGATAGGAACCAGACTCAAAAGTGAACCCTTCCTGTTCTGGGTTACACTGGATAGTGGGATTATAAATCATTTCTCTAATCTGCCTCCCTGCATTTCACACTAAATTAGCTGCACACTCTGGATTTGCATCTAAATCCTGTATGACCTCGTAGCAACAGATCTCAAAACAAGAATGAATCTGATTAAATAATATAAAAGTTGTTTTTGTTGTAATATTTATGTTTTCAAAAGTAATAAAGAGTCCACAGATATTTATAGTTATTGGATGTAGGCAAAAATAATTAAAATTGTAAATGACTGATAATGATATTTAAGTGCAAGAATCCATTGGCTTTGTTTTAGGTGTGCTTGTTGCCTGTCACATTAAGTACAACACAACCTGTTCCTCACCTCCTTTTGTCATGTGCTTGTTACCATACCTGTTCAGGAGTGCCACCTCTTCATCTAAAGACTGTTATGTGGAATTTGGAGTGTATGCTTGATTATGAGCTTCATGGAGTATTCTTTGGAAAGCAGTTCAAGAGTTCCAGCTAAGGCAGGGAACAAGACAGTATCATTTTCAACATAACTGACTGAAGTTATGGGTGCAGCTTTCATGTGTGTGCTAGAGATAAGGATAGGTGCAGAGCAAAAATATGTAAAACATCAAAACAAGTCAAAATTCAATGTAAGTTTTAAATGGACTTGCATCTGCAGTAGGTTGTACTGCAGTTATACTGCAGTAGAGTTACTACATGACAAATTCACTTGTACTGTAAAAATGTAGAGTAACTGTAAAATTTGCTTTTAAAAACATAACATTTGAAATGAATGGTTACAGTTTTGAGAGAGAAAAAAGATTTTATGAAATTAGGCCAAAGCTGAAGCATCCAGGAGTCCCCATTCTGAAAGCATCTGCATTTCCCTTGAAATCCCAAATTTACATAAAATCAGCATTTTTTTTCACTTACAAAACGGCAACAATTAGTATCTTAAATACCCAAATGATTATAAAGTGTGATTAAAAGAAAAGATTGTGTAACCCAGTAGCAAAAATGCCTCTGTCCCAGATTTTTCGAGTGTCTTTTAGGCATCGATTTCTAAATTTGTTTATATTTAAAAAAACAGAATTAAGTTAATTGTTTCTTTGTCCTTCTGTCTGTTAAATAAAGTGTTGTTACTTTAAGTGAAGTAACAAATTACAGATTTCAGTTTGTATTACATTTTTAGAAACTGTCTCAACTTTTCTGGTAATTGGGTTTGTATTATACATAATTCAACAAAGAGGAAACTTCTTCAGGCAGTGCTACTAGCTTTTTTTGTATGTGCTTGTTATATGTGCCTAATTCTTTGGTCACCAACAGTATCTGTGAAAATGTCCTCACAGATGTTTGTCATTAAGCAGGTCTGTGCATTTTTATTGTGGTCACAGTATGCAAGAGCTAATTGTATGAGTGGGTTTGTTGTTGCTTCAAAATCCATGTAACCAGAACATCAGTAATTCCAAAATCAAATGTTTGTCACATCATTAAGGAGAAACAAAACTTTTGTTAGGGTCTGTGGAGGAAAAATGCCTGGGTTAACTGGAGAAGCCTACCATCCTGGCGGCTGACAGTTCTTTCTGTTCTCAGGTCCTCAAATATGGACTGAACAGATCTTGAGCAATTCTCAGCATGTAGAAGAATTGCATCAAAGCCTTTTAGATTACATTCAAGAATCGAAAGTATCTATTCAAAAATGAAAGTAAAATGAAAGTATCTATTCACATTAGTTCAAGAATAAAAAATAAAGTGTTTGTAATAAACTGAAAATGTTTTTCATTGTGTTATTAAATACTGTTAAAGTTTGGCTCACTGGTTAGTTGATATTTAATAAATGCAGCATGAAAGCAGAATATGTTTACACCAAAGTACGTTATAAATGTATGTTATAAACACGTACTCATGTTTTTTATCTTGTGGTATCTTTCCATATAACAGAGCAATCTATGTACTTGGCCAAATGTATCAGGATGAGTTCTACAGAAATGCTTCTTTGGTGCAGATGCAACCAAACACCACAACTACTCATAATCACATCATCATGACCAAAATAGGCTTTCTGAGGACTTCCATAGAGTGGAACATTGTTGAGATAACACATCATGCACAATACTTCATCAACTAGTCAAGAGGCTGCATGTCATGAATCTTGATGGTAAAGATGCCTGAATGTTATCAGATACTAACTACAGTAGATGCTTTGCACAGGATACAGTACTGCATATGCAAAGAAATCCATCCAAGTTATAAACATGGTGTGTTTATCCTGATCAGCCCCCGCTCATTACCAATGCCATTTTATGTTCAGCGTACTGGAGTGCAGAGCCAAAATAAGAAAAATACAACAGTCACAATCATTTCAGTCAATGCTGCAATTGCTCCTGCAACTCCACAATCACTACAAAGGCAGCGGGATTTGTGATTTGTTGACATTCCTTAACATAACCACAACAGATTTTTGAGCCATGTGTTTTAATACTTGTAAATTGACAGTACAATGGCCCTTTGTTGCACAACAGAGGTGGTAATTTGAACTGGTGAAAAGGATTTGTTCACATATTGTACTGGAAGGAGCACTGAGCCACAGACAAAGCTCAGACATGGAACAGACCTTTGCCTCGTCATATATACAGCTATAAATGGTTCCTTTCTGTGTTTACTTTAAAGGACGGTGCTCAAATGAGGCGCGTGAGAACATGCATACATTATAAAACAATCTGTTTTTCACTTTTTTCCTTTGTAGGTATGCAGGAGAAAGTTTTCATCCATGTCATTTATACTCATTAAGTCATTTGGGGCAGGCCAAGAAAACCAAAATAATTTGTCCACTTTGAGTGGCTGTATTTGCTCTGCTATGACTATTAATAGCTTAGAGAAAAAGGAGTAAGGGTAAGTGTAAAGTATCCTGACGCTTTTTAATGTGTTAGGGATGTAACTGAATACGAATACATTATTCAGAATGAATAAGTAATGTGTTCTAAATGGATACAAATACAGATTAGGTGCTGTACTATTTTTTTTTTCACCTTTATAGATAGCTTGCCAGGGCTAGAGACTAGAGGAGGTGTGCATTGATACTAGGATCCTGTGGGATGTAACAAAAATAATACACAAGTGAGTTTTTAGTTTCAAGTGTGCGTGAGATACAAGATCAAGCCAGAGGATGAACAAAGACCACATTAAAAAATAATCTTGTTTCGACCACACCTGCTTCGGGTTAAATTACAGAATACAGCTACTGATGTTTGGGGCATTAAAGTGATACAGTAGCACTTTGTTACACCTCGTGTGTGTGTGTGTGTCAGTCAAAGCAATCTGTTTCCTGACTCATATATTATATATTAGCTTCTGTGTAAAACCATTTACTTTTTCCTGCCAAAATTAATGATGGCAGTTGAGCATGTGAGGTGACACACACCCTCACACCCTCCTTTGTTTTCATCTCCCCTTTTTTTTTTTTTTTTTTTTTTTTTTTTACAGCATGACTTTCTGTTTATTCAACCATTCGAATCCTGGTGTGTGTTTATTGTATCAGGATGTCGCATAGAAATTGTATTATGTTATGGCTTCTGTCTCAAGGGCTGTGGTCTTTGTGCTTGGTGTGAACACAGGAAGCTAGTAAAATCGCCAGAACGAAGGTGAAATAAATAAAGGGACGGCTATTGTGTGACCGTTTGTGTTGTGATCTATACATTACAGTGATTTGTCACCAACAAAGGTGTATTTGCTTGGCAAGTTTAAGCAAAACTTGAAAATCATATGTGTTATTGATTGCAGTAAACAAAAAGCACACACATCCTTGCATGACATGCCGTAGTCTTTAGCATTAATTTTCTTGAGCTCGCTGGGCATGACTGCAAAAATGATGGAACCAATTACTCGTAACACAATCCACTACTAACGCACATCCAGAGGAAATAGTCATTTTTACTGAGGCTTAAAATGTTTATTTAGATCCCTGCATATCTTAAAGGGTTCACCAAGGACTCCGTGGCATGACTGTGGTTGATGCTCCTCTAAACATTTCTGTATAATGAAGTCAAACACCAGTAGAGAAATGATTTGCTCATGCCTTGCGACAAACCAGCTCCAAAATGTTTCTTATGAAATTATTGCACAGTATGAAAGAGGGTTTGACCTGCATTTAAGACACGATCTTACTCAGTGCAGCTGTGAGTAAGCGCTATGAAATTATATAATTGACATGTCATGCATTGCCAAAAGGAGATTCCAGGTGACATAGTCATAGCTTTACTGTTCTGTGTGCCAGTTGAAAGCTGAAAGTGCAGAATTATTCAAAAGCATTTAATATAAAAAAAAAAAAAACGTTCCAATGCTGCTGTTTTTACATGTCTACAAAATTAAAGGCCGTTTAACCCTTGAAACTCCTCAGGTGGTCCAGATTCACCCTTTTTAGTTTTATATATATATATATATATGTTCATTGGGAGTTCAGTGGAGTTAATCAGAATATTATGATGATCATATTTCATAATAATATATACATAATATTATAATAGCTACTGAATAGTATGTTGAATTATGGATAAACTTGAATTGAAGCTTCAGAGCTGCAGGCAAGTGCAGTTCAGCTGTACAGGTTCAGCAGCCCCCTCCAGTGGTAGCTTATAAACTGACACTGTGCTGTTGCTTGTGTCCACTGTGTATGAATGCATGCAGAATTTTGCTGTCTGTCTTCCTTAATTAATTAATTTTAGCATTAAAACCTGAGTTGACTTTTTAAAACTTACACATTCTTCGACATGTCCATGCATCTATTTTTACTTTGGTTAACAGTTTCCTACTCACACTGCTGTTCAACTACCTGCTGTAGTGGTGTCGGTGGGATTTAGCCCTCGCTTCATCTCAACATAATGAGCAATGCAGCGGTGCTTTAGTCATTTAGCCTCTCTCACATTCTCATCTGTACACTCCACTCAAATAGATCAAAACTTCAACTTTCTTACTAATATTCATGCCGGTGCCATTGTACGCATTATCTCGCAGATCACCAACTACCTAAGCCTTTTATAGCTGTACTGCAGTCTGGATTTTAGAGTCCACTGTTTGTTTCCACAACTTTTTCAATGAATTTCTCTTTAATGCCTTCTGTGTTGCCTGGAAAATGATGCGTAACATAAAAAGCTCTTGCAATTTTTTTTTTAGGTGACAACAACAAAACTTAAGCATTATCCCATGTGTGATTTTTATTTTATTTAATTTTTTTCTTCTGATGAACTGCGTTTTCATTGCACTACCGATATCCCGCTGTGATGTCAGAGCAGCAGACAACTTGCGCAATACACCACCAACCAAAGTAGCACCAGAATCGCTAAACATCAGTTTAAATAATTCAGTTTAAATGTATAGAATGGGTGGAATTTTCCTTTAACATTACAGATAAAAGGGAATTAAACAATAAAATGCAATAAAATAAAATAAGACATCAAATACTCACCATTTGTAACGACGGATCCATTCTTTTATCTAAAAACACTCGATTTGTCTCCAAGCCATTCAACACCCACAGAGCTGCTTTTTTAATGTTGATTTTTTTTTTTATTTGTTTTTCAATTATTTTATATATGCACACATTTCAGGCAGTGTCTATTTCATAGATAGTATAACATAGATCTCTGGCATAGATTGAACCACAAATGGTAGTACACTGGAACACAGACACTGCACCGAGGAAGAGCAGGAGGATGAGTCTTTCATCTTGAATGTCAAAACTGAACTCCTCTCTTTCTATCTGTAAGCCAAGCCGTAGCTTCACTTTGGCTTTGCTTGATGTTCTCTAGTTCTTAAAGAGAAACTTCTCAATCTTTCAACACCCTCTCACAGTATGCAGTCGTTCTTGTTTTAAGTCAACATCAGTGTACTTGTAGAGACATGTACTCGCACTGCACCTGAAACTCATTCTTCCACAGTCCTAAATATTTAGCAGTCTTTATTATTGTCTTATGTCCAGTCTAAATATGCATATACTTTGTTCAGAGGTTCACACTTGTACCAAATGTTCATATTTGGCATTAATCAGTAGTACAAATTAAGAGTGGAGATCAAGGTCTGTCCAGAAAGTAATGAAAATGTATTTTTATTTATTGAAAAAAATTACAATTCAGTATTGTCTCTTTCAAAATATGATCCTTGTGAACGCACACGCAACGCTCCGAAAGCTTCTGCCATTGTTGGTAGCAGTGCTTAAAATTGTCAAGGGAGTTCAGAGTCTCAGTTGCGGCTCTATGGACGTTCTTTACTGTGCCAAAGTGGTGGCCTTTCAAACGTATTTTAACCTTCGCCTTCTGATACAAATTCTTTATAGGCGATCCCCTGAGAAAAAAGATGAGGAACAGTGACTTGATTTTTGATTTGCTCGTGCGAGCTTTCTTTGGGTGAGGTGATGTTGCCGTGTGCCATTCAGCACTTTGTCTTTTTGTCTCAGGATCGTACTCGACCACCCACGATTCATCTCCTGTGTTCACTCTGTTCAGGAAATTGGGCTCTCTTGTTAAACGAGCCAACATTTGCTCCAAACTCAACTTGCATTGTTCTACTAACGAGGCACTTCAGCAGGGTTTCACAAAAACAATAGCGAAGACAAGATTGCAACTGAGACGGGTCCTACTGTTTATCTGAGATCCCACTCTAACTAACCTTCAACCACCACCCCCATCTGTAAACCCTACAGACCGCGGGAACTTCATTCTCATTTCTTTCCAGACAGACCTCGTAATTTTGGGATTTTTTTTTTCTTCCCCAAAACATGACAGCAATGATAAAGTCCTTTTGTTCAACAGCCTTTAGAAAAACAGTATTGCTGTACACCCCTCAAAAAAATCATCCATCATGAACAATCATTTGTTTTACCCAAGTTTGTTTTACAATCATTTGATTACCCAAGTTCTTGCATGTAAGGTAAGGTCACATCCATGTGTAGTGAAGAATTCATCATTCTAAGGTTAGAAACTGAAATTGCTCGTATCCTACATGTGAAAAAAAAAAAATCAGGTCATTCAGATGCTGTGAATTCATTTTCTAACTGAAACAACTTGCTTGAATATTGTTAAAACTACAGTCTAAGCTGTATCACATGGCTCACACTGGAATGTAATAGTCAGAAATGCCATGCTTATAACTGTTACTTGTGCTTTAACAATGGATTCACGTCACAAGGTTTGGTGAAGAAGAATAAATAGAATGAAAACCTTCATGTTGGGAAGATAAACAGATCTGCTTTAAGCAGTGGCATGCATAATGATTCTCTTACAGTGGTTGTTGTACAGTAGGTTTTAAAATCATTTCACAAGTACTTTTACTAGTGTAGTGAACACCTTTAATAGTGTACCTGCAGCCACTGATATTAATGCAGTTTAAATACTGTGTTTGAAATTAAGTGAGTCGACTTCACAGTAAAAATACAGATACAATAGATATGCTCTAATCCACCAAGGTGAATATTGAATAAGATTTTTCATCAATTTTAAAGAAACATGTTATTTTATATATATATATTTTTTGTAATTTCCAAGTCTGTTTTCATCCTATAACTTTGGCTTTCTTCATTCTAATTAAAAAAATAACCTATGTTATCTGTGTGTAAAGGGACAAAGACACACAGACTTAACCTGATAGGAAAGTGAAAAGGGCCATGGATGTGAATAGGGCCATGTACACTGTGTTCATTCGTTCACACGAGATGTTTTTTGGCTTTAAAGTAATTAAAAATAAACTGCAAAAAGATGCTTTATTTCTCCTTTGCATCTTTTTTTTTTTTTTATTTCAGATTCACTACGAGGCTAAAATTAACAAACAACCTTGAATGACTTGGATGTGCGTCAGCAATTACCAGATTGCTAGTAGCAAGAAAAGGGGAGAAAATTGCTGTTTGTGTCTGTCAGCAGGATTTTCCAAGTGCTGAAATTTAAGAATCGATGAATCACCCAAAACATATCACTTACACTTCTTACACACACATACACTCATCCCATTTGCATCGCGTGCTATGAAAGCAGAATAAGCTTCCAGAGAACACAAAAATAATTCCTATGTCAGTGTGCCAAGAAAAACAAAAATAAAACAAGAAGCGGTTTCTTTGATTTTGCATTTTCACTTCAGAAAACAAAAAAAAAAAAACGAACGAAGGCAACGGACACGCACCATTTTGTTTTTCTACAGTGCAGTTCCTGCGTCAGTCATCTCACACTGACCAAGCCTTCATCTTATATTTTCCATGCAGGCATTCTACTGCCTGTCGTTATGGCAACCTGCACCTTCATATACCCTCAGTCTGTGCCTTGCTCATGAGTCACCACCTCCGAGTTTCTGTTTCAAAGTCATGCCTTGTCCACTTGCACGATCACTGTGTCAGTTTGCATTTATATGAATGCTGTAATGTTACACTAATATGATTTGTGTTATTTGCAGTAGTTGCTTTATGTTGGTCATTCTCTTCATGTTAGCACACCAGTGTTAGGATTATATTAACAGTATTTTATTGTTCTAGCTTATTCGCTGGGTGTTATTACAGCACCAAAATTATATCAGTAATACATCCGCACCTACATCCTCTCTCTCTGTCTTTCTGTTTTTCTCTTCCTCTCTGTGGCAGAGCTGTGAATGCACCAGCAACACGTCTTTTTCCTCCAGTTTCTCGTTGCTAGGAAACATGAAAGCGCCCCTGCTGACAGAATTTTCTGCTCGTTGCATTTGTGTTCACCCTTTAGCCCTGCCACAATTTTTTTTGTTTTGTTTAAATAAAACAGATCAATTCAGGCCAGGTTATATAACGGTAACAGTGCCATGTTAGTAGTTTAGTTACGTTTTATATAACAGCCTTAATTATTCAAATAGTATTGAGGTAATGCCTTCAAATTAAATATGCTTCTTTTGAAGTTTGTTATTGTTTTCCCTTCAGGACCCTTATGTTTTTGTTTTTTTTCTTCATGGGCTGTAGGCATGTGTTACCTGGGAAGACTTTATCACTACTCTTATTTTTGTTGTGATGTGTTACTCTTGATGTTCAGCAGCAGCATGTAAAAACATGACCCTTAGATTTGGCTCTGAGCTCCTGTTCTCTCCCTGCTTTGATGCACTCATGTGGCTTAGATAACAATAGATATCACAAAGAGATTTACAAGCACTGCATGAGCATGGGGAAACCTGTGTAATCCAGCCAAACATCAGTTTGTAACTTTCCGATCGGAGACTTCAAATTGGCCCGATTTCATCCAATGCAGCTTTAGACCAAAAGAGCTTTAGTCCTGTTGTTGATACACCACAAGAAGAAAATATATTTGTCCAAAGGTAACAGAGAGACACGACACCAATGAAATGTAATAAACCATCATTTCTGGTCTGAAATTAGGTTTATGCTTTCATTTTTTTTTGTTTTAACCTCTGGCCTGCATTGGCAGAGTCACACCTCCTGAACATTTCTTGCTATCTCGGAGCAGTCTGCTCAAACCCTCAGCTCAAACGTCAGCTCCAGAAAATTAGCTTTCAGACTGGGTGATCACTTCACCTCATACAGCCTGCCGTCAAGAGCCTTCTCATTGGTTTGCCCTACAAAAACACCACTCCTCATCGGTTATTTGCTTACAGGCTTGTTGGATTTTTGCGTGCCAGTGTTTTCGTCAGTCGTGGTGTCTGTAGGAACAGTCGGAGTGACGAGTACATCATCTGCACAATCCTTTCTGGTGATGTCCGGCTCCCAGAGAAAGAACTCATGAAGAAGTGTGTTGACTGTATCTGGGCATTCCATCATGACCATGTGACTGCCCTCCTCGATCACTTTCAAGAAGGCAAAAAGAAGAATCTGGAAATATACAGAATGTCAGGTGTCATTTTTGGTAAAAAAAATAAAAATAAATAAAAATCTTGCAAATACACTCACTGGCCAGTTTATTTGCAACAATCATACACCTTCTCAGTCATGCACTTGGCAAATCAGCTAATCATACGAGGGCAGGGTGGTGCATAAAATCATACAAGTAAACAGCAGAATGAGGTTGACAGCTGGGGTGTAGTCAAGCGGCTGCTGTGAATGAATGGAGAGGAGCAGGTGGAGCTAGCGGGTAATGCGACATGATTCTGACCTGTGGCTCATTACACACAAAATTATTTGAGTGGGTTTCTTTGTGTTGCAAGAAAGAGAGAGCTGGAAAGAGAAAGCAGACACAGAGCCACAAGTGTGTGTGTGTGTGTGTGTGTGCATGTGTCTGCAATAAAGTCACTGAAAAGTGATAATGAAAACACATTTGTGTTACTAGAGCCAGTTTCCCTGAGTCTTCTGTTACTGACCCACGCCAGGGTTCTACAATTTGATCTCAGTGACTGAGATGATGAATGGCATGAGTGGGCTGGTTTAAGTATTTCAGAAGCTGGTGATATCCTGGGATTTTCACACATTTATATAATGCCTTGTTGATGAGAGAGATCAGAGGAGAATGGTCAGACATGTTCAATCTAAGAGGAAGGCTATAGTATGTCAGATAATCACTCTTTACAAATGTGATAACCTGAAAAACAGCTCTGTTCATGTGACTGAACCTTGGGCTACAACAGAAGACCACATAGGGTTCCACTGTGGAGCATCCACCATTCAAATCCCTGTGAATTAGCTATTAGCATAGAAATGATAATTTAAACCTTATAAAGGTTAAACCTTATAAAACCTTATAGTCAGAACTGCTATTATATTATAGAAAATTATTGAGAATTCAAGAGCACTGCGGTATAAAATAATAAGAATCGAACAGACCTTAGTAAAATGAAAGAAAGCCTTTGTTTCATTCAGTAAACATCTGCCACTTCGGGGCATTTGCAGGGGGGGTGGCATTTGCATATACGTAATGCTCCTTAATGAACAATACATTCATTAAGGTACAGAGATCTAGTTGTTTACAGTCGTCTTGTCAACTATAGTGTTATCTTTAGGGTAAATCCAAAAATAAACCATGACCTTGTTATATAGAAAATGTTTTATAAATCTACACTTTAATTATCTGTATTATCTTTTTTTTTTTTTTATTTATCAATATTTCACTGTACCTCAGCCATTCGCTGGTCCTCATCCATGGGCACAAACTTGTCATAGAGGCCATGGACAAGCAAGATGGGGACAGTGAGCTCAGCGTGGTACACCTCGTCTCCCTCGGGCCAGTACTGACCGCTCATCATGGCCCGCAGCACGAACGGAGACACATTAAAGGCATTGCCCTCCTTTAACAGCTGCTTCTCTTTAGCTCCCTGTCTGGCAAATCCAGCCCTGAGGAATAAAGAAGAGGAAGGTTGAGATGAGTGAATGGAAAGGGACCAATAATGCAAGAGAATGTGTGTGTGTGTGTGTGTGTGTGTGTGTGAGAGAGAGAGAGAGTGAGGGAGGGAAAAAAAGAGAGCAAAGTTAACACCAATATACTAACATAATGGCTTTAAAGTGGTGCAGTTAATAAGAGCTAATAAGCTATTAGTTGCATTTATTAGTGCAATTCCATTTAGGTAAATACCCATGTGATGGGTAAGGAATAAGCTTTAATTACATACATGACCAATAAAGAACAAAAATAAGTACCACTGCGGTACAATTTACCTGCTTAACTACCATTTTAATGACAGACACTATATTACCTACTAATGCGGTGAGTTTGTAAATCTTAACTACACTCTAAATCCCTGTGCAGTTACAGCAGCATTTTAGGGCTTGCACATTTTATGTGATTCGTACTTGAGGAAGCTCCATGCGAGGCAAGGCGATAAGCAGTGCAGGACACAGGAGGGCAGCTGGAAGATGGAGCAAAGGCTTGGCTCCAGTGCTGTGGGGCCTCCACCATTTATCATAACCACCTTATGGACTTGCTCCGGGTACTCATGTGCCAGGAACGTGCAGAATGACACTCTGCAATGAAGACAGTAGGGGCGTCAATTAGATTTTATTACATTAAAAATAAAATACTTAAATACTTTTAATACATACATTTTAAATACTTGAAATGGAATTTAACCACTAAAAACCACTGTTCAAATACATAATGGTGGCTAAAAATACTGTTGCTACTTTCCTGGCAGATTTTAAAGTACACAAAAATGCTACGCTTTTACAACACCAAACTGGAAATGCTGCTTCTAATCTCTAATTTCTCTGAACACTATCACCTCTCCTCCTCCATGCTCGACTGAATGAATAAAAATAATTCTTTTTAGCTCTATTTTTTTTTTTAGCTACCTCTGTATGTGGACATGAAGCGCTGATCCAATGTCAGCACTTTTTCTCTGACACATTTGAATAAAATGCATCCTTGTGTATACATTTTTCCTGAGAACCTCATGCGTAAGCTCACCCGTATGAGTGGCCAATGAGGATGTTGCGCTTGCGGGCATATCTCTTAAAAATGGCACGCAGGTCCTCAGCCAGGGCGTAGAATGTGTAAGCAGCTGCTATCTGAGGGGCCGTGCTGGCTCCATGCCCTGCCAGGTCTGGTGCGATGACCTCATAGCCCAATTTGGAGAAGAAGTCCAACTGACGGTTCCAGATGTCCAGTGAGCCTCCAACACCATGGATGAAGAAGAGTGCCACATCTGAGTGCGTCCCCTTACAGCTGCTGATGCATCTCTGTGAGTCAATGAGAACTGTGCGCTTGGGCTTTCTCTTGCGCCGTCTGGGTGGAGGAGCTGGTTTCTGTTGATCTGAGGCTGAAATTGGAGGAGGAGATGGTTTGGGTTCTGGGGAGGAAGGCGCATTGAAATAATCAGCAAGCTCCACCTCCACAGTGCTACACTGCTCCACTTCTCCATTTGGGCAATGTAGAATCTCAGAACGCAGCACATCACCCAGGTTCTCAATCACCAGTTGCCCATTGCGGTAGACGGTGATCTTGCGCTTGCAATGCACACTGGAACCCTGTTCCTGCTGCAGCTCGGGATTGGCAGGACGCTCTGGCAGGACGTGGCGCACGCGCAGAACACGGCCTGGCTTCACCTCTACAAACTCAAACCCATCAGAAGGAGCAGCATCTGATGGTTCCACAGGAAGCACTGCATTTCCACTTTTGCCTGTCAGGCAGCACAGGATGCCCTCTGTGATGCTAGTCAGCATGGCGCCCACTTACCTGGACAAATACATATACAGTATAATCAGTGTCATCTATACATCAATCATTAATTACAGGATTCAAAGAATGACATATTAACACATATGGTCTGATTTTAAACATAGTTTAATCAAACTATAAAACCTGTACAATCTGATCTCTGTAAACAATTACAATCTAATCTGTTCTATATAAATAATTGTTTTGGTTATGCAGGAATATTGTGCACCATTCTGATGGTTGATTAATTTTCTGTAACAGCACAGCTCTAACAGTGTTGTTTCTACACTAACAATGTAGAAAGGAACTTGTATGGCAGAAGCTCCAGATTTAAAGTGTTGATTTGATGAAGACTTGAAGCATTTATGGAATTAGTCTACAGTGGCAGCACTTTGTCTCTGTAACTGTAAGTAATACCTAAGTACCATGGGAAAGTGCTGGCAGGTTTTGAGTTCAAATCCCAGATACGCCAAACTTCCTCAGTTGGGTCCTTAGCCCTCAGCTGCTTGGTTGTATCTTGTCTCAATTGTAGGTCACTTTGGATAAAAGTGTCTCATCAGCCAAATGAGATACTGTAAATGTATTTATCTCATCTAGCAAATATTAAACAAACCCTACCACTTAAATACCCTTAAAATGTCCTTGACCTGGTTTCAGCTAGGGTACAGTACTTCATCGCTGGCACTAAGCATTTATTTTGCAGCGTGGGCTTTTGTGTTGTGCCCTAGATAAATACAGACACAGTGACTCACACAAAAGAAGCTGCACGCAATTGGTGATGTGCCTGACAGCTGCTGTCAACCTACATTCGTAGCAGCTAGTGCATGCAGAAAGGCTTTCAAGGAGCTTCCAGTTGTTCCATGCAGGGAAGTGAAAGTAACACGGATAAACTCGCCTCACCTGCTTTTGCCTTAAACATGCTTTCATCTTGAATGAACATCTTGTCAAATGCCCTCTACCAATAACTGTAAGAATGTACAATTAATAACCAAACACTCACCCACGCAAGAGAGCTCTGATTCAGTTCACATAACCCGAAATGGTAACACAGCATGGAGCATTTGACTTAGCTGTGCTGTTTGTGTCAACAAAGACGCATCAGTTCACATTTTGACCTCGACATTGGTCTAAAAATACCCAGGGCTGCTAAAAATCCACCATGCTTCTTTTGGGACTGAGGGTCACAGAACAGCACAAGTGACTGTCCTTCATACAAATGAAGTCTTTTCTGGATTGGATTTCATTCGGGTGTGAATGCCTGCCTGCTGTTATGTAACCACGCCACTTGTACAGGCAGACAATGGTCAAAGTGGATTTCTGCCGAACAGGCTATGTGTTTCTTGCACACTTGTTGCATTCAAAGCACTGCATATCATAATAGTGTATATACACTATATTGCCAAAAGTATGCACTCACCCATCCAAATCATTGAATTTAAGTGTTCCAGTCACTTCCATGGACACAGGTGTATAAAATCAAGCACCTAGGCATGTAGGCGGCTTCTACAAACATTTGTGAAAGAAAGGGTCACTCTCAGGAGCTCAGTGAATTCCAGCGAAGTACAGTGATAGGATGGCACCTGTGCAACAAGTCCAGTCATGAAATTTTCTCACTACTAAATATTCCACAGTCAACTGTCAGTGGTATTATAACAAGGTGGAAGTGATTGGGAACAACAACAACTCAGCCACGAAGTGGTAATCCACATAAAATGACAGAGCGGGGTCAGTGGATGCTGAGGCGCATAGTGCACAGAGGTCACTAACTAACATTCTGCAGAGTCAATCACTACAGACCTCCAAACTTCATGTGGCCTTCAGATTAGCTCAAGAACAGTGTGTGAGCTTCATGGAATGGGTTTCCATGGCTGAACAGCTGCATCCAAGCCTTACATCTCCAAGCTCTGGATGCAGTGGTGTAAAGCACACAGCCACTAGACTCAAGAGCAGTGGAGACGTGTTCTTTGGACAATTTCATACTCCTTTGTGTGAACAGTTTGGGGATGGTCCCTTCCTGTTCCAACATGACTGAGCTCCAGTGCACAAAGCAAGGTCCATAAAGACATGGATGAGCGAGTTTGGTGTGGAAGAACTTGACTGGCCTGCACAGAGTCCTGACCTCAACCAAAAAGAACACCTTTGGGATGAATTAGAGTGGAGATTGAGATCCAGGCCTTCTCGTCCAACATCAGTGTCTGATCTCACAAATGCGTTTCTAGAAAAATCGTTAAAAATTCCCATAAGCACA
Organism: Leptodoras praelongus; assembly: GCA_028564905.1. Classification (NCBI taxonomy): domain Eukaryota; kingdom Metazoa; phylum Chordata; class Actinopteri; order Siluriformes; family Doradidae; genus Leptodoras; species Leptodoras praelongus. The sequence goes on along the minus strand of JAOTRJ010000024.1, from coordinate 6,468,324 downwards.
CTCCTAAACCTTGTGGAAAGAGTTGAGGAAGTTATAGCTGCAAAGGGTGGGCTGATGTCATATTAAACCCTACGGATTAAGAATGGGATGTCACTCAAGTTCACGTGTGTGTGAAGGCAGGCAAGTGAATACTTTTGGCAATATAGTGTATTTATAATTATTTGTCTGCATGATTGTGTTTACAGGTTTTGCAAAGATAAATACAGGAAATGTCAGGTATTATGAGGTCTTCCCCAACCGCAGAACAAATTTCCTCCTCTTAATTTTCCTATTCAACACATTTAATCACTTAATTTCTCCTCTGTAGTGTGCACCTTCTCACCAGTAGCTTGGAGCTGCATTAGTCAGCAGCCTGGCTTTTGTAAATGCTGATGAGAGCTGACAGACTAACGATTAGACAGAGAGAGAACACAGAGTTGCGAGGTCTGTCGATCAGTAATTCACAAACAGCATTCAGAGCAGCAGGCACAAAAATGAGCACTTATCAGGCCCTGTATGTCTGCCCTTTTTAGGACAACATAATAACACCTACATCTCATCCGTTCTCATGCTGTTATTTTCCCCAGCTGTGTCTCCTCCAGCCACTCGCAGCCACCTCCGCTCATTTTTCAAGGTTCATAACAATGCGCCATGCATTATTTAGAATAAATGGCAGGTGATTGTTTGTAAATTATTTCAAATTAGGGTAAGTTTCTCAATAGGAACCTACCAAAGCATAGCTTAAAATAGGTCCAGATCCTGGAGGACTAAAGTAGAATACATTTATTTAATGAGATCCGATTTCCTCTCCTCTGGCACTCAGAATTATTACGTTGGTGATTGCAGGGCAAGAATCCCCTTTACTGGATTAGGGCCAGTAGAAAATGCTTCATTGTAGAAGAAAATGATGGACCAGCCTGTCTAAAGGTTGTGAACATGTGTCCGCAAAGGCTCTGTGTTAAATTGATCACATTTCAGATATTTCCAATAGAAATAGTATTTTCACATTTAAAATTGTGTGTTTAAGTCAGTCAGGTTAAAAAAAAGATATGCATACGACTGTGCACACAGGCACACAGACCCAAGTATTCACTTTGTATTGTTATTAAAAGACAGACTCATTGCATTTTACATATGTCAGGTGTATTTTTGTCACTGAAAGTTACAGGGACTCAGGACATGCAAGACACAAGTCTCTAGAATTAGAAAGGCATCATGGCATAAATTTCAGGAAATGTGTATGTCCACATTTTTTCTTCCCCATGTCTGTCTTTCAGACGAAGTGGTTTCTTTTGATTACAGTTATCTTTGAGTTAGCCTATATTCTCTCAGCAAGTGCATTTTCTCAGCTATCGAATGGAAAAAGTGGGTTTCCTCTGAGGTTCCCACACTAGCACTCTAAAATCAATGCCATGGGTAGAAAAAGGATAAAGTTTTATGCAAACCAAGCTTCAGCTCGGCCCCTTAAAACAAAAGGAAGCATCTAAACCACTTGCAAGCACAATTCTGAGCTTTATAGTGTGACAGAAGATTCCAAAAGAACCCAAAGATAACACTGGCATAGTAAATATATATATAATCACGAACTACTCTGCTGGCTGCGAGTTCTGCACTTTATTCTCTGTACAGCCCACACAGAACTGTGTACCCATCAATATCAAAATCAAAATTTCTGTACAATTGTACTATTGCTCTGTTCATTTTGTCTTTGCACGGTCTTGCACTTGTTTGCACACATGCACTTTATGCAGCTAGTTATGTGTTGTTTATCATAGTCTTGTGTAATTACATGCATCACCTGTAGATCCTTGTGGAACGTCGTTTTGTTTCACAGGCTACTGAACACTCTGTGTATAGCAGAAATGACAAAAAAACCCCACTTGACTTGATCATGGGACACGGTTATTCCGCTGATGATTATTGCAGTGCAAGATTCGATTTAGCAAATAAGAGTAGATCAGATTATCCTGCAGCGAATGCAGTTCACCCATTTCCCACAGGAAGCTCAGCAAGCGTTGCACATAGATCAATACTGGAGGTAGACAGTGAAGGCTAGAGCACAGGGACAAGGGAGGGTTTATAGAGGCAAAAGAACCTGTCAAATCACAGCCCCACAACAACCCATGAACCTGTGATGATTCATCTTTGAAACACAAGCAAAAGGCAAGTTCACGCCTGTTTTAAACCTCAAGGTCAACTGCTAATCGGTCAGTAATGAAATATTAGATGCTCTAATGACGAACAGATGTAATAGATCTAAACAAACTCCCAACTTTAATAAATTATGGCTGTATACATCATGATAGGACAACAGAATATGTTTATTGATGTACAAGTAAAATTAAATTAAGTTTGCAGCTCTTGTTATATGAACTATAGGAACTAATGTAATTCTGTACGCAAGACAAAGTGTTGATTTGTGCAGGTTGTAAAGGCAATATGGATCATTAATGCAAATAATTAATACTATAATGATGATGGTATGATTGGAGGCGATCTGCTGATGCCATCTTATGTGACAAAAGTGAGTTGCTGTTAGTAACTCGGTGCATAATGTTTGAAATGTAACTGTTTTAAAAATGCATTTACTGTCTCACTGCTCAAGGCAATCCGTTCTTTGGGATGTATGATGTATCCCTTTATGAGTGTCCCTTCATGTTTACCTATAGGAATGTAATTATTTGTGTGCGTAGGCATGCAGACCCAAAATAGGTAACACTCATAGGGAACATGCTGTACAGTGTTACAGTGATATGGACACAGCAACACTAATTCCTAGTAGTCTGTTTTGTGCTGAAGAACATACATTAATATTAATATTAACTGCACATGACACAGCACACTCATATGCATGACATATTTCAGCATGTGTATGTGTTATAGCATGCATGAGGTTCTTGTGTGTGTGTGTGTGTCCGAGGAGACATTTTATCCTGCTGGAATAAACGTGTCAATGTTATTGATCGGTTTCTGCGCAACATATGTTTGACTGTACTCGATGCAGATCTGGAAATCGCTGTATATTACTTATTATTAAAGTCATGCATGAGTTTTTTTAAATGCATATTTTCATATCAGAGCTCACCTGGGATGTTTGTTCCTTAGCGACGGTTTGCAGCTCTGCAGCGATGCAGTGGCCGACTCATCCGCTCACGGGAAAAACACACCACCAGTTATGTTTCTAGTCAGTATTGCTTTACCAGTGTTTCCGGATTCTGCAAAGCAAATGACAAACCACTGGCATCCTTGACCTCCAGGTGTGCATTATACTCAGAGGTGCATCATGGTAAATTATCCGAGACAGGGGCGCGCCTCTGCTCAGCATCCTGGTTTCGCAGTGCACCCGAGGTGGGTTAGTTACCAACCCAATGCCCTTGTTTTCTGCAGTCGGAGGGGGCGGGGCTTCTGCGGCTCACGCTTAACGGACACTCAGGATGTCCAATTACCGACCGAGTGGCGGAGAAAGTAGCCAATGAGACGCGTCTGTATTCTGTTGCTAAGGTTGTCAGCCAATAGGAAGCAGCACGCGACTGCCTCAGCCCCGTAGCTAGGGACCGGTACCTGCTAGCACTGATGTAGGAAACAAACATCACTGTGATTTTCTATAAAAGAAAGATGCCGATATTCAGTTAAAACCACTGTGTAAAATGTTTAAAAAGAACATTGAGAATGAACTGTGTTTAACTATGTTAAAATACATATGCTGTGTTAAAATGAACAGTATTTGTTAATGAATATTATTTAAAATGAACAAGTGTTAATATGAATGTGTTGTTTGTTAATGTGCCAGTACATATTCCAGTACATTTATAAAAACTAAATACAAAGGTTTATTTTCCCTCCTTTATTTTTCATTAAAAGAAAAACAAAAATACTATTAGTTAACAATTAAGTTAAAAAAAACAAACATTAAAATTATACAATTGTGATCACACTCTTAAAATCTAATCCACTGTATTTATGTAAAGACATGTAAACAAAAATACTGTATTTTGTTCAAAACTAGGTTTCAAGATTTACCCCTTGAACTTTTCTACATTTTGCAGTGTAACCGCTTGGAAATAAAATGGCTAAAATGTCGTGTGTAAAATCATGATGTGTGTAAAATGTCTACACAAAATACCCCCATAATATTGACATGGAGTGAAAGTCAATATAGATTGTGAAAGCATTTATATATAAAAAAAAAAAAAACTTGAAACATTCTAATACATAAGAAAGCTATTGATTTTCATTACCACTTAATTGTTATGGGCTGTTTTGTGTAGATCCATTTCACTTCCAGGTTGTAAGTACAGAATGCAGGAAAGTGGTTTATGTGGGTGAATATGTAAGCAAGGCACTCTGCTTTTATAAATACTTTATAAAATGCTTACTTTTGTTAAAAAAACAGCAATCACGATATCATAGTATAAATCAAACTTATTTAATGAAAATATGCCAGTGTGAAATACACATTATACACATGGATTACACTCTGTACTTGTGGACATTGCTGCTCTCAGCAGCTGCTCTTTCTCTAGGTCACTATGGGGTCTCCATATGCACAGTCTTTCTCAATGGCAAGATTGTACCAGTTCCCTTTACCCCCTTTATACGCGCTGGTGACTATCCGGGCCCAGCCTACCTCACCCTGTGGACAAAAGTACAAATCACTGTTTGCTACTGCTCCTAGTATCACAATTCATATATCCAGCACATTTTAAAAAACATTAAGATTTTTCATGGTGCTAGAGAAACTAGGGTTAGTACAAGTGACTAATTTCCTTTTCTGACATTAAGCTTTTAATGGAGTGTTAAGCATTTGATGCTTTGCTGGATTAGGTTAGAGCTAGACATGGTCCAGGTCATATACTATGTCTTACCTTTCTGACTGTACAGAAAAGATGAACAGGTAGCTCACCCAAAACTCGCCCCAGGAGTTCCTGACTATCCAATACTCTGTTCCATCATCGGTGACTCCCCAGCCTGCCACGGATATGATGTGGTTCATTAATGATACGACATGAAACTCTGCAAACACACCTCCTTCATATGCCTCGAGACCTTTAGTTGCCATGATTCCACAGCTGTCGTGTAGAGAGGATAGAGAGGGAACAGGTTCACTTTCAGAAGATTGCACAAAAGCACCGAGTGCTTACTGACACAATGTACGAAGTAGGAAACTTGCCTTATTGGGCCATTTTTGAAGATCTCAGCTTTCATCTGGTCTCGTCCTGAAACCTTACCGTAGTCTCCTACTTTCCACAACGTGTAGTTCTTCACAACAGAACAGGACCCGAAGAATGTGCAGGTGCCACACTGGTTAAACAGATCACATTCTACAGAAAAAGATGATGTCAATCTCAGTGTTTATATGCCCTGAAGATTGTTCTTCAACCATCTACTGTGGGACATAAGCTGCTGTAAATCCTTAAAGAAACTAGGCTGAAGTGTCATCATTTGTTTATTACTGATGTGTAAATATAAACTATACACTAATGATCTGGAACTCATTCATTAATGAAATGTGATACTTTTTCATTACAATAATTAAATTCATGTGCATACTTAAACACAAAGCATTCTTTCCAACATATTAAGCAAGATTAGTGAGTTTTTTTGTTTGTTTGATGTTTTGTACAATTTTAGAGCACCATGCAAACTTTTTGCGCACCCCAAGAGATTTGAGCTCTCAGATAACTTTTACCAAGGTCTCAGACCTTAATTAGTTTATTAGGGCTATGGTTCGTTCGCAATCATCATTAGGAAAAGCCAGGTTATGAAAATGTCAAAGATTCATAAATACATTCACTCCTCAATCCTTTTCCCAAAAATCGGCAATGATGGGGTCCTCTAAAGATGGGGTCCTCTGCCTTTCAATCAGAAAATTAAAATAACTGATGCCCACAAAGCAGCCATGGACTTGTGACTGGAAGTTCACTGGTTCGATCCCCGCAACCGAAAAGATGTGACTGATGTGCCATTGAGGCACCCAACTCCCAACTGCTCCCCAGTCACCCTGGAAGAGGCTAGTGTGCTCACCTCACCTCGCCCCATCCTCACCAGCATTAGAAGTTTGCAAAGGAACATTTAACCAAGACTGATGCATTTTGGAAACAAATCCTACAGACTGACAGAATTAAAATACACCTTTGGCTGCAAAGAATTGCATAAAAGGAATGCCTCAGCAACAATTCAGCACAGGGGTGGACCAATCATGCTTTAGGCTTGTGTTGCAGCTAGTGACGAGGGATACATTTTAATTTTAGAGAGAAGAATGGATTCAATTAAATACCAGTAAATTCTGGAAGCAAACATACCACCATCTGTAAAAAATAAAAGCTGATGAAAAGAGGAAGGCTTCTACAACAGGATAATGATCCTAAAGACACCACAAAATCCACAATGGACTACCTCAAGAGGTGCAAGCTGAAGGTGTTGCCATGACCCTGGCAATCCCCCCAACCTAAAGAACCTGCAAGGTTCACAAATGTTTGCTTTCAGGCCCATTTCCTTTTTTTGTAATTTTCAAACTGTAAAAGAGATAAATAATGAAGTAATCTTGCTTAAAATATTGAAATGTATCATCTTTAACTTTATGCTTTTTGGAAATCAAGTCTTCTTTTACTGGCTTTTCCCAGTAATAGAAATTTTGACCATGGGTGCCTAGAGTACTTACTTTGATTTCTTGCCTGATAATTGTTGCAGGTTTCATCTGGAATGCCCTCGTCATGTGCGTAAGCATACACACCCAGGTGATCTCCTCCAAAACAGGACCCTGCCCCTCCACAGTCAATTACGTTCTGGACAGACAGGTAAGCTGATGGCCACGCCCCTTTCCTTTTGATGTTTATACGATCTTATGAGGAGAAACAAACAGTTTTGTTTGCAGAATTTTTTCTCTCTTGAATACATAAACTGCTTTCTCCTGACTTTGCCATGGTGGAAAACGACCACCACCAGAGACTCCTTCCATAAATCTTAAATAAACATTTTCTTATAGAAAAGATGACCATACTAAGGATGATGTATTTTGCTGTGTTAAATAGCAACTGTTGTACTAATTAGAACTTGGACTGCGTAACTCATCTTCTGAAATATAGCCAGAACTACTGTCAAGGCTGTTAGAGAAAATTAATCCATACCTTCTGCCCAACCATATTCATGCACTGGTTTTGCTAGCATGTTTAGTTGCTATATGATGTACTTCATTCCTTCTCCACATACACTGTATAAATATAATGCCTTCTGCACACCACGCACAGTTCTTCATGCCCTACAGGGATCCATTTGGGATTTAGGCCATGTTAATTACCTATGCAAGAGCTACACGGGGTAGGAATGAAACTGTAAGGTAATGCACTATATGTCCAGTAGGTAATCGTTATGTTATATATCCATACCTGCCAGTGCACTGGTGGAGCCCATGGCCCAGCAGGAGCCACAGTACTGAGGGATATGCTGATTGCGTGTCACACTCACATAGTTTATCCCATTTATGTTACGCCAGTCCCAGACAGCAGGGAGCTCAGTGATGTTCAAGTACTCATGAGGTCTGGGATAGGTTCTAAAAACATGAAAAAAAATTATGCATTTTAATACAAAGTACCCTGTGAAAACATCTGCATGGATCACTTCTGTCCTCTATTTTTAAAATTCATAATAATAAATAAAGACTGATTAATCACGTAAGAAATACAACTCAAAAATGAGTGCTGTGATAGGAAAACAATCAACAGTGGAGTAGTGTGGTGCCCCTATGTCGATTATTGTCGTATAACAGCATCTACCAAAATGCTTCATTCCTCTTTATTCTGTACCGCTTATTCCCAGTTACGGGGTCACGGGGGAGCCGGTGCCCAGCCGGCAACTCTGAGCGCAAGGGCAGG